>CM077196.1:43018774-43593774 GCA_039654625.1 Rhinogobio ventralis
TAAAGCGACAGCTTCAAAATGTACTTGTACTTCTGATATGTGGTCTAGTTGCACATCTGAACCTTATCTGAGCCTCACTATTCATTTAACAGACATAAGCCCTATTCGTACGGGATTCGTTTTGCAAGGGTAGATGGAGTAATGTAATTTTACTGCAGGACATCTGTAATATTAATGGGCAAGTCACACTGGATAATAAATATCAGTAAAACTAGCAGAAGTGGGAGGGGTAACTTGATTTACGCACCGCTGTCACCGCCCTGTCATCATGTGCGTATTAAGTTGCTGTCAGGGTTTTGTCACAGCAATCTACTTGAAAAATAGGACCCAGATGCAGAATGACAAAGGGAGTCAAATTTACTGACAAGACAAGGCACAAGGAGGAAGGTGATGAGTGAAGCCAATCCAGACAGAAGGACAGGACAATCAAAAGGGGAACAGGGGATGACGGCTGAGATCGGAGATCCAGCAATGTTGGAAGGTGCAGCACCAGACAATGGCAACCCTGGAGATCAGGCAGCGGCTTGAGGAACCAGAGCCTTGATACTTAGAGCTGCAACTGAAGTAGTACCAGACTGACTTCCCCGTCTTGAGAACTGCGGCCAGGGAGGATCAGGAAGCAGGCAACACAACTAACACAAGACACAACAAGACAAGACAAGAGAGAGCAACAGGATATAGCAAGACAAAGAAAAACCTAACTAAGCACTACAACCACAGAAAGCAAGAATAGAGAAACTAATATACTGGAGATGCTAAAATGTAAACAAAGTCATTTCTAGAAAGAAATAACTGGAACTACAAGCAAACATAGGGAATAGTGAATGAGGGTTTAGGGGGCGATTTCGGATTCAGCCAAGTACTAAACAAGGGGGCGTGGTAACAGGAAACAAGGAGGCGGGACTAGAGGCCAACACAAACAAAGACAGAGCCATGTGCTCAGACACAAGACAAACAAAGAAACATTGAACAGAGACATGACAGACAAGACTGTAGGGCTGGGCGGTATATCGATAAATTTTTTAGAAACGATATGGAATGAGGCAATACCGTTTATATCGCGCATCTAAAAAATAGCGATGTACGCAGAATGAGCTGATGCAGGGAAAATGCATGACACAACTTGTCCTCCACATGACAAATGCTTTATATTAAGGGCTTCAAAATAACTGGTAAGATCTAGTTAACACGTATAGTTTAAAGCAGCTTGCCCTGTCAGATGCTCTGAGAGATAGGCTACTTGTGCTGACAGACAGATAAATACTTGTGGAGTTTAATGCGTTTGAGATGTGGTGCTTTCCTCAGTGCATAACTTACATTTCACAGGTATATTCTCCATCTGTAAACGTTAGAAAGTCATGCAAATATGTCCATTTTGCTGTCCGGAGAGGACAAGCTTTCTGCAAGTGAATCTCCACTAAAATTCAGGGCCCGGTTGCATGAAACCTCTTAAGTGGTTGTATCCCTAAGGGGGAAAAAATCCCTGAGGCAAGGGATTTCTTTAAGAGCATTGCAACAAACGTCTTTTTAAACGTCAAAAGTGTTTATACTAAGCATTTTGCGATAGTTTCTGGCAAAATACGGCAATGGAGAAGCGGTTGCTATAGTTACGAAATCTCACGCAATAAACAGAACATAACGGACCACTGACTTTTAAACAAGTTTGACATTTACAAAACTATACAGCTGTACTACAATATTTGAGTTATGGAGAATATTAATATCCCCTATCTATCCACAGATAGGGCGTCACAGGGCGACACAGAGCGTCCTCCAGCACATTGTTTTTATAAGTCCAGCTACGACACCTGACCGGAGGATGTTCAAAATCCTGCCACGCCACTCGCATCGGTTTCCATTAAATTACATTATATGTCCAACTCGTTATTGTATTGTACTCACGCATCAACACCACTTTGTTCACAACTTCAGTTTGGTGATTAGTCACTGAATGACGCGTTCGGTGTCCTAGACGCGACGTGTGCTAACCGGCTTTACAGTAATGGAAACAAAAAATCTAAACCAAACTGGACCAAGGACAAACAGCAAAATGTTTTTTTTTTTGAAAGACAGGGGACAGGGGAAAAACACCCAAGCCTGCCACTATAATCATTCACTCTTGCGCACAAGATGAAAACCTGCCATGAAATAATTAATTCAAGTGCACAGTGGAAGTAATAAATTTTTTTTTATTTAATTTTATTTAATCAATATACACCGTTTCACGTCATACTTTCAACAGGCTTATTTTAATTGATTGGTAAAAATGCACATCGGTACTTTCTTTCTCAATTAACATGAAATCATCCATCTCTTTTGAGTTCAGCAGATGACTTAAGGGAACTATTTTGATCCCTTATTTTTTTAAGGGCTAAATTGTTACTAAGGACTTTGCTGCAAAGCATAACAGAAACTCTCAAGTAATTAAGGGAAAATACTTAATGACAGGCTTAAATGGTTCTTAAGTGGACCCTTAGATTTTTTTCTTGCAACCCTTGTTTCACTATGGCCGTATTTACACTGCAGGTCTTGATGCACAATTCCGATTTGGTGACTATTTCCGATTTTTTTGACGACCCGCTTACATTATATTTTAAAAGCGACCCGTATCCGATATTTGTATTTACACTATACACTGGCGAAACAGCCCAAGACGTTCTGACACGGAAAAGGAAGTAAAACGGCGCGATATGCAATGGACGCAGACGAAATGATTATTCAATGTTTTGTTTTCCGCACATCTTTAAAGGTCAGCAAAACATTGCACTCGCAAGGCGGAGAAAAAAGAGCAGAGCCCTTGATCGCAGTTCGTGTTCGTGTCGCCTCCGTCCCTTTTTCAATGACGTATGACTCGCATTTACTGGGGAATATCCGATTTCACCGCTTATATGGCAGACACAAATGCACGTATCCGTATCATATCGGATTTATTACCACATATGAGTGAGGCCTGAATCTGATCTAAGGATATTGGAATTCATGCATTTTTTCCTGCTTACACGTTCACATGTCATATCCGATCTGTGCCACATGAGAGGGAAAGATCGAATTGGGTCACTTGAACCATGCAGTGTAAATGGGGCCTAAGGGTACCCTTAACCTTATAACTAAGGGTTTTCTTAACTTAATGGCTTTCATGCAACCGGGCACATGCGCGCCAAACAGACGGAGCGCAATAGAATAGGAATGCAATAATTCTGACTAAAATATACATATTTCTAAAATATTTGTTGTTGGACAATAAATGTGCCATATGTGGAATTTTAAACCTACAAGTAAGTATATTTATATGAAAGTGACCATTACAATGGGGTAATCAAATGTAGTCTAATATGCTTTATTTTTAGTTTAGTGAATTATTAATTTAGTTTTTAGATTGTAATGTTACAATGTTAGAATGTAATGTGAGTTTAACCCCCTTTTTGCACATAATATATTGCATAGCCTACATTACATTCACTGTATGTTTATAGCCTTTCAATATCAACAGTGTTTTTAGGACATCATTGGGCAGGATGTGAAATAAAATTAATTAATATTAAAATAAATACAGATTTTTTTTTTCCAAAAAGAAAAACATAGAAAATACCGGGATATATACCGTGTATCACCATTCAACCCAAAAATACTGAGATATGATTTTTCATACATGAAAAACCGCGGAAAACTTCTTTTAAACAGGAAATTATGGAATATTTACGTACATATTTACAGCGGGTCTATTCGCACGGGATTAGACAGGTCGAGGGGTGTCTCTCAGCATTTTGAAGAGAGCACCAGATGATGTAAAAGAGCTGGGAAAGTCTGTAAGATCTGTGGCAAAATTGTATGGCATTTGCCACGTAACCTTTTTGGATTCCACACGTACCACACGATCTGGGCGACACTATGTTGCTGTCTGTGGATTCTGTAAAAAGAGGAAGATGTTTGAAGAGAAGGGATCGAGGGAACTTCAGAGGCAACCACAGTGGAAAAGGTCTTCACTGAGAAAGAGAAAGAAATGACAGAATATCTGATGAGGGCAGCCAGAGTTTCTATTTATAACATGTGCAGCTTTGTGCACTGTAGCCAATCACAGTCATATGTGTTGATTTTGTAAACGCAACGGCCAATCAGACGCATTTAAGAATCCACTCACCGCTCAAAGCTTCGAAGGGACGCCAGCACATAACAGAGATAGCTTCGTGATGAAACAAACGCTCCAGGCATGATAAGGTGTGGCGGCGAGACGCAATGTCTCGGTTCCTTTCTCAGGGAACAAGGGTCACAGTCATAACCAGAGACGTTCCCTTTTGAGGGAACTCGCACTGTTTAACGACATTTTGGGGAACAAATACCCACTATGCCACACCGAGAATCATGCCTGCCCTAGTGTGAAGCACACTTAGGACGAGAGCACCCTAGCGCCAGGTGTCGCAGGGAGTTGTAAACTGTAGAACCTTATGAAGGTGTGCGGGGTGGCCCACCCAGCCGCCTCACAGATCTCCTGAAGCAGGACTCCAGAAAGGAGGGCCTTAGAGGACGCCATGCCTCTGGTAGAATGAGCCCTGATAGGCCATGGCTATAGCCTGGACAATCCAGTTACTGATTGTCTGAGTAGAAGCAGGCAAAGTCTCCCTTCTTCCGCTGACACATGTGGTGGAGGATGGAAGGCCTGAAGAACCACTGACCGGGCCACACTGGATGGCACCTTAGGCACGTAGCTTAACTCCGCCGAGGGCAAACTCTAGGCAAGTCGGCAAGATAGCCAAGGCCTGAAGTTCCCCCACTCTTAAGAGAGGTGATAGCAAGGAGAAAGGCCATCTTCAGGGTCAGGTAAGACCAGCAGAAAAGCGATCCTGGAGGAACTCCAGCACTGAAGCCTGCTGATAGACCAGCCTCTAGGTACCGGGCCCCCTCAGGGCCCAGACCCAGAGCTTCCACAACTCTGGCCGGGGGTGAAATATTATGTCCCCTGCCTGAGACAGCAGGTCCCTCCTCAGAAGGATCTGCCACGGAAGGCCTGCTAGCAGAGCTATGATGTCTGAGAACCATACTCGGGTCGGCCAATAGGGTGCTACTAGAAGTAGACTGATTCCTTCTCTGCGGACCCTCTCCAAGACTCCCAGGAGCAGAGCGATCGGGGGAAATGCATACAGACGCAGCCTCGGCCATGTCTGCACCATGGCATCCAACCCCAGCGGGGCTTGAGAGAGAGAAAACCACAGTGGACAGAAAGATTTAGCATGATTAAAAAGTCTCTCACAGGCTGCAGATGCTGGGATGGCCGTGTTTACTTTGAGAGACAACTTCTTAAATTGTGGAAAGAAATGGAAAGGAAAACCTCCAGTTGGACATGAAAGGTACCTCTCCAGCTCTCTTGCCTGTCCTGTCTTCATGGATGCAAAGAAGTCATCTTCATCCGACTGGCAGCTGTTAGAAAGGGCATAATTTTGTGTTGGTCTCCAGTTGAGTTTCAATGTAGTTGAGTCCTGTGTCAAGAGAAGACATATTTAATTACTTTATTACATTATTTATACCTGCATATTCCTATATTTTTAACTCTATTTCCTACAAATAACCAGTTCAGATTTCACTAATAACCAGTTTAGAAAACTCACTACTAATAAAAGAAAAAACAGAAAACAAATCCTATCTCAAGGTCAAACTGAATTAACACACATAGAATTATTACCAGCTGTCAAGATGCTCTGCTCTGTTGTCCAGGAGGTTCTGGATTTTGGAAGCAGTATACAGTGGGCCAAAAGTATTTAGTCAGCCACCAATTGTGCAAGTTCTCCCACTTAAAAAGATGAGAGAGGCCTGTAATTTTCATCATAGGTACACTTCAACTATGAGAGACAGAACTCCACTATGGCCAAGACCAAAGAGCTGTCAAAGGCGACCAGAAACAAAATTGTAGGTAAGCAGCTTGTTGTGAAGAAATCAACTGTGGGAGCAATTATTAGAAAATGGAAGACATACAAGACCACTGATAATCTCCCTCGATCTGGGGCTCCACGCAAGATCTCACCCCGTGGGGTCAAAATGATCACAGGAACAGTGAGCAAAAATCCCAGAACCACACAGGCGTGTCCCCCTGCTTATGCCAGTACATGTCTGGGCCCTTCTGAAGTTTGCTAGTGAGCATTTGGATGATCCAGAAGAGGATTGGGAGAATGTCATATGGTCAGATGAAACCAAAATAGAACTTTTTGGTTAAAACTCAACTTGTTGTGTTTGGAGAAAAAAGAATGCTGCGTTGCATCAAAAGAACACCATACCTACTGTGAAGCATGGGGGTGGAAACATCATGCTTTGGGGCTGTTTTTCTGCAAAGGGACCAGGACGACTGATCTGTGTAAAGGAAAGAATGTATGGGGCCATGTATCGTGAGATTTTGAGTAAAAACCTCCTTCCATCAGCAAGGGCATTGAAGATGAAACGTGGCTGGGTCTTTCAGCATGACAATGATCCCAAACACACCGCCCAGGCAACGAAGGAGTGGCTTCGTAAGAAGCATTTCAAGGTCCTGGAGTGAACTAGCCAGTCTCCAGATCTCAACCCCATAGAAAATCTTTGGAGGGAGTTGAAAATCCGTGTTGCCCAGCGACAGCCCCAAAACATCACTGCTCTAGAGGAGATCTGCATGGAGGAATGGGCCAAACTACCAGCAACAGTGTGTAAAAACCTTGTGGAGACTTACAGAAAACGTTTGACCTCTGCCAACAAAGGGTATATAACACAGTATTGAGATGAACTTTTGTTATTGACCAAATACTTATTTTCCACCATAATTTGCAAATAAATTCTTAAAAAATCAGACAATGTGATTTTGTGGATTTTTTTTCTCATTCTGTCTCTCATAGTTGAAGTGTACCTATAATGAAAATTACAGGCCTCTCTCATCTTTTTAAGTGGGAGAACTTGCACAATTGGTGGCTGACTAAATACTTTTTTGCCCCACTGTAGCTGCAGCAATCAACTCTGGTTGCTCCAAAACGTTTGCAGATCCCTTATTTTAGGGCCTTAAGGAGGGGTTTACAGACATTACATGTGGACTCCAGCCTCTTCAGATTGTCCAGTAGTTGATAAAGAGTTGGCAGCAGAAAACCCATGTGGACAGATGATTCCCCTTGGAATATGTTGAGGGCCATTGCAACAGGCTTCATTACAGAAGTGTACTCAGTTAAAAGTCCCATTTCAGCTGGATTCAGCCTGCACCATAAAACACAAATAGTTAATAATAACAATAATAATATTGTAATCTAGCTGTGTGATAATATGGTACACACACACAATAAACATTTGAATATCTTTTAAATGCTAACATGTCCTGCAACTTACATTTTTATCTTTAATGCTGTGCATACATTTCGGATTGCTTGTTCTCCTTGTTCCTTCTGGATGCGCACCACCCTTTCTACAGCAAGGAACAGTGAGTTCCAGCGGGTCTGATTGGGTCATAGGAACTGCAATTTACACTCACGTTCCACAATTTCAAAAAACCAATGCTGACCTGCTTGCTTTATTCCACAGTGCACTGCATTTTGCAAATGCTGGCCGTGACAGTCTCTTATATGTATAATTTCCAGCCTCTGCTGCTGTGGCATCAACAGTACTAATAAGGTTGAGAAGATAGCATGCACACTTCTGATGTCTGGGAAGTTGGTATTTCAGTCCTCATTCAAAATAGTGAACACATCTTGGTACTCCCCCTCAAAGTTATTTTCATCTTCAAGGATCATGGATTCTTCTTCCTCCTGTGTATCATCTTCTTTCTCCTCCCCATACTCGAAAGGCCTTCAAAAAGCAATGTTTTCCTTGTCATCACTGTACACTGAGGTTGCAAAGTTTCTATAATTTTCTTAAATGATGGCAATTCCACAACAGAAAATGGTTGGTTGCCCTCACAGACAAAATACTGCCTACATTACTCTTCTGACAGGGGCGGAAAGGGCACTTAGGTTGCTCCTGATCGATTGCTCCTGTCTGCCTCCTGTCTGCCTCGCTGCAGTGTTTGCAGCTCTGTACAGCTTTGCTTTTGAATCTCTATTTGATATCTTTTCTTTGTTGTTTATACTGCTAAATATAACTTACTCATCACCATATATTGTTTAATATTGCCTATCACGTTAAAATTGACATTGCTAGCTTTTAATCTAAATCACTATCACAACGTGTTAGCATTTCACAACGCGTTAGCATTTCACTAGCCTGTTAGCCTGCCATACGTGCATCCGGGTTTCCTGTTTTGTCTCTCGTGCCTTTACTAGTCCATCAAACAACTGTGGTGAGTTGGATTAGTCAACAAACACGACTGAATTAATTGGATTAGCAAGTAAACTCCATCAAACAACTGTGGTAAGTTGGATTAATCAACAAATACGGTAAGCCATGTCTTCTTCTCCTTTTATTGTCACCTGTACTACATGTTTCATGTTTAGTATATCTGTCTTAGTTGGTGAACAGGGCTTCACATGTGATAAATGTAAGGAGATAGTCAGGCTGACGGAGAAGATTTCAGAATTAGAGACACGCATCCAGACTTTATTTGAGAGTAGTGAGAACGTAAAAGCTTTAGACACTGCTTTGGATGCGACTAGCTTAGTGAAATCTATACATTGTTCGGTTCCGGCTGTAGAGCCCGTGCAGCAGGGCAACTGGGTGACGGTGAGACAGCATAGTCGCGGATCAAAAAAACACTCTTCCGTTCTGATTAGAACATCAAACAGGTTCTCCCCACTCAGTGATGCACCCACTGAGTTGAAAGTGCCTTAGTTATTGGCGATTCTATTACACGGAACGTGAAAATAGAGACACCAGCCACCATAGTAACGTTTACCGGGAGCCAGAGCGCCTGACATCAAAGCAAATTTAAAAGTGCTGGCTAATGCTAATCGTAAATTCTCTAAGATTATTATTCACGTCGGCACTAATGATGTTCGACTTCGCCAGTCGGAGATCACCAAAATTAACATTAAAGAGGTGTGTGAACTCGCAAGAACGATGGCTGATAGCGTTTTTTGCTCTGGTCCCCTCCCCGTTAAAAGGAGTGATGAGATACTTAGCAGACTATCATCACTCAATGGCTGGCAGGATTTAGACCGTATCATAGTACTGAGACTGCTCTCATTAGAGTTACAAATGATTTACTCTTATCATCCGATCATGGTTGTATCTCTCTGTTAGTGTTACTCGATCTTAGCGCTGCATTCAATACCATCGACCACAACATTCTTTTGAATAGACTCGAAAATTATGTTGGCATTAGTGGAATTGCATTGGCATGGTTTAAATCCTACTTATCTGATCGTTATCAGTTTGTAGCAGTAAATGAAGAGATATCACACCGATCACAAGTTCAATATGGAGTACCGCAGGGCTCAGTGCTAGGACCTTTGCTTTTCACCCTGTACATGCTACCACTGGGAGATATCATTAGGAAGCATGGCGTTAGTTTTCATTGTTATGCTGACGATACTCAGCTCTATATTTCTTCACGCCCTGACGAAACTTACCAATTCACAAGATTAACGGAATGCATAGCTGATATAAAAAATTGGATGACTAGTAATTTCCTGCAACTTAATTCAGAAAAAACAGAATTTTTAATTATTGGACAAAAAAACTCCACATGTAGTAACCTAGAATACTGTCTAACACTTGATGGCTGCTCTGTCAAGTCCTCGTCGTCAGTTAGGAACCTGGGTGTGCTCTTTGATACCAATCTCTCATTTGAAAGCCACGTTTCTAGCATCTGTAAAACTGCATTCTACCATCTTAAAAATATATCTAATTTACGCCATTGCTTTCAATGCAAAATGCTGAACAGTTAGTTCATGCGTTCATGACCTCAAGGCTAGATTATTTAACTTGTTTGGGTGAATCCTCTGATGAAATAACAATAAGCTGCAATTAATTACAAATAATATATAGGTAACAGTATATTTCGTTTTGTTATAATTTATGATTTGAATCATCTATTTCAGTGGTTCTCAAACTTTTTAGAGTGGCAGAAAGACCCCCTGAGGCATTTAACATCCTTCTGCGTACCCCATCTCTTCCACTTAGACTGCAGTCATATCTTTTCCATTAAGGGCCAATATTTGCCTCCTTAAATAAATTTTTCCAGTGCATTTTTTACCTTTATAAAATAAATAATGCTTTAAATAAAAAATGTTTAACAGAGAAATATGCAATGATGGTAAAAACATGTGCTACTTTTAAATATTAAACTAAAATGTCCAGTAGGTAGCGGTAAGTCACTGTCTTATTGAGTGAGTCAGCATGTCATTCATTTATTTAGTAACGAAGCAAGTGGCTCACGATTCTTTAAAGCCGCAGATTCGTTCACGAAACACCGCTGTGTGCTGCAGTTCTGCTGTGGAGCGATTATTTCGTTGCAAAATACTGACAATACTATTTAAAAAGAACATCACTTAATATTACCCTTTCGTTTGTTGAACTGTTGTATAAAATCAATGTCACATTTTCAATTGTGTGGATATTTGGGAAACATTGCATTCTTGCTTGTAAATTATATTAACATACAAAAACTTACACAGGGTATGTTTTTTTTTTATCGAAGAGAGTTTGAATCTTAAATAGATTTATATGCACAGTCTATTTTGTTCTTCATGCTAGTATAAGTGGTAAATCCCCACTCAGTTTGAGAACCACTGATAATTTAAATGGATATTAAATGTGCAGAGGTATAGACACTTACCGCAACGTGCTTTCTCAAGTTGGAGCTGGAATTCTTGTACGCAGAAATAACAAACTGTTTTGGTGCACAGAGCATACATTGCATTATACAGCTGTTATTTTTCACTGCTTGGAGTGAAAAGATGGATTGAATATGAGGCCATGGGTGGTCTGCCTCGATCGATACGAGCTCTTCTTTCTCCTCCGCCATATCGTCCAGAACTGACTGAGCCCATTAAGTTGATGCATTCAAGCACGCACACACGCATGCAGTGTAGCTTGTATGTAAAATAAACATCCTATAAATCCAGGCTGACCATACTTTGAACTCAGACGGTAGTCATACTGTAACTGCTGTAAATTATCCCTCTTTAGCTGTTGTCCCAATCGTACCAACTCTTCCACAGTTGTTACACGACCATGCAGCTGGCTATCTAAATAAATCTTTATGTTTTTAAATCATCTTGACCAGTTCAGGTTCAGTTAAATTAGGTTTCCACCTTTTGCAAAGTGCTCTATATTTGAAGGCTAAGATATCTCTAATGGGCTCCTTCCGTCCTTGAGTTCTGATTCTAACACGGCAAGTTCATCCTCATAATCTTCAGAGAGAAAAGGAACTTGTGCCAGGTAGCTACCTTAGTTCTGGCTACTTCCCACCAATCAAGACCATTATAAAAGTAGCTAGGATTTCAGGATCAAACAGAGGATGTAATGCAAGAAAATTCTAACATTTTGTTAAATATAACAAATGATCGGAGTCATCTGATGGCCTTCAGAAAGTAGGGAAGGTTCATTTGAAACGGTCGCTCTTGACAGCACCAGCATTTACAGGGGGTGATGAGAGGATTCGGTTTCCTTAGTTCTGTACCCCCTTGCAGTTCTTTTATTTATCACTTAGGTCAGGGGTGTCCAAACTCAGCCCTGGAAGGCCGCTGTCCTGCAGAGTTTAGCTCCAGCTTGCCTCAACACACCTGCTGGAAGTTTCTAGTATGCCTAGTAAGACCTTGATTAGCTGGTTCAGCTGTGTTTCATTGGGGTTGGAGCTAAATTCTGCCGGACAGTGGCCCTCCAGGAGCAGAATTGGAAACCCCTGACTTAGGTGGTCAAGCTGGAAGGTCCAATGTGTGAAATCTTTAGTGAATTCATCATGGCTTTTTATTTTATTTTGCCGGACAGTTTTAATATCTTGCTATTTCCAGTTGAAGTTCCTCCATCATGGAACGAATATTTGATGCTAAGGACTTTTCAACTGTTTCATCAGACATTAACAACTTCATTGTCATTCAATGAGCATTTGGTCAGTCTGTTTTGGCCTGTTGTTTGGTATTTGATAAAATCATTGACATTTGCTGTGTGTTATTGTCCACTTTATCAGCAAGACTTTTCAAATGACCTATCAGTAAGCCCCTCCCCTTTGAATGCAGATGAGCCAATGGCAGTTGAGTATACGTTGCACGGGGACCGGAACCCGGACATCTTTAGGTTTCAGCGCCACAGAGAAACACTGGAAGATCCGAAGCTCTCATCGGTTTGATGGTGTTTATGCTACAAAAATGGTAAAACGATGTGTCTGGGGTACTGTAACACTGATTCCAGGTGTAACGTGTGAGCAGGGATGAAGTGGAGTGAGAATCCAAATGCAGCATGAACGATTTAATAACAAACAACATCAACAGTAGATCCAAGAACAAGGGTATCCAACAACAGGCTGGAGCGCAATGACAGGAACAACTGAAGCACTGGGGTATATATACACAAAGGGAAACCAGGTTAACAAGATAACAAGGGGGTGTGGTAAATGGGAAACACCTGGGAAGACTAATCAACATGAAAAACTACAAAGGACTACAAAACATGGCACAAGACAGGCAATAACAAAAGAGTCCACAAACACACAGGGAATTTATGACAGAGCCCCCCACTTAAGAGCGGCTTCCAGACGCTCACAAGAAAATGCCAAAACAAAGAGTTCAGGTGGGAGGTTGAGTGGAGGTAGACAAGGGGAAGGCATGGGAGCGTGGGAGGACCTGGGCCGTGGTGCATGGGCGGACCTGGGCCTGGAAGCGTGGGCGGGCCTGGGCCGTGGAGTAGTTCAGGGAGCCATGGCGGCACAGACCCTTCAGGGCCAGCCTCCACGGATGGGTAGGCCCCCCCTCTCTGGAGCCCTCTCTGGACTGGGGACGGAAGGAGACGGAGCCCTCTCTGGTCTCTGGACTCACTTGCATTGTGATCTGTAAACCCTCGCTTCCAAATTAATCTTGTTACCCACCATGTTTATTTTAAAATATTTATATATCCCTCCATGGTATATTTAAGTCCCACTTGAATGCTCCTCGACGAGAGGTGGTCCTGTGTCCAAAAACATCTTGGGACAAAGTTTTCACACTGACAGCTGTCATTGTAAGACAGTTGGCAACTCTGTGTGTATGTGTAATATTGTAATATGAATATTTATGTACGTGTGATTTTTTTTTTTTTCATGTTTTATTTTTAATAAATTTGCAAAGATTTCAAACAAACTTCTTTCATGTTGTCATTATGGGGTATTGTTTGTAGAATTTTGAGGGAAAAAATTAATTTAATCAATTTTGTAATAAGGCTGTAACATAACAAAATGTGGAAAAAGTGAGGCGCTATAAATACTTTCCGGATGCACTATATGGCTTTCAAGTACTTTATCCACCACTGAACAGGGGTATAGGGGTAATTAGACAACTGTGATGGTGGGGCAGGTGTCCAGATTGGAGTTGCAACAACTGGAACCTCAATATCCACTGTAACGACTGAGACAAATCAGACACATAATTACTTGCTACATTTAACAAATATCTTTAAATGATTTCTGCTTAGTAGCAGTCCTTCCCCCAAGAGAGCAGGAAAGGTCTCCGGTTACCAGGGATAAGATAAGACTTTGTTTACGACCAGAAAGAACTCTAGTAAATCTTATATTAATAGACAATGTTATATGATTTAATCTTTAATATGATGGTGGATGTGCTCGGATTGTTTTTATTAATTAAACAGTGAATAAAAACAAGATGTGGATTGTATAATACTGATTATTTGCATCCATCCTCTTCCTGGCTAACCAAAGGACATTCTGGGAACCAAAAATTATTAGCTGGCTTATTACTTTTGTGTAAAATGATTGTTAGATTTAACCACAACTTCTGAGTAATTTACTAACATAACCAGAGATTTTAATTAGTTTTACATCTTTTAGATTTACTTAAAAAAAATAAATAATAATATTTCAGTGCAAATGTGACCCAATTTTATGACATATTTCATATCCCAATACAATTGTTGCAGAGAAAATTAAAGCAATAAAGAAAGAGAACAATAAAGAAAACTAAAAATAATTTTATGAATTAAAAAACAAATATATTCAATGTAAGGCTTCCAAGAAAGCCAGGCAGCCACGTTCATTAAAATTATTCACAATATGCACTCATTCACTCTTAATCTTACACCTAATGTGTTGAAAACGCTCTGTCAAGGTATCCCTATCAGTGTTTTGCAGTGTATAAGCATATCCAACACGATCACATGAGAATGCGTATCCATAGTACGAGTGTGCAATGTCGTGGAATGTATATGGCAAAATGAGTTTTGGCGTGCATATGGTACGCAGTTTTTCGCATGCATATGATACGCACTTTATGGCGTGTATATGATACGCTCTTGGGTAGGATGGGGTTGGGGGGTTGGGGGGTTTTTGTGCGTATAATACGCCATAAAGTACGTATCATATGCACGCGAAAAACTGCGTACCATATGCACGCCAAAACTCAATTTGGCGTATACATTCCACGACATTGCACACTCGTATTATTGATACGCATTTTCGTGTGATCGGGCTCCAACATCTAGTTCCTTCAAAACTAAATACATAACTGTTAAATAAATGCAATTCACAGTCTCCAACTGTAGCAATCTTAGACAGTTCAGCACTTATGTTATGCACCTTTCCTCCCTCCCTCTCTCTCTCTCTCTCTCTCTCTCTCCACCCCACTCTCTCTGTGTGTGTGTCTGTGCTTTCTTTCCGTGACTAACCGTCATTAATCTATTCTCTAGGGGCAGGATCTTGACAGCATGCCAGTGAGAACTCTGGGAAAGCCAAAAGAACTGTCCAAAAACAGAGCAGCTTTTCTTGTTTGGGAGCTGCACAACACAAACAGAAATGAATGGATGTGGACTGGGAGTGTGGTATCACTATTACTATTATTATCAACACTGTTACTATATACCTTCCTGTAAAGCTGCTTTCAAACAATGTGCATTTGTGAAACGTACTATACAAATATGGCATGACTTGACTATTGTTCATTGGGGTTATGTTTAATTGTCACAATTGGACAATTCACAATTAGCTTTTCTTTAGAAAATGTACAGATCTACTATGAACCATCATGTGTTCTGCTTTCCAAAATGACTGATGCATTGAATTATGTGGAAACTGTAGACAGATGTGACAGGTGACAAATTAAGACGGTATACTTATTTACAGTAGGAGTATATCGTTTTTCAGTCATCTGTGGCATATCTGCTGGTTTCTCTGTAGAACCTGGGGTCAAATAGCTGACATTCGCTGTTTTATGGGCCATATGTTTCAGTTTCTCAAGATCACTGACACTCGGAAAACATGATGCTTTAAAAATCTCACATAAAGGTAGTTCCATAAAGCTTTTGTTGTGCTCAAGTTTCAGTCTTATTAGTCCTACAAACAGGCCTTTATATTGCCTTTATACAAAATATCAAAATATGACCCAGCCCTTTCTTTAATGTAAGTTTAATCATAGTCTTTATTTACTTTGGATTGAATGCAAGTTGCTTGTTATTATAACGTGTATGTTCTGTTTTCCCTGATCTGTTTGTTCCTCTTCCTGAGTTTTTGTTAGTTGCCTAGGTTACCTGTTAGTTAATCATTCTGTTCAGCTGTTCCTGTTTAGTTCTGTTACGAAACTTCTCAGAGACTTGAAGGGATGGAGATCCAAACGCAGCTTTATTAGAGGCAGTCCAAACAAACACAAAACAAGGCAGGATACACAGGCAAAAGAGTAATCCAAAACCAGGAGAGATGGCTGCAGTGCAACTAAGTCAAAACCTCACAGAGAATGATCGTGAGAACGGGCTGAATCCGAAATCGTCCCCTATACCCTTAATAGGGTACTATTTGAGGGGACAACCATTTGTAGTGGCATCCGAAACCATAGTGAAAGTTATTGAGTGCACTCATTCAATCCCACAATGCACCGCAATATCGAGTGTATAGCCAATGGCTATACTCTCAACAGTTGTCCGAATTCACTCGCTCATTTTCATTCACTCCTTCAAGTGAACTGTATTAGTGGACTAAAGTAATAGTGACTGAGGGTTTTGGCGATTTTGGATTCAGCCAGGGTTTATATAGGCTAGGCTAAACAAGGTAATGATGAACAGCTGAAACCAATCATGGCTGATTAGTCCGGGCAGTGGGTTATGGGTAATGTAGTCCGAGATGGTATGGTAATAGTCCGGAGTGGAGTGATCACAGGCTCTCTCACTGGTGATCGTGACAAGTTCCCTCATTATCCCTGTGTATACACTGCCTGCTTTGCTTAGTCCCTTGTCCGGTCACGTTTATGTTAGTGGTTGTGTTTCTGTGTACTCCCAAGTATTTGTGTATTTTTCTATCGTTGTGCGCTTCTTTTTAGCCACAGTAAAAGTTTCGCTTTTTCAAAACAATAACAAAGGTGTGGCTTGATGACTCCGTGAATGAGTGTGGAATCATGGGAGTTGTCGTCTTCACCTCCACAGCCTATGGAAAGCAATTCGGCGGGACTCAGGCAGAAATCATGTTCACGGATGAGCTAATGTTTTATTAACGTTACTGTGGTATAAAGCAGGGCGGGGACCAGACCCTGGGATTGCTGTTTTTATTATGCTTATATGCTGCAGTCGGCTGCTGCCGCTCGTTGTTTATGCATATTTTATGATTAAAGTTACGATTGACATTGTTTAATGTCTGAGCTCCTTCGTCCCTGAACTTGAACTTTGTTACAGTTATGTTTGATCACTTAAATTCACATTGTTTTATTTCATTCTAATCAAACAGCCACAATTTCTGAATTATCACACTTTATCTGGCAAATTAAAATTGCAGGGTAACGCAGCACTGTTTTACTTGGTCAAAACAATCATACTAAATATGTTTCGGTGTGTTGAAAGTTATGTTATATAACGCTTGGTGGCTGCTATGAGACACTTGTTGTGCAATGCAGTAATCTAGATCAATATTAGAATATCAATATTAATAAAAGCTGGATGACTTGTGTTGATAAATGGAATGCAATTAATGTTAAAATATATTGTATGTGAATACATTTTGGTACTACTGTTACTACTGTACTACAAGCTCTTTCTGATTATGCTATGTTAGCCACTTGACAAAATAGCGTTGTCTCTGAGGCATGGTACAAACGTCAAGGTAAATCAAGAAAACAATAGATTCAAACAATAAGACTAACTGTGTTGAACTTGTCACGTCAGGATCAACAGGCAGACTGAGATTACAGGTGAGGTGAGATTATTATCATTTAATGGCAGTTAGAGAACACAGTTAATCACATCAGGAGCAAAGCAGGGATGAAAACAGTAGCACAGATGAGTCAGATGTACTCCACTGTTGCAATGAAAAGCTCTGTAAAAGATAGTCCAGACTGTCTTGCAGAAAAAAAAACACAGCAAGGAATATGCAGGAGCCAAAGAACAGGAACAAAGACAAATTCTACTTGACAAGAAACACAAGTGAATCTAATTTATATAAATATATAAAAACAAGGTCTGAATCCGAAATCATCCCCCATACCCTTAAATAGGGCACTATTTGAGGGAACAGCCATTTGTAGTGGTGTCAGAAACCATAGTGGACGTTATTGAGTGTACTCATTCAATCCCACAATGCACCACAATAACGAGTGTATAGCCGATGTACACACAAGGGCTGTCCGAATTCACTCACTCGTTTTCATTCACTCCTTCAAGTGAACTGTATTAGTGGACTAAAGTAGGGAATAGTGATTGAGGGTTTAGGGGGCGATTTCGGATTCAGCCAAGATGATCTGACAAACACTCAACTCAAACACAGGGTAACAAGCAACAGGTGTAGTGGGTGATTGCTGATTAGCATTGCTAGGCAACACTTCCCAGCAGCTCAGACCACACCTGTAATGCTGGGGCCAAAGATTTTTTAAATATTATAAGATTTTCAAAATGTGAGAGACTACAAACATGACTACAAGGAATCATAGATTTAACCGTTTTGTTTCTCTAGTGTGTGGAGTGCCACGATGTGATCAGGAAAACACACCACACACGAACAGATCCCATTCACAAATAACAGAGTCCCGCCTGTGAACACGGGAAATCTTGCAAAATCTCTCGCATCAGACATAACTTTAAAGTAAACAAACATGGCGGACGGCTGGCAAGAATAAATGGCGCTTGTAGTGTATGGACTGCTTTTTACAGAAAATTTGTGGGGAAAAAAAGGAAAATGTTTAGATGAAGTCATGGAGATGGTGTGAACATGGCCTTTACATGTTACAGCGCGAGCTGGAGTCTCCTATCAGCTTGCTTCCTGATTGGGTATTGTTTCGTTTGACGTGATAATCTCCAGAGTGTGCGCTTGTTTGTCAGGATCTCTGATGCTTTGATTCGAGATCGAGGCGGCTCCGACGTTCTTTCGAGCAGATTCAATCACTCTTATCACACCTCACACCACAGGAAAATCTGATAAGATAATCTTTAAATCCATCAAGATAATCGGGACTTTACCTAGGATTGTCGGGAGGGGAGAAATCACCCCGATTATCTTATGTTGTGTACCCAGCATAACACAAAACAAACACTCCAGACACCTGACAGAACGATATTATTCGTTTTCTGTTGATAAAAGTACATGAACAGTTGCTCACCTGTCTAATAAAATGCATAACATCCTAATGTGTCTTTGGTGTTTCCATGGTTTCTACGGAAATCAAGGGTAGCGCGGATATGACGTCATTGACAGGCGATGCACTGACACAGGCTGTTAGGGGAGAGTAGGCTAAGAAGTGCCAGTGGGTAAGTTGACCCACCCCCTTTATCTTGGTAACTGTACAATTTAACTAACTGTACACTATAAGGCAATGTAGTTAAGTTAAATCTCTGAAGTATAAACGGGTATAATTTCAATGTAATGTTACATTAGTTTATCATTTTCTTTAAAAAAAAATTATTTGATAGGAACAATGTACAAGTACACCAAATCCTTCTCTGATAATGACCAGAAGATGCTTAATCATATATATCTTTCCACCTGCAGTCCCTAATGGCCAAACATGTTCAACACTGCAGAAAAACGTCTCAGGTTACGTATGTAACCATGGTTCCCTGAGAGGGAATGAGACGCTGCGCCAAGCGCTGCGGGAATGCCTCTGCTTGATTGCGTCATGAAGCACTTGTGAAATCAGTCCAATGGTGTGCCGGTACGTCATAGGCGGGTGACGTCATTGACCAGGAAACTATAAAGCACCCCTGAACCAAACAGTGTCAGCTTCTGATCAGTCGAAACAAGTCGGTCACAGGCATGCTGGGAGTATGGCAAAGCGACGCAGCGTCTCGTTCCCTCTCAGGGAACCATGGTTACATACCTAACCTGAGACGTTCCCTTTCAAGGGAACTCTCGCTGCATCAAAAGCGATGCGGGAACCCAATACCCACGCCGCCATAACCACCAACCCGCCGCATCACATACTTCCTGGAGAGAAACTCCCGATAATAAAGCCATAGAGGCAGCCATACTCCGAGTCGAATGGGCTCGGACCCTTAACGGTGAGGGCTGACCGGCCGACTCATAAGCAATTGAGATAGCCTCAACTATCCATCTGCTTAATGTCTGCTTAGATGCGGGTTTTCCCTTACTCGGGGACCCAAAACACACGAACAATTGATCAGTTTTACGCCACAGGGCAGCTCTGTGGACATAAGCATCTAGTGCCCTCACTGGGCAGAGCAGATTTAATTTCTCCTGGTCTGGGTTTTGAAAAGGAGGCGGAGAAAAGGCCTGCAACATTATAGGACCCGCCACATTGGTGGGGACTTTAGGTACATATTCTTCCTTAGGAAATAGAAACGCTTTCACCATACCCGGTGCAAACTCAAGACAGGAGGGTGAAACCAATAGCGCTTGCAAGTCACCGACTCTCTTGAGAGACGAGATAGCTATCAGAAACAAAGTTTTCAGAGTGAGAAATTTCTCTGGCACCTCTTCGATAGGCTCAAAGGGAGCCAGGGCTAGACCTTCTATGAACTATGGCCAGATCCCAGGTCGGCACCCTCGAGCGTGCCGCAGACCTTAACCTCAGAGTACCACGGAGGAAGCGAGTTACCCACGGATGTCTCCCCACAGATATGCCTTCTAAGGGAATGTGGTAAGCAGAGAAAGCCGCCACATATACCTTCAAGGTAGAAGGGGATAACCCTGAAGAGAACTTCTCCTGAAGAAACTCTAGTACTGAACCAACCGTGCAGTCAACTGGATTCAATGAATGGCTCGTACACCATGAGACAAAGATTCTCTATTTAAGGGCATAAAGCTTCCTCGTGGAAGGAGCTCTGGAGTGTAGTATGGTCTCTACTACCTCAGTAGAGAGACCGGAATCTATGAGCTGGGCCCCTTCAGAGGCCAAGCCCACAGCTTCCACAGCTCTGGGTGTGGGTGCAAAATTGACCCCCTCGCCTGGGAGAGAAAGTCCCTCCTGACTGGAATTTCCCATGGAGGGCCCTCGAGGAGAGGCACGATATCCGAGAGCCATACTCGACCCGGCCATAACTCCTGGTAGCAATGCCACAGGGGGAAAGGCGTACAGACAAAGCCTCGGCCACGTCTGCACCATGGCATCCAACCATAGAGGGGCTGGATGTGTGAGGGAATAATACAGTGGACAGTGCGTAGTCTCTCGAGACATGAACAGATCCACCTGAACTCGCCCGAAGCGATTCCAGAGGAGCTCCACCACCTTGGGGTGGAGTCTCCATTCCCCGGGCACCACTCCCTGCCTCGACAGGAAGTCTGCCCTCTTGTTCAGGCGCCCTGGAATATACATTGCTCAAACTGACAATAACTTCCCTTGAGACCATATCAGGATTCGATGTGCTAATCTCCATAATCGGCACGAGCGCAAACCCCCTTGGCCATTTATGTAAGAGACCACCGTTGTGTTGTCTGTGCGGATCAACACATGATGGCCCCTGATGTCTGGGAGAAAGTGCCTGAGTGCCAGGAACACGGCCATCAGCTCCAGCTGGTTTATGTGCCAGGAAAGTTGATGGCCGCTCCACAGACCCCGGACAGAGCGACCACTCATGATCGCTCCCCAGGCGGTGAGGGATGCATCCGTCGTTAGCACTAGGCGACGACAAGGAGCTCCCAACACCGGTCCCTGGGACAGGAACCAAGGATCCTTCCACATAACCAAGGCACGAAGACATCGCCGCGTGACCTTGATCATGCAAAACGGATTTCCCCTTGGGGAGAATCCCTTGGTTTTGAGCCACCACTGCAGGGGTCTCATGTACAGCAGGCCAAAAAGTATCACGTTGGACGCTGCTCCCATCAGACCCAGTAGTCTCTGAAACTGTTTTACAGTGAGTGACTGGCCTAGCTTCACCTTGCTTACTGCTTCGAGGATCGACTTTACCCGATGAGCCGGGCGCTAGATGAGCCCTCATGGTCTGAATCCCACACTACGCCTAGAAAGGTGGTATTCTGAAGTGGAGATAACACACTTTTCTTTGCATTTAGCCTTAGCCCCAACACCTTCATATGAGCGAGGGCAGCATCTTGATGCTGAACCGCCAGTTGTTCCGAATGTGCCAAAATGAGCCAATCGTCTATATAGTTCAGAACGCGGATGCCCTGGAGTCTCAGAGGAGCCAGAGCTGCATCCACGCACTTTGTAAATGTGCGGGGAGATAATGCTAGGCCAAATGGAAGGACCTGATACTGGTATGCTTCGCCCCCGAAAGCAAACCTGAGGAACTTCCTGTGTTGAGGAAGGATGGAGACATGGAAGTATGCGTCCCTTAAATCTATCGTGACACACCAGTCCTCAGACCTGATCTGACACACAATCTGTTTCAGAGTGAGCATTTTGAATTTTAGTTTCTTGGCTGCGTGATTCAGCTGGCGCAGATCTAGAATGGGACACAGCCCTCCATCCTTCTTGGGAACTATAAAGTATCTGCTGTAAAACCCTGACTCTCTGCTGTGGGGAGGGACCCTCTCTATAGCCTCTTTTCGCAAGAGAGTCTGTACTTCTTGTTCCATAACCAGAACCTGCTCTGGGTTGACCACCGTGGGTACCACCCCGTTGAATTTGGGCGGGTGTGACCCGAATTGAATTCTGTACCCTTTTTCTACTGAAATGGCGCACCGGCATGAAGCAACCGAACTGACCCCTCTTGAGCCCTCCTTGGAGGCTACGTTTCCGGGCGGACATGGAGGTGTTTGTTCGCTGAGGACCGCTGTGCCCTAAAGCACACGAGGTGGCAGGGTTGGCAGAACGGCCCCCTGATGGCACCGAGGGGAGGCGGGCACCGTGTAATGAGGTGAACACCGACTCTCCCCGGAGGGGACTGCCATCGCCGAAGCCTTCCTGGAGATAATAACAGTCCTCAGATCTGCTTTACCTCGGGAAGACTTCGGCTGTGAGCGCTGCCCCGACCCCCAGTCTCTCTGTTTCGCTCTGTACGAGGAGGATGTACTCGGCTGGGGCTGCTTGTAAAACCGCCATAGTGTGTAAACAGGCGGCTGCCTGACCTGCTGCCGAGTATGCCCTACCCACTAAAGCTGATGTCTTTTTTACTGGTTTAGTGGGTAGCTGCGGGGCTTTCAGCAACGATGCAGACTCAGGAGAGAGATAGCTCGCAAGCGTCTCTCTACCTGAGGCATTGCCGCATAACCGTGGTGTTTTAACCCCATAATATTTGAATATAAAGATGTTGAGGGATTAAACACTATATGAAGCTGGTCTATTCCATGATCTCGCCACCTCGGTGTGGAGATCAGGAAAGAACGGCAAGCCCTGATTTGGAGGTTGTGATCTGGAAGAAATCGTTCATCTAATTTGCTCGTTTGACGAACTTCCTGCTTTTCTGCCGGCCAGTCTATTTTTAATCTGGCTACCGCAAGAGTCACAACATCCATAAGCTCCTCGTGAGCATGTGTATGAGGTGGCGAATCCTCATCTAAATGATCAAGGCTCACAACATCCAGTTCCTCGGAACTGGAGTGCTGCTGCACCTGCACTTCAGCGCGAGCAGAAGAAACCGCAGAGCGTGCTTCTGACTCGCGATCTGAAGTGCCAGATCTAGCAGGTAAAGGCAGAGAAAGGGCATCGCCCGTCTCTAATCCCGCTACTAGATCCATCTGCGAACCCCAAGACGCGAGCCTTTGCTGTGCCTCGGCAGCAGCGGGACCCGAGCCCTGAGGAACGCGTGCTGAAGCGCTTATTGCCAGTTTCTCGCAGTGCTCACAATAAGCCCCCTCGAGGGCTGCTTGAGCATGCTCCAGTCCCAGACAAACATCACAGAGCAAATGCGTGTCACCACCCATAAGATAACGAGGGCAAGGAGGCAAAATTGAAGTCTGAATTGCTTATTTGCCTTTTTTTTTTTTTTTTTTTTTTTACACAGAGAGACACACTTTTTTGACAAACAATTTGACACAGAACGCTTGTGAAGACACAGAAGCTGACACTGTTTGGTTCAGGGGTGCTTTATAGTTTCCTGGTCAATGGCGTGCAATGACGTCCCGGCACGCTATTGGACTGATTTCACAAGTGCTTCATGACGCAATCACGCAGAGGCGTTCCCGCAGCGCTTGACGCAACGCGAGTTCCCTTGAAAGGGAACTAAATGTTTATTAGTTTCAGTGACATTTATTTATTCATTCATTCCAATTCAGTTTTTATTATTTTTTAATTTAGTTTTACTAAACAATCTCTCTGTTTAGTTAGGTTACAACTTTGGTGTTCAACATATTGTTTCAGAAATGCAAACAATTAAAGATATTGTAATTTTAACTTTATTTGGTTGGTTTTATGTTTTTTAAAGTTAGCTTTAAGAAAAGAAATATGACTATTTGTGAAAGGAAATTTGATTATTGAAGATGTAAATTATCTTTACAATTTCACACGGGTTTGATTTAGATTGTCAATCAGATGGTGCAATTTACCCACTGACTTGGATCAACTTACCCCTAACCTGGGGTAAATTGAGCGACAGGAAGAAGCCATATTTTTAGAACCCTTTGTCATAGACATAGATCATTTAAAACGATAGCAAACATCCTGAAATTACTTTAGGTACTTTCATTGTACTTTGGCCTTATTTTCTCTTCTTAGGACCACATAAGTAAAATGGCTCATCTTACCCCACCCTCCTCTACACTGGTTAAAACGGCTGATTTCTCTTGATTTAAACATTGTTGGAAACGTTTGTGATAATGTTAGTACACAAGTCAACAAAATGTGCTAGTGGTTTTTGAATATTTTAATCAGAAAATCTTACATATTGTGCCTTTAAAGTGTCTGTCAAATCATTTTCTTTGACCGATTGTATAATATTCTTCCATAATGTTTTTGTGAGGTTGCCCTATTGTCTGCCTGTGTCACCTCTTTCTTGTTGGCAGCAGACTCTGGACTCCGGGTCCAAATCGGCAGCGAGGAGATCTCAGGAACAATGGGAACTCATAAAATCCTCTATCCTCTGTGCTCATAAAAGTACACTGTAAGGTTTAGTAAAGGCTGTAAAACTGTCTCAGCCTATACACACAGAGAAAAAGGCTGTCAAAATTGTACTTTTAGGGGTACAACAGCTTGTCGCTGGGGCAGTACCCTTAAAAGCACACATTTGTACCTTTATTACTACAAAAAGGTTCATAGTAGTACCTTAAGGTAGGTATTTGTACTCCAGGGTACTAATATGCACCTTTTAGGAGTAAAAAAGGTACAAAGATGTCCTTTTAAAGGTACTGCCCCAGCAACAAGCTGTTGTACCCCTAAAGGTACAATTTAGACACCCTTTTTCTCTGTGTGTACTACACAGGTTTTCATGTTAAATTTTAGTCACAGATGATGGAAACGTTCATACCTTGATCAGTATTTTTCAGTCTTTGTGTTGCTTTTATATTAGATTATTTATTTATTTATTTTAGCTCAGTGACCTTGAGTACACAAATGCTCTTCTTATTTAGTATCTGTGTCTTGTTTCCAGTCCAAATATCAAAAAATTCTTAAATCAAGATGCATTTACTAGATCAGTAAAATTACATAAGATATTTTTTCTTGTTTTCTGGAAAATAAAATCTAAATGAAGTGAGTTTTTGCTGCCAATGGGGTAAGAAAACAAGAAAAAATATCTTATGTAATTTTACTTATCTAGTAAAAGCATCTTGATTTAAGCATTTTTAGATGTTTGGACTGGAAACAAGACCAAAAATACTAAATAAGAAGAGCATTTTTTTGCAGTGTAGATGGGAGTTTTTGTACTTGACTTGATATTCCTGGTCTCACTCTCTCCTGTTTGTTCTGTATACACGGACATCAACAGACTGTAACGTGGAAAAGGGAAGTATACTTTGGGCCTAAGGGTTTTTTGTAAAAGCGTTGAGCTTCAGCAACCACAGACCCAGCCGTGAAGAGATCAAATAAAAAAAACCTGGCTGGCATTGAGTTGATGTAACCGGCCAGAAAATAAAGAGCAATGACTCCATGTGACCCCCTGAGAAGACTAATGTGTTGTCTCTTTCTTTTAAAGCGGGTGATTAATCAGTCCTGCCATGCCAAACCAATCTCTTTCTCACACACACATCAAAACTCTTGACTTTTCACCTCTCACCCATCTGCTCCAACCCTGAGGCTTTCTCTCCCCCTCACGTTACGCTCTCTAGTAAATAAACAAGCTCCTCCAGGGTGACACAGGTAAATGTACCTGCTTTATGTCTCCACCCCTCATTCACCCCAGACACACTCTTTAATCCTTATTGACATTATTCTGACATTAAATTCTGACATCATATTCAGCTGTGTGTGAGTAGGGCAGAACCATTTGTTCGATGTGCCCAAGGTCACCTCAAACACACAGGGTGTTTCTGAATTCCTTATTTGTGCATCCTTGTTTCCTTTCCTTCTTTCCTGTAATTATGTAGTTGCTTTGTGTCGCCTGCGTCTGGGAAAAACTTTGCGCTTGAACACACCTCATAGAACGTACGTACGTTCTGCGCCTGCGTGAGATGACATAACTCCCACACCAGCAGGTAGTCTGTATTCGGTATTCAAAAAGGGACACCAAAAGGCCTATCCACCTTATTCCTGACGAGCCGACTGCGTTTTGACAAGGTTTTGAATAGAGTGGTGCAGGTGTGACGTCACTTTGTAGGCCAACTGGCCGTTAGCATCATACACATAATAAATACATAGACGCCCTATTGGCCGCTGAATCGTACGTCAACGGCGCCGCCATATTGCGGAGGGCAACTTTCTCATAACTCTCATAACTGGAATTGAGAAAAATGCCTGCTTTTTTCGTGTGCTGCGTGGGGCTGTACAAATCGCTGCACAATTGAAAACAGGTCTCTGGGAATTACCTTTCACAAGTAAGACTGGACATTTGTTTCTGGTTGTATTTTGTCATTATATAATAGTAACATTAGTTACCGGAGTCAGTCAGACTAAAATAGCTAGCGATGCCGCTAGTTAACTTGGATGTGAAAGTTGAGACATGAGTTGACATGATTTATATTATAGTTTTAGCTTATATTATATTATTGTATTTTTGATATTATATAATTATACTATTCATTATTTTATTTGCTGTATACTGTTTGTTTATTCCATTGACTCTTTTTTATTGACTATTACTATTAATTTTTGTACACCACGTACATCATAAACCACTGAAATTGGTTCATAAATGTAAACGTTATTTTTGTTTTTATCCAGAAAAACTGCAGCTCACCCGTTTACCTGCATGTGTTTACAGCGCAGTCTTGCCCTCGGCAATATGGCGGACGCATTGACTTATTGCAGCAACGACAAAAAAACAAGCTCTGTGGTCAACACAAGTTTATGATAATTATCACAGAAGAACACAACTTTTATTAATTTTGAAGCCTAAATGAAGTCGCCAGAGGTAAAAAGCTAATTAAACTAACTACACCACGGTCCAGCGTTTTTAACGTCACCATCACTAAGTTTCCCACAACTCTTTCAGTTTTTCTCTCAAAACATTTTCCCAGAACATTTGAGTTAGACTAGTTTATAAGAGCACAATTATGAGCATAATGAGGCTGTAAAACTGGAATGAGCTTACCTGTTCGGCATGATGTCGTTTAATCTCCTCGACAGCCTCAGTCCCATTTAGCCACTTGTTAGCATGTAACAGCTTCAAAAAAATCATGAGTGGTGTAATACTGATGTGTTTTATGTCGTAGAGTAAAACGTGAAAGTGTCTTGAGCTTGTGTTCACCACAGACCTTATTTCAGCCGTTTAACCAAAAACCCATTGACTTCGGTTCAAGGGAACCGGAAGTGTTAAATGATAACTTGTTTCCGCGTTTTGGCCTATAAAGTGATTTGTCTATTATGGGTGGCACTTCTGGTTTGGGGAATGAGATCTCGTCACACCCCTACTAGTACTACATTAAACTACTATATATAATGTTAAATATAATGTATAATAATAATGCAATAGGGGAATATATTTGTGGGTCCTGATAATGCCAAATGTCTTATGTTTCAAGTAAAAAGTGGCCTGCATTTATTTTAAATATATCTAGTCCGTGACAGAGTGCGAGCATATTCATCTAAAATAATTCTTTATTTTCAGCCTCAGAATCATGAATATTTGTATTCTGGTGTCACTATTGTCCTGTGCATTGGGTTTCCAGCACCAAGTCCAAGCCTATTCATTTCCACCCCAGTGTAATACAAATGTAGCATTTAATCAACAGTACATTTTTCTGTTAACCTTTTACCATGTCTTGGAGTTTCGCAATAACATTGTATTGTGAGTTCATTATCGTGATATGTATTGAATCATGACATGAGTGCAACGTTACGTTACGTGCAACGTAAGCAATGACGCACATCCGAGTCCACGGATGGAGGGAAGTTAGCGAGGGAAGGGCATAACAATTTGGAGTGGATCGCAGCCCTAGAAATGTAGATTAGATATGCGGGTCATTCCTGGGATTCAGCGCCTTTTGTGTCCACAGATCATGATTTACTGCCTTAAAATGTTGAACAATATAAATTTTAAAGCTGTCTTAGTCATAAATAACACAATTTGAACTCTAAGCATATTGAATGCTTACATGGTTAAGGAAGGGATAAAAGAAGATTGCAACCGTTGCTCTGCCTCTTCTTTTCACTGGGGCTTCTTTGCTCTGGCTCGTTCTTTCTTCTCTTTTCTAAAGTCTCTCTCTCTCTATCCCTCAGGTAATATTCCACATATACACTCACCTAAAGGATTATTAGGAACACCTGTTTAATTTCTCATTAATGCAATTATCTAATCAACCAATCACATGGCAGTTGCTTCAATGCATTTAGGGGTGTGGTCCTGGTCAAGACAATCTCCTGAACTCCAAACTGAATGTCAGAATGGGAAAGAAAGGTGATTTAAGCAATTTTGAGCGTGGCATGGTTGTTGGTGCCAGACGGGCCGGTCTGAGTATTTCACAATCTGCTCAGTTACTGGGATTTTCACGCACAACCATTTCTAGAGTTTACAAAGCATGGTGTGAAAAGGGAAAAACATCCAGTATGCGGCAGTCCTGTGGGCGAAAATGCCTTGTTGATGCTAGAGGTCAGAGGAGAATGGGCCGACTGATTCAAGCTGATAGAAGAGCAACTTTGACTGAAATAACCACTCGTTACAACCGAGGTATGCAGCAAAGCATTTGTGAAGCCACAACACGCACAACCTTGAGGCGGATGGGCTACAACAGCAGAAGACCCCACCGGGTACCACTCGTCTCCACTACAAATAGGAAAAAGAGGCTACAATTTGCACGAGCTCACCAAAATTGTACAGTTGAAGACTGGAAAAATGTTGCCTGGTCTGATGAGTCTCGATTTCTGTTGAGACATTCAGATGGTAGAGTCAGAATTTGGCGTAAACAGAATGAGAACATGGATCCATCATGCCTTGTTACCACTGTGCAGGCTGGTGGTGGTGGTGTAATGGTGTGGGGGATGTTTTCTTGGCACACTTTAGGCCCCTTAGTGCCAATTGGGCATCGTTTAAATGCCACGGCCTACCTGAGCATTGTTTCTGACCATGTCCATCCCTTTATGACCACCATGTACCCATCCTCTGATGGCTACTTCCAGCAGGATAATGCACCATGTCACAAAGCTCCAATCATTTCAAATTGGTTTCTTGAACATGACAATGAGTTCACTGTACTAAAATGGCCCCCACAGTCACCAGATCTCAACCCAATAGAGCATCTTTGGGATGTGGTGGAACGGGAGCTTCGTGCCCTGGATGTGCATCCCACAAATCTCCATCAACTGCAAGATGCTATCCTATCAATATGGGCCAACATTTCTAAAGAATGCTTTCAGCACCTTGTTGAATCAATGCCACGTAGAATTAAGGCAGTTCTGAAGGCGAAAGGGGGTCAAACACAGTATTAGTATGGTGTTCCTAATAATCCTTTAGGTGAGTGTATATGCTGGGTACGATTAATGGTATAAGTTTTGATCATCTTATACCTCTATTTTGTAACCATTTTAACCATAACCAGACCCTTTTCAAAGACTGCGATGACGCGTTTTAACGGTCATCAGTATCGTGAATCTTGCAATGTTTTTTGTATTTTCATTTTTTTTTAAATGTATGTACATTTATAACACTAATACTTTGTATTATATTAATTTTGCATCAAATTACAAAAAACAAGTCACCGCTGCTGTGAGGGTGTTTCTAATATACACTGTAAAACCCCACAACCATTTAAGTTTATAAACAAACAATAGTTATGAGTACTCTGAACTTATTTTAATCAAGTCCACTAAAACAAGGATATTTCTTAATATACAATTAAACTTTACACTGCATTCAAATACTTGATATAGTTGAAACTTCACTATATTGAGTAAAACAACTCAAATTACAAACTTTAAATGAACTCAGAGTGCTTGCAGTTACTGCTAGCTCACAATAGCACAAACAAAGTCAAACCCAATAAGTTAAGCTAACTCATTAAATTTGAGGACACCGATTACCTTAATTATTTTTTTCATTTTAGAAACCAATAGTTATTGTCAAATGTCTGTCTTGTCTTGTTTAGCACATGTGGTGTTTTGGTTATTTCTGTGTCATGTGTGCTCCTGTCTTCTGTCACCCCGCACTTCTTGTTATCTGATCATTGGTTAATTTGCCCCACCTGTTCTCCCTCATTTCCTGCCTGATTTGTCACCCTCTATAATCCCCTCGTGTCTGCAGTCCGGTGCTGGATCGTTGTCTTGTTGGATGTCGTCTGCTCCCTGTCGTGTTTCCTGGTGTTTTCCCCTCGCGGGTGTTTTGTTTGTGTTTGTTTTATTTTGTTATTTCAATAATTTTCACTGCATTTGAGTCCTCGCTCCCATTTTTCCTTACTGATCCCTGACAGTTGTGAGTACTCTGAACTTATTTCAATTGAGTTCACTAAAAGAAGACACGTTGCAGTCAAGAAATTAAGTAAGTGATGATTGAGCATTAGTGATGAACACCTGATGATAATGAGCAGAATCACTGAAGGAAAGAGAAACACAAGAACTACAACTGACTTCAGCCACAGCCTTAGATGAAATCAACTGAAGATAAAAGAAGACATTAAATCTCTGAAGATCTCAGCAGAGGAGGATTAAACAACTCCACAAACAGCATTACCAGCTTCACGCATTACTAACCAGACTGACTTTATTTCTGTCATTTCTGTTTTAATGAAAATAATAGTTTTGTTTGAAGTCACCGTGATGGTGATCAGTGTTTGCTTCATTAATGGGCAAGGAATGCTAAGAGAAAATGTGATTAGGTGATGTTGGCTATTTATTGATGATGATATAATTATCATGTAGTGGCTTAAATCACTGATATCATTCAGGGTCTAATGCTCTGGTTATAGAGATAATGTGTTGTTAATTTTGTATTAATCATAATGGTGGCTACATGATTCTTCAGCACAAGATCCAGCACCGTTGTGGTAATTGAATAATATGCTAGATTTTAAAATCATGTAGTGCGCAAAAGGTTTTCATCTACGGCATTACTTCAACACTACACACACAGACATAAAAAATCAGTGTATGAATCTCAACAATGGTGACAATCAATGAAAAGCTTCATGTTGCAGTGCATGCTGGGTACCACCAGTCAAAACTCCCCCATGGGTCCCAGCATGCATTGCGGCATGAATTATGCATCTGAATTGTGACTAATTTTCTTTGATTCTTACTATTTTTTTTTTTTTTACTTTTTGTTGTGACATTTTTGTAGCTTGTTTTATGTTCAGAGTTGATGTGTTTATCTGAATATTTTTTCATTGTCACCATTGTTGAGATTCATACGCTAATTCTTGGTGACTGTGTGTATCTAAGTGATGTTGTAGATTAAAACCTTTTGTGCACTAATTTTATTTTTTAAATCCTGCATATTCGATTACCACAACTGTCCTGGATCTCGTGCTGTAGAATCACATGGCTTCTTTTATGAATAATACAAAAATTAACAACACATTATCTCTATAACCAGAGCATTAGACTCTGAAAGAGATCAGTGATTTAAGCCACTACATGACAATTACATCATCAGCAATAAACAACCAACATCACATTTCTCTCGGCTTTTCTTGCCATAATAAGTGTGTTTTATTAACACACAATTAAAGCTAAAAAGTCAAGGGTCAAGAGCCCAAATAAAGCAAACACTGATCTCCATCAGGGTGACATCAAACAAAACTATTATTTTCATTAAAACATAAATGACAGAAATAAAGTCAGTCTGGTTAGTAATGTGTGAAGCTGGTAATGCTGTTTGTGGAGTTGTTTAATCCTCCTCTGCTGAGATCTTCAGAGATTTAATGTCTTCTTTTATCTTCAGTTGATTTCATCTAAGGCTGTGGCTGAAGTCAGTTGTAGTTCTTGTGTTTCTCTTTCCTTCAGTGATTCTGCTCATTATCATCAGGTGTTCATCACTAATGCTCAATCATCACTTACTTAATCACTTAATAATGCAATTATTATCCATTATCATGCTGGGAGCTAGAAATGTTCTATAACTCATTCAGTTTGAGTTCTGTTTCAGTCATTGTGTCCACATAACATTCGGTAATATTTGAGTGCAGTGAACTCATTTTTATTTAGTACATATAACTGTTAGGTTTTACAGTGTAGCGTCTATGGGAGTGATGGACATCTTTCTCTCTTTTCACTGCCGTTATCAATCACACTCTATTTTTTCCCTCTTTTTGAAAGTTGTGAAATCACTATTGTGCCATTTTTTTCTTTTGCTATTTGAGCAAATGGGGACACAAAAAATATATGTAATGTATTCTCTCATTCACCACTATAAAAGTTAACCCAACTATGACTACTTCCACTCGGAGAAACCCGGAAATGTGAAAAGGGTCTATTGTCAATTATTTCATGTATTTTAACAATTATAATAAAGGTTTTTAGCGTGTTTCTCAAGTTAATGTCCACTCTTGTTATTTTTGAGTACTTTTGCTTCAAATGAAAGTTGGAAAATTTAAATGACATCATATCATAAAGCAGCAGGGAAAAGTGAGTGAGATTCTCTATTATGTTAACTGTCTAGTTTGACAAATTTCATCTTTAATTTCATCTTCAAATTTGATGTGGTCAACCTCAATACGTCCACTCAGTTAAGGGAAATGCTCAAATAGATGCTTCTTTGTTTTCTTACTCATCTGTTCTCCAGCCTGTGACCTTGAAACCGAATAAATTTAGCCATCTTGAATGACATCTCAATTCTCTAACTTGACCCCAAGGAACGAAGAGCGAGGATGTTGTATCTTATGCTGAAGTTTTTCTTGTCGAAAAACCTGACATGTATATTCTCCTCCCCCTTCACATCTGTCACAACATTTTAATTTAAGTTTTACCTTTGCACCAGTTTAAACAAACCATACATCTCACATATTTCAACAGGGCATCTTGCTTCATTATAATTTGTTTTGAATTCATGACCAAACTTTAACAAAAGGACAGATCCCTTGTTTGCACCTGATGATGCTTTGAAGTGTTGCTTGAGTGATCAAGAATATTCCAATGTACAAATCATCTTTGCTTTGATTCCTTGTCCTCATTTTCTTTGCTTGCGTCCTTTCCTCGCATCCTAAGGGGGTAGAGTTAGGAAGCGAGGGTGCACAGATAAGAAATGAGAAGCACCACAGGGATTCCCAAACCTTTTCTGTCAGCGGAACCGCTTTAACATGAAGTTCCCTCTCAGATTTGAAGTATATTTAAATAATTCAACACATTTGTATGTTAACGGTTCTCTGATGGTGGTTAATGGTCACATGACATGCAGGTAAACAAATAAAATATTGAATTTAGAATATTGAATATTGAAGTCTTTTATTTTGACATGCTCTGACATTTGTGCTTTTTTCAGTTGCTTATAAACATATTAATGGCAAAAGTGTCATTACACTGTATTCAGCACAAACTGGCCTACCATAATATGTGAGCAACATGTATGTACATGCTTGTATTTTTAAGAGAATAACGTGGTTTTTGAAAAAAAAAAAAAAGTCACTGAAATAAGCCCACAAAACACATAATAGATATGTGTCCACAAGACTTTTGACTAATGGGTGTTGTTGCTTCAAACTGATGTGAGAATCATTGTGCCTACTCATTCACATAAAACAACATATTGATTTAAATTTTGTAAGACACCTTTTGTTGCGATATGCAAAGAGGCGTGAATGATCATGAATAATGCTGTGATTTACACATGAGAGAACAAAAGAACCGCACAATGAGCCGCATAATGAATGAGCCTATGAGTCAGGTACTATAAGAAAGAATATGAGAACAAAACAGGACAAAATAAATATATATTTTTGTAGTTTATTTAGAATAACAATATAAAGTGAGAGCCAAAGGCACAATGTCCTATGTGGGCCAGTATCAGGTCACTTTGATTCTCTAATCTGTGAGATAAAAGAAAGAAAAAACATCTGTGAGGATACTGATAACAGGATCAACTATTGTATTAACCTTAATATAATGTCCACTCTTAACAGAAAACATGATTTTTTTGATCTCATGCATGCATGCTTTTTTAGTTGTCAGTGTCTCAGCCCACACCCATTCATGCAGTTGTTTTATAATATTTTTTAATAATAATAAATGACTTTTTATTATTATAATTTTTTAACTCTATTTATAAAAAAAAATATTCGATCATTATAATTAAGGATGCACAGATAAAAAATTTCAGCGGCAATACCGATATCCTTCATTTTTTCTTAAAGAAGAACCCTCTCTTTTGGTACTCTACTATAATATTACAAAATAAAAGTCCAAACTATTATGTTAAACTGGTGTTTATTTTCAGATATAATAAATCACACTCAAACTTGAGTTGTATACAAATATTTTAGTTGCACATTAGGTAGTTTTCTTAAAACCGTGTCTTCATGACAGATATATTCAACCACACAAAAATACTGCAATTAACAATAAATAAGCTCTTCGTTTATTGTTTGAATTTGGTGAAAGCTGAGACTTTTTCTTATCAGAAGTAACAAAGCACAAAGCTCTAAATGATAAATGGAATGATTGCTACAAATAATCTTTGGTGAGGGGAAGAACCGGGGACCTGGGCTTTCTTTTGACTGTGAAGATAAATGTTATTATTGCATTACATTCAATAGCCCTCAATTCTACACTAGACAATTTCTTCACACACAGTATTAGTTCATACTTCATACGTTTTTCCACAACCTTTTGATAAATACAACAGAGAGTATGCATCAACATATGTATGTGCGGATGGGCTGATGTATTGAAGCGTGTATGTGGCCGCTTGTCAAGAATGGAAAACAAAAATTTTATTCAAATTCTGAATATATTATAGGCCTATTCATTATTTAAACGCCTAGTGCGTAAATAATGCTCCCTTTATAATCACTAAAAGCCGTCACTTATTCAATGAACACGATCTAACAAAGTCAGTGAAGCTGACAACACAATGAATCTCTTATTCACAGGATGTCTACACTTAGAGAGGATATGCACACGTGCAGAACTCAGCACTGGACAAACACTCGAGCGGTGAGTGGATTCTCACTTCAACACCTGTGATTGGCCATTACGTTCAAGAAATCAACAAACATGTCTGTGATTGGCTACATTACTCACCGAAGCGAAAACACGTTGGAAATGGAATCATTTGACGAGCGCAAAAACAGATACGCACTGGATCTTTTGCCAACAATTTTCCACTAATAATATGCTATTATTACGAAGAAAACAGATCCTAGATCAGCAGTTATGGGCAGCTATTCCCTCTAAAAGCAGTCAGTAGCAGAAGCAGCAGCAGCAGTGGTTTAGTGAGAAAATTACACGCTATTATCAAGTCCGTCTCCCTCGGTCCGGAGAGGGGAACTGGGATATCCCTCGTGACCCCCCAAATGCAAACTCAGAATATTACGCAAACCTGCAATAATTCAATTACACAAATGTACTTTATGTATTAAATCTCACTTTATTAAAGGGATAGTTCACCCAAAAATGAAAATTCTTTCATTATTTACTCACTCTCGAGTTGTTTCTTTCTTCTGTTGAACACAAAAGAAGATATTTTAAAGAATGTTGGTAATCAATAAGTTGATGGCACCCATTCATCTCCATAGTAGGAAAAAAATACTATACCGTCAACTGTCATTTCACTTCAACATTTGCCAAAAAAAAAAACAGCCCAGCACATATGAGAAAGAGTAACACAAAGTAATGTAATGCATTACTTTTCATAAAAAGTAACTAGGTACTGCATTTAGTTACTTTTTAGGGAGAAACTCAATATTGTAATCCATTACTTTTAAAAGTAACTTTCCCCAACACTGCAAGTTACAATACTAATATGTCTCTTTAAACCATAAAGCTTTTATTTTGTCTGACAACTGCAGGGAGACTTTTAAAGCCTGTGTTTTTGCCTCTATTGAGATAGGATAGTGCAGATGACCGTCAGGAAGTAAAGTGGGAGAGATAGTCATCACTGCAGTCTGAATCGAGATGACATAATGGATTAAATCCAATACGTAACGGACACATGATTTTTTCCCAAACCAGGTTAAGGGTGTATGTGTTGGCAATCAGCACTGTGATTGACATGAGTAATGAACAGGTTTGGGAAGGTGTATTTCACTACAGATTACAAAATACAGGTGCTGGTCATATAATTAGAATATCATCAAAAAGTTTATTTATTTCACTAATTCCATTCAAAAAGTGAAACTTGTATATTATATTCATTCATTACACACAGACTGATATATTTCAAATGTTTATTTCTTTTAATTTTGATGATTATAACTGACAACTAAGGAAAATCCCAAATTCAGTATCTCAGAAAATTAGAATATTACTTGAGACCAATACAAAGAAAGGATTTTTAGAAATCTTGGCCAACTGAAAAGTATGAACATGAAAAGTATGAGCATGTACAGCACTCAATACTTAGTTGGGGCTCCTTTTGCCTGAATTACTGCAGCAATGCGGCGTGGCATGGAGTCGATCAGTCTGTGGCACTGCTCAGGTGTTATGAGAGCCCAGGTTGCTCTGATAGTGGCCTTCAGCTCTTCTGCATTGTTGGGTCTGGCATATCACATCTTCCTCTTCACAATACCCCATAGATTTTCATAGGTCAGGTGAGTTTGCTGGGCAATTAAGAACAGGGATACCATGGTCCTTAAACCAGGTACTGGTTCAAAGTCCTGGTGGAAAATGAAATCTGCATCTCCATAAAGTTGGTCAGCAGCAGGAAGCATGAAGTGCTCTAAAACTTCCTGGTATACAGCTGCGTTGACCTTGGACCTCAGAAAACACAGTGGACCAACACCAGCAGATGACATGGCACCCCAAACCATCACTGACTGTGGAAACTTTACACTGGACCTCAAGCAACGTGGATTGTGTGCCTCTCCTCTCTTCCTCCAGACTCTGGGACCCTGATTTCCAGAGGAAATGCAAAATTTACTTTCATCAGAGAACATAACTTTGGACCACTCAGCAGCAGTCAAGTCCTTTTTGTCCTTAGCCCAGGCGAGACGCTTCTGACGCTGTCTGTTGTTCAAGAGTGGCTTGACACAAGGAATGCGACAGCTGAAACCCATGTCTTGCATACGTCTGTGCATAGTGGAAGCACTGACTCCAGCTGCAGTCCACTCTTTGTGAATCTCCCCCACATTTTTGAATGGGTTTTGTTTCACAATCCTCTCCAGGGTGCGGTTATCCCTATTGCTTGTACACTTTTTTCTATCACATCTTTTCCTTCCCTTCGCCTCTCTATTAATGTGCTTGGACACAGAGCTCTGTGAACAGCCAGCCTCTTTTGCAATGACCTTTTGTGTCTTGCCATCCTTGTGCAAGGTGTCAATGGTCGTCTTTTGGACAACTGTCAAGTCAGCAGTCTTCCCCATGATTGTGTAGCTTACAGAACTAGACTGAGAGACCATTTAAAGGCCTTTGCAGGTGTTTTGAGTTAATTAGCTGATTAGAGTGTGGCACCAGGTGTCTTCAATATTGAACCTTTTCACAGTATTCTAATTATCTGAGATACTGAATTTTTTCAGTTATAATAATCAAAATTAAAAGAAATAAACATTTGAAATATATCAGTCTGTGTGTAATGAATGAATATAATATACAAGTTTCACTTTTTGAATGGAATTAGTGAAATAAATCAACTTTTTTAATGATATTCTAATTATATGACCAGCACCTGTACATGCTTTAAGTATTTCGTTAGATTACACAAGTTGTGTAGCTTAATCTAAATACTTTAGAATACTTTGGAAAACTAATAAGGCATGAAACACAAACATAGGACTGGATTTTCCTCTGCATATTATTTTAAACAACATCAGTTTTCCACAAGATTTCTTGAAGCAAAAAATGCAGACAATCTTATAAAAAATAAAAAAGTACTGACGCTCAAGAAGGAAACACAATGCATTAAGATCTGGGGGTGTAAACTTTATGAATCGGATGAATAGGGTGAATCATTGTCTTCTGGGAAACATGTAGTTATTAGCTTCTGAAGGGCAGGACTAAATGAACAAATATGATCTTTAGACAAAATAAGACAAATGTACACATCATCCTGTTCAAAAGTTTACACCGCTGCTCGTAATGCATTGAGTTTGATGGATGCTTGTTTCCGCCACTAAAAAAATTCTGACTTTTTATCTCACAATTCTGACTTTTTTCTCAGAATTGCAAGATTTAAAAGTCAGAATTGTGAGATATAACATCGACTTCCATTCATATCACGTGACCAAAAGAAGACGTCACGACTTAATTAAAAGTGCTCATACTTAATTGTGGGGGCAATCACTAAAAAGCCAAATTTGCAATTGCATACTGAAAATCTGCTGGTGCCAGCACTGATGTGTTCTTCACTGGTGTCAAACCCAAACCAACCGTACATTATAAAGCAATGTGACGATGTGCTCCACTACGGCTTGTGCCACTAACTGGTACATTTCAAAGAGCCATTGGCAGCCTGGACAATGGCCATTGTTCTTGGTTGTCTTTGATTTAACAAAATAGGAAAGAGCAAGAGAGAGAGAGAGAGAAAGAAAGAGGGCTACTATTCATATTAAAGAGCAAGCTTATTTGTCCCTGAATAAATACAGCAGGGGAAGAACTATTCCTTTATTCTCTGCCTTCAATCACTTCATATTCTTAATCAAACGGGCCCATTGTCTCAGCCGCTGGTCTGAGCGTGAGGAACACTATGGTGCATTGACAAGCCGCAGACAGATTATCTGGTTTGAATGGCTTTTCCAGACCAGCGAGAGGCTAACCAAACAATAGTGAACTTGTTGTAAGTGAAACAAATCCAATATTCATTGTGCACAGCTTCACAGCAAAGAATTCATGAGGAAACTTGTGTTTGTAATTGTAGAAATAGGTATGTGTCGCCTACTATAATCTATTGTATCCAGTTGTATCAACTGTTCTCTGGTGTTCTTACAATCCTATTTTATTCATAACAGGACTGGATGAGAACCCAAAATGCACCTGGAATGGAGTCTAAATGGGGGAAATATCAAAACGTTTGGAAACATTCATATTTTTAATGTCTTTGAAAGAAGTCTCATGCTCATCAAGCCTGCATTTATTTGATGAAAAACACAGAAAAAAATGTAACATTGTGAAATATTATTACAATTTAAAATAATGGTTTTCTATTTGAATATATTGTTAAGTGTAATATATTCCTGTGATCAAAGCTGAATTTTCAGCATCATTACTCCAGGTCACATGATCCTTCAGAAATCATTCTAATATGAGGATTTATTATTAGTGCTGGGGAAAAATGAATCATGATTAATCACATCCAAAATAAAAGTTTCTGTTTACATAATATATGTGTGTTATAATGTGTATATATAAATACACACACATGCATGTATATATTTAAGAAATATTTGCATATACTGTATATATATAATTGATCTTATATATACATATATTATTTAATATATAAATATAACACATTTTTCTTAAATATATGCATGCATGTGTGTGTATTTATATATACACATTATAATTATACACAGTACACACACATATATATGTAAACACAAACTTTTATTTTGGATGTGATTAATCATGATTCATTTTTCCCCAGCACTATTTATTATCAATGTTGGAAACAGTTGTGCTGCTTCATATTTTTTATATAACCTATGATACTTTTTAAGGATTCTTTGATGAATACAAATTAATTCAAAGCATTAATTCAAAATATTTTGTAACAATATACACAACCTTTTCACTATTTTTTTCTTTCTTTTTTTGACAGAAATTAATACTTAGCAAGGAAAGGGTGATAGTAAAGATTTATATTGTTAGAAAATATTTATATTCTGAATAAATGCTGTTCTTTTTAACTTTTTATTCATCAATGAATCCTGAAAAAAATTATCACAGTTTATAAAAAAATATTAAGCAGCACAACTGTTTCCAACATTGATAATAAATCATCATATCAGAATGATTTCTGAAGGATCATGTGACACTGAAGACTGGAGTAATAAATAATATTACACTTTTCTCTGTACGAGACTCTTTCAGAAACATTAAAAATAGTAATGTTTCCAAACTTTTGACCAGTACTGTATATGTGACCCGTGCTGGAAAAATGAGTTGCAATGAGCAAATTTTCAAAAAAGAGTTATTGTTATTTTCACATTCTCTATGAAAAAACCTTCAGAATGATAAATTATGTATTTGTTTGTTTGAATTGGACAAAAATGACTGAGCTACACCAGTTTGAAGTCGATAGAGTCAGCAAAGTCAGTTTTGAGAAAAATACAAAACAAAATCACCTTCAAACCCCTGGTCACAACACCAAATTTCAACACCCATATCTATAGGAAAAATATATATTCAACTTTTTTTTTAATTATCCCGTGCGCATTCCGGGTCACATATGATAAAATGATGAAAAAAAACATTGCATTGTTCTTATTTATATTAACATTATTATACATTTCCATTTGAAGTGTAAGCTTATTTGAATAATAAAAATGATCTCCTGTCTCTATTCCAGTTTTGGAGGGATTTATGCCAAGATTCAGTAAAACAGATACAGACGTGCTTTCGGCCACAAATGCACAAACACCTCAGGGAAGAGAACCACAGAGAACAATCCCAAAAACTGAAGCCGTGGGCCCTGCCGACATGCCCTCCTCAATATGATCATCTGCCAAGGGTGCAGATTCAGTCCCAACTGGGATCTCATCAACATCTGAAAGGGTCTGAGGTGCAACAGCACCTTTTAGAGAAAGTGCAGTCAAAACTGCAACCGTAAGGCTGTGTGTCCACCAAAGCGTTTTTATCCAGCTGTAAACGCTAGGCACTCTGCTGAAAACGCCTTGCTGTGAGCGCTTGAGAGCGTTTTGGCAGCGCAGCGTTTTTTTCCATTGAGACTCTTTGCTTGTTATGATACGGAATATCCACGGAAGTGTACTAGTATCTCATTTTACAGATAGTTTGTTTCTGTACTGATTCTTTATAAAAATGGCGATTCAATGTAAACTATTTGCTCTGGCTCTTGTTTTAAATTATTTTGTTCCGTTATTATGCTCGTTGTTTTCATCTGTTGATGTTGTACAAGCAGAATGTGGCGGTTGGTCTGTGTTGTATTTGTCCCGCCCCTCCTCCACTGTGATTGGACACCTGGGTGAAAAGTGACAGTGATGAGCACTGCGTTTTATTCAAAGTTCAACTCTCGGCGACCAGTAAAAAATGCTTGATTGTTCAGCGCTTAAGCATGAAATACTCGCTCAGTGCCTCGTTACGCTCATGGCGTTCTAAAAACGCGGCGCTCCCATTGAAAACAATTGAATACGCCAGCCAGCCGCGTGAAAAAACGCTTTGGTGGACGCACGGCCTAAGTCCTCACATCTTTAGGAATGAAAACAACTGACTCTTGAACATCACTATGTTTTTTTCTCCATTCTGGCCACTGAAGGAGTTTTGGTTCCTTGTCTCCTTTGGCTTATGGCTTGCTCAGAGTGGGACACCAAATATTCAACTATATTATTGATCTGCCCGCACTGGCACTATATGATAATTGAAATGAGCTGATGACATCACCGTTTTCTCCAGAGCGGCTGTACAGCCGAATCAAATTCTGTTCATTATTTTCCTGTTTAACACTGTGAAGCTGCTTTGAAACAATCTGCATTGTAAAAAGCACTATATAAATAAAGGTGACTTGACTTAACTTGACTTGACTAGTCTAGTCTCTGCAGTGCTGATTGGGTGGAGGCATCTCGACTGAACACAACTCTCAACCTAGAAAGCACATCTGTTTCTGTGGCAACAGAACACTCTTTTCAAAGTTGCCTCGCAGCCCCTGGTCCTTCAAATGCTTGAGTACAATAACACCCGCCAGTCGTCAGGAGAACTCAAAATACGGATTCCCCAAAGACTCAGGCGTCAGCGCTGCATCTAGGCATTTTGTACCAGGCACAGTCCAAATAGAAGATGAGAAATCAACAGGGTTTCCATCCAAACGTGAAGCGAATCTGTTCAAAATTCGCAAAAAAGAAAAAACAAACAAATGCGAATTAGGTGTTTCCATCAAGTTGTTCATGCGGATATTGATAACCTAGTAACCAACAGTAAATAAAACTCCCTCAGCTTAAACTTAACGTGAAAAATGCTTAACGTGGCTTGAGAAAGACCAAATTCGGTAAACGCCAACCTAATAAAGCTTGATGAGTCCAGAATATGAACGCAAGGCATTTAATTACACGTTAAGCCAAGAAAACGCTTATAATGAGGCTTAATGGACCAACAGTTATAAAAAAGACAAAATACGTTATACATTATTAATAAAACACAGGCAGGTTTAGTGATTTGCAAAAACCAAATCTATACTCACACTTAGATTGTCATAAACACAGAGGGAGCACTGCAAAAAAAAGCTTTTCTTACTTAATATTTGTGTCTTGTTTCCAGTCCAAACATCTAAAAATTCTTAAATCAAGATGCTTTTACTAAATAAGTAAAATTACATAAGATATTTTGGATAATTAAGTAAAACAAGCTAAATGATCTGCCAATGGGGTAATAAAAATAATCTTTTTTCTGTTGGAAATCTTGTTTGTTGTTTCTGTCCCAAACAGAATCAAGATTATTTTTCTTACAACATTGGCAGATCATTTTGCTTGTTTTAAGCAAAAACTCACTTCATTTGGATTATATATAATCAGATAAGGTATGGAATATGTGTATTTGCCGTGCTGTCCGGGGAGAGGGCTCAGAATCTGGCCCAAACCCAGAGTACACCCCCCCCCCCTCCCCCCGGCTGGGATAGGAACAAACGAGAGTAAGGAGTTGGGGTGGAGGAGGGATGCTGGATCGTAGGACAGAGGTAAGTCGGTTCTATATATACAGTAAACCTCCTCTAGCGCTGATTGGTTAGATTATCTGAATGTGCTCCTCCAAACATCATATATTTCTGTGTCACGATCTTAAAAGGATGCTTTATCAATTCGTGTTTTATCAAATTTAAACACCCCATATCTTCTCTGTTGAGGAGGAACTTCTTCTATTGTACCATGGTTAAACTATGTTTGTATATTTGTCATTTTTGTAGGTTAGGCCTGTAGGGTTTGAGGGCACACCAGACACAAATGAATCTTCCAGATGATTTGTTCGTGCATAATTCCACACAAAACTCAACTCAACAAATCATCAATGTATGGCTTTAATTGAAGTGGACACCGGTCAGTCTGCACCAAGCTGACAAAATCCCCAAGTACTTTATGGCCTGCAAACTTTGACAAACACCAAGATAACGGCCAGAGTTGTTTGACTCCCAAGACAAAAAGTCAAACTAGATCTCCGTTTTCGCAACGACCTTTAAATGAACTCTGAGTGACACGGTTACAATCCACAGGAAAATCCACAAACTGTTGTTACATATAAACTGCATCAAATCATTCAAAAGTATTGATCGTCGGACTTGCATTCAAACAGCCTTCGACTGCATAATTCCATATCATGTCTATAACCAATACACGTAACCATTATGCATATATATACCTTCCATTTCCTGTAATTATGTAACTATTGAATGAGTGAGAGAAATTGCACCTTGCTTGGTATCTTTATGTTTGTTTACTTATAATCCAGAAGATAATTTGAATGAAATTTGTCTAGAATGTATTGTGCTCTTATAATAAGAAATCATGTCTAAATGTGCTTAAAAGTGGGAAGTTAGGAGACCAGAGATAAATCATTTATGGTGAGGGGTGGGGACACAGTCACCTCGAAACGAAAGATGATATCTGATTGGTCAGAACCCATCCAGGAGGATGGGCAGACATTTTGAGTTTATAATCTCAGAACATGAACAAAGAGTTCGGTTCAAGTTAAATCAATCTATTTCATTCAAGCCATCTGTAAACTCTCCTCTCACTTTCCTTTCTTTTACTTAAGTTTATTTTCTTTCCGTTGAGTCTCGTGTTCTAAGTTAAGTTTCGCCGCAAAGTTTTCCTCGATGAATCTACAGCGAGCGCACTTCAACTTCAAACACCGCCCACGTGACTTTCCATCCAGCCGCCAACACGCCACGTGATTGGCTTCCCAAGACGTCGACCAAAGACACAACAAGACCGTCAGCGAATCAAAGAACCGGGAATCCCCGTTCAAAGACGATACGCGACACAAATGCAAGTAATACCTCCAGATTCTAACTGAACTGGTGCATTGATATCAAATTTAATAACCCCGCCTAAGAAATGATAGGAGGGTTAAATTAATGATTGATGGTTCATTCAGGTCATGTGTTATAAATGCATTTATTGCTAGAAACTTGGGATTTCATCATTTCACTCTCTTAAAACTCATTCTTTCCTCACTTTCTTCCTTTCTGCAACGCGTGTGAATGTGTGTGTGCGTGTGTTTGTGTTAGATATTAGTTTTACGTGTTAGAGTAATCAATAAAGTTTTGTATGTATTCAAAGTTAAGTGTCTACTTACTTGTGTTATGTGCTCACAAATGTAAAGTCTTAAAATGCTGATCTATGTTACCTGGTTAAAATAGTGTTTTACTACTGTGTGGATGTTGATATCTGCTGCAGAGTTGATAGTTACGGCCCGTTCAAACGAACGCTGGACGAGTCATTTGCTCGGCCGTAAAATCAGACTCTCTCAAAATTCCCTATGAATTAATTCATTTCAGCTAAATAGACCTGTTTCCCGAAACCGTACTGTCACAAATTTGTCGTTCAACATTGTTGGTTAATGATGTCACGCAGGTGGTGGAGTAATAACTGCTTTTATACAACAGTTCTTTCTGGTTCTCGAATCTGATTGGCTGAGAGCAGTGCGATTATTCCTGCAGTATCATCACTCGAACCGTTTCACCGTTTGTATCACTCTGCTTGCGTCGACTGTCATGATTGAGCAAATACACAATTTTTTTAAATACTGTTGTTGTGTCACGAAATGTATTTTTAACAGTTTTTTAGGTGAGAATGTAGTTATTTGGGCCTCAAATATGTGACTCATATATAAACATAGAGCCTATTTTATGATTTGTTCAGACGCTTTCTCAGATGTGAGCTCCAGACCGTCAGCGGCTGTTCAGCGCTCATGTACCCACAGAGAACAGCTTCATCTCGGACACTCCTTCGGGATTTTGAGCTCCTCTTACTGTATGTAGATAGTGGTTAAACATGAGATATAATTCATCTGGGGAACATCAAATGGGCAATCTTCGGTTTTATTAATCCATAACATGTTCCAGAGCAAATCGATTTGGGTTAAAGGGGAAAATTAAACTTCATAACTTTATATTTAAGCTATATTTAACAGGAATCCTGTACTAGAGCTGCTTTTGTACGTTTGACTGAATTGTTTGCTTGTGTTTTATTTCCTATTGTCTTTTATAATGGCTATTGTTGTTAATCTAAATATTGTTGTTCAATAAATATTATTTCACATAAATAATATGCCGTATTTGGTGTTGATAAAGGGTCCGTCAGTGATAGTGAAATGGACTTCAGTGAGTGAGTGTGAGTGTCTTTATGAGTGAGTCTGTTCAGAACAAGGAAATTGTTTTAGCTCTGTCATGGGAATCCCCTTAACTTTTAAAACTATTACTCTCCTCAGCGGAAATTCAGACAGATTTTTTAATAGATATAATATTATGGACATCGACCTGAAGAATGAATGCTATATCAGATGCAGGTAATGCACTCGTTTAGTCGATCTCTCTCTCATAATAATACTCTACATAAGTCAATCATTTTCAATGAAGCGACTCGGCGTTCCTTCGTTACTCGCTCTAAAGTGATGTTTCTGAATGTGTACCGGAGGCTTCGGCTCGACTGTCAAACTGTCAACTTGAGATGTGAATCCGTGGCAGAAGGAAGTAGTTCTTCACAAAAGAGTGTCTTTAAAGACACTCCGTTGTTGTTTCTGATTCATTTACACACTCGTATCCGTGCGATATGGCTGTATATCAGTGATTACCTACGGCTGAATCACAGACGTGCTGACATACTGCCATATCGCACTGCTACGAGTGTGATATTGCTCATTTAATGAATCCGCTTGAGATCAATTTAATGCTAGATGTTTCACTATAAATTACGGACATGGCATATGAGGAGTAATTCTCATTTTTCTCAGTTATGTAGCTTTATTTCCAGATTTAATCACAGGAGACGACTAGAGCATGTAAGCACATGCACACTTTTCAAAAACATTGCTTTAAATTTCTTGACAAACTAAAAGACGTAAATGACATTTGCATGTATTCGAAATATATAGATTGTACTGAATGTCAGCTTGCTTATTTTACTCAGGATAAGGATTTATTAAGTACACATGTCATGCAAACAAGAAACTATGCTTCTAACCACACACTTTGCGATGCTGTTTGTGAATGTTCGTTGGGACTTTCATTTCAGGAAACACAAGCTCTGTTTGAAACCGCCCCCTATACCCTCATTCACTATTCCCTACATTACTCCACTAATATAGTCCAGTTGACGGAGTGAATGAAAACGAGTGAGTGAATTCGGACACTGAGTGCGCCGGCGCTTTTCCATAGTTTGTGCTGTTTAATAATTATTTGACACTCAACATTGTGGCAGCTCTTGAACTCTTGAACTCTGTCATGGAAACTAGCATGTATACACCTTAATTTAAGAATTTAATAATCTAGTAAAACTTAATTTATACCTGTATGATATTATGCTGGACCAGCGTTTTGGAAATTGGATGGATGATTCAGATGCGGCGCCATTTTCTGGTCAGACGCAGGAATTCATTCGGCATGACCCTCACAGTGCATCATGGGTATTCGCCATTGAGCGTACATCGGTTGTACACTCGTCATTGTGGTGCATTTTGGGATTGAATGAGTGCGCTCAATAACGTCGAGAAACACACCCCTGCATAGTTCAGCTCCAACATGAATTGAACACACCTGAAGCAGCTTATTAAAGTGTTCAGGGTTACTTGAAAATAACAGACAGGTGTGTTGGAGCAGGGTTGAAACTGAAGATTCCTCCAGAATCAGGCTACCCCTGATTTATATTGTTAGTATTTAAGTTGGGGTGCAAATCCAGATACAAACACAGTTCTTTGAACTAGGGTGCAAATTGCATCTGCCTTAAAATGGTTAGGGACTGATTTTAGACTCCGCTTATGTGTTGATTCTTGTGTGTAGCCGCATCAAACAAGACGCTTTGACAACTGTAAAGTTTTTCTGATGCCCTGCTCATGATGAATGTGATTTTATCTCTAGAGATTGCCATGCTAGAACACTACAGATGGTCTACCCAACTAGACATAACTTCACTAAATTTGATCACAATTGAGTTTTGTTGTTGATGTTGTTTTTATGTGTCCAATAAAAATGAAAGCTCAAAAATAAAACGCAAAAGTCTGAGAAAGTGAGAGCTCAGGAGAGCAGGTGCTGAGTCAGAGAGGACAGGAATGTCTGTGGAATGAGGAAGAAGTGTGTGTGTGTGTGTGTGTGAGTAAGGAGAGGGCGGAGATTCTCCAGGGATTGCGTGCGGACATCAAATGTTTACCTGTAACAAAGAGAGAGGGGGAGGAGAGGAGAAATGACTGTGGTTTACAGGAGTGGGCGGGGAAACAGAGCCTCCAGCATGAGCTTCGCACGCAACTTAACAATACTACCTTTATGAAGACGGCACACACACACACACACACACTCACACTCCAGCAGGAAGAAATCCAGGGTTTCATGTCAGTGGAATTTCAGTGGTAGTATTCTCTTATCACAAACCACAGGTCACACAGTCAAATCACTGCAGTAATGAATTGGAGTTTGTGGTAACAATGAAACTCATTTGTGTGGGTTAATAAACATAACAACAGATTTTGTAAAACTATCGAAATATAAAGGAGAATTTTAGGGCCATCTTTCTTTTTATTTTCTAGTGTTCACATTGAGGATTTCCTGAACTGCATTATTCTTTTAATTGATCCTATCACTGGAAAGAGAGTTCCCTGAAGAGTTTTGTTCACTGATACAAACGTATTTGGAGATATCCACTATTCAGTTGGGTAAACACACTCCATTTTCATGGCCACATAAATCACATGATATGCAAATTAGCACGTTCATTCACTTCACCCAATATGTCAATTACGATCTCATTCTTGATTGCTTGCTGTAGTGATTGAGACGAGTAAAGTTTACGAATGAGACCCCAACAACTAGAGGCATTAAGGGGGGTGGGGGGGGTCTAATGATATTTCCTGCATTACGACTTATTTACACTGTTAAAGAGTTGATTCTCATGCTAAACATGAACAAATTTCAACACAACAAAATCAAGCCACAACACAACGGAAATGCTCCCGACCACTAGGGGGCTCATGTACCCACAGAGAACAGCTCCATCTCGGACACTCCTTCGGGAATTTGAGCTTGCTCATTTCAAGTGGTTGAAATGTATAATTTGTATGAATTAAAATTACTTTTTTTTTTTTTTTATGTTTAAATTCCAATGTTGTGTTGTGCATTACTGAGTCAGTTTTACCAATACAATCAAGCTGTGGAATTTGAACATGTCTGTTTTTAAATGTTAAAACTCATGACTCTTTAGCTCCGCCCACTGCACGCCTCCACGAGCTCTGCTGTTTTCTGAAAGAATCGCTACAGCGTATCTGTCTTTTATAAATATGATAAAACTAAAGACTCTTGGGAGATATGAAGGATCAACACTACTCTATAGGTACTCAAGATTAACATGAGACTGGCAGAAACTGTGTGTGTTATGGACCCTTTAATAATTGGCTGATTAGCATCTTGTATGCTTGTCAAACCATGTCCTGAATGATCAGATTGTGATCCATCTCGAAAAGAAGGTGTTCACACTTTATCTTTCCATGATCAGATAACAATCCTATCAGCAGAAACACATTGATCAAAAAAGTCATAAACAACCCTGAGAGCTAGAGTTGACACCAAACTAAGCTGACTACCACTTTGCGTTGTAAGTAAATGTCTTCCATAGAAGCTCAGGTGAATGTATAACTATAAATAAAGCATGTGTGCTCACAGGGTGTGTGTATGTGTGTGTGTGTACACACGTGTGCATGCGTGTGTGTGCATGAGCCAGGCCGGGCTGGGTTCTCCTCCTCTCTGTGAGTTGCGCGTCTGCAGTCAGAGCTCGTCACAATGGCAGTCATTGTTCTGAAGGCAGGCCCCTGCGTGCTCACACCCTCCCCTACCTGAGCAGCAGACAGGTGTATCTCTGCTAGTCACGCACAGCCACACTGCCAAATATCCAGCACGCACCACAGTGCTTCACAAACCACCTCTGTGTGGCTGGACATTCCTGTACATTTTGCTGGAATACCAATGTTGTTTTAAAAGGAGTAAACTCATGAGTGTTCTTGTGAACTTAGTGGGAGATTCTACTATCATAGTCAATAACCTAAAAAGAATAAAGTAAATACAGTAATAATATGAAATATTATATATATTATATATTAAATATATCACTTGTGTTTTACCCTAGAGAAAAAAAAAAGTTTCTTATTTCTTCAGTTTCATTAGGTTGGCCTCTTTTTCTTAAACTCTCATCAATACTTTTGTTTTCATTATAATTTTTTTGCTGGTTTACTGGATCCCAGCATAGGATGCTGGTTGCTGGTTTACTGGATCCCAGCATAGGATGCTGGTTGCTGGTTTACTGGATCCCAGCATAGGATGCTGGTTGCTGGTTTACTGGATCCCAGCATATGATGCTGGTTGCTGGTTTACTGGATCCCAGCATAGGATGCTGGATGGTGGTTTACTGGATCCCAGCATAGGATGCTGGGTGGTGGTTTACTGGATCCCAGCATAGGATGCTGAATGCTGGCTTACTGGATCCCAGCATGGGATGCTGGTTGCTGGTTTACTGGATCCCAGCATATGATGCTGGTTGCTAGTTTACTGGATCCCAGCATGGGATGCTGGTTGCTGGTTTACTGGATCCCAGCATGGGATGCTGGTTGCTGGTTTACTGGATCCCAGCATGGGATGCTGGTTGCTGGTTTACTAGATCCCAGCATGGGATGCTGGTTGCTGGTTTACTGGATCCCAGCATATGATGCTGGTTTACTGGATCCCAGCATAGGATGCTGGTTGCTGGTTTACTGGATCCCAGCATGGGATGTTGGTTGCTGGTTTACTGGATCCCACCATGGGATGCTGGTTGCTGGTTTACTGGATCCCAGCATGGGATGCTGGTTGCTGGTTTACTGGATCCCAGCATATGATGCTGGATGGTGGTTTACTGGATCCCAGCATAGGATGCTGGGTGGTGGTTTACTGGATCCCAGCATATGATGCTGAATGCTGGCTTACTGGATCCCAACATTGGATGCTGGTTGCTAGTTTACTGGATCCCAGCATATGATGCTGGTTGCTAGTTTACTGGATCCCAGCATGGGATGCTGGTTGCTGGTTTACTGGATCCCAGCATGGGATGCTGGTTGCTGGTTTACTGGATCCCAGCATGGGATGCTGGTTGCTGGTTTACTAGATCCCAGCATGGGATGCTGGTTGCTGGTTTACTGGATCCCAGCATATGATGCTGGTTGCTGGTTTACTGGATCCCAGCATGGGATGTTGGTTGCTGGTTTACTGGATCCCACCATGGGATGCTGGTTGCTGGTTTACTGGATCCCAGCATGGGATGCTGGTTGCTGGTTTACTGGATCCCAGCATGGGATGCTGGTTGCTAGTTTACTGGATCCCAGCATATGATGCTGGTTGCTGGTTTACTGGATCCCAGCATATGATGCTGGTTGCTGGTTTACTGGATCCCAGCATGGGATGCTGTTTGCTGGTTTACTGGATCCCAGCATATGATGCTGGTTGCTGGTTTACTGGATCCCAGCATGTGATGCTGGTTGCTAATTTACTGGATCCCAGCATGGGATGTTGGTTGCTGGTTTACTGGATCCTAGCATAGGATGCTGTTTGCTGGTTTACTAGATCCCAACATATGATGCTGGTTGCTAGTTTACTGGATCCCAGCATAGGATGCTGGTGTGCTGATGGACCAGCATATGCTGTCTTTTGGGTGCTGGTATGATCCCAGCAAGACCACAACAAAACTTGTGTATGTGTTACATATCATGTTTCTTAGTGTGTTTTCGTAGTTAAATAAACACAGAAACAATTTTTTTAATTTCATAAAAAAACGCATGTTGCTGGTTACATGTTTACTGGTACTCAGTAACATCCTCAGTGTTAAACAAATGGTCCCAGTCTATAAAGAGTAAAAGTATTACTAAAGCAATGTTGCGGTTAGTGAAATAATAAGATTCACTCTACACATGATGATTGAGCATTAGTGATGACACCTGCGGTTAACAAGCAGAATCACTGAAGATAAGAGGAGAGATGGGCAAAAACACAACAACTAAATGACTTACAGGCACAAGGCCTTAGATGAAATCAACTGCCAATAAAGCCAATAAAATCAATATCTCACCAGAGGATGATTAAACTACTCCAAAAACAGCATTACCATATTCGCTTATTACAAACCAGTTTGGCTTTATTTCTTACATATGATACATGTACAAAGGTGAAGCCATTTAGTTGGGCACTTGGCCATTGACTTTGGTTGAATTTAATCTTTTGTTGAAAGCATTTGTTGGAAGTGCCTGATATTGTCTACATTATTTCATGCTCATGACTACAATGACATACCTTTTACTATAGCCGCTTTTCCACCGTCGGGCAGAACGGTTCTTAGAATGGTAAGGAACGGTTCCAGTTGTGTTTCCACTTGAGCCTGGTATGGCACGGCACGATTACAAACCATTCTAACGATTGTCTAACCGTGCTTACCCGTGCTGGTAGTATCCGTGAAGTGACATCGCTCCGTTGCCTGGCTACCAGTCTCTCTGTAGCTGGCTAAGCACTCTATTTGAGTGACGTAAACACAAATTAATAATAAAATTAAAATAAATATCTGATCATCCTCTATAATTCGGTCGTTATTTACGTCTCATATCATCAGTAAACCGTTGTGTTGCCAAGGAAACGACTGACGCTTTTGTATGACGTTCCAAAGAGCGGCCGTTATCAGCCCCACAGTGGAAAATGAAACCAGAACCATACCAGCTGGCCTGGATCGGCACGGAATAGAACGGGTACGCAATGAGAACCGTTCGGCCCGACGGTGGAAAAGTGGCTAATGTGACCTTTTTGGAATCAGTGACTTACAGTTGGATTTTGACAAAAGTGAGTTCCCAAATAAGTATGAAAGTCTTCAAAAACAGCAACTTTTAGTTTTGAACTTCCATTATCAAGTTGTTATGAACTGTGCCATTAAAATAGCTCTTCTCATTACCTCTGTTATTGAACAAACCGCTTATGGTTATGCTTTTATTAGGCATTTTTCTTGGTTTTCATATCACTTAAATGTTTTTGTTTTGCAATGTACACAAGCTTATTTAGCTGATTTGAACTGATTCGTGTTCAGATCTTTAGAAACAGGAGATAATTCCTTTGATGCTTCGAAACATTTTGCCAGTTTACAGTGACATTGATTAATAATGTAATAACTGTAAGTACCTGGAATGATTGCACACACACTTGTTCCCCATTTCATGGACTATTTAAGCACGTTAGGCTCAGTGCGAAGTCTTGTTTTGCCATTGCTAACATTGCTGAGCATTCCCACGATTGTCTTGCCTGGTTTTGACCCTTTTTGATTATTGTTATCACAAGTCTTGCTGCCTGGCTTTTGACCCTGCCTCTGGATCTTGTATTTGTCTGACCCTCTGCCTGTTATGACCACGATTACTGCTCTGTCTACATTGCTGTTGTTATTCGACCCATGCACTGACTCTGCTGTTGTTAATAAACTGCACATGGATCTTAATCGCGGTTCGCCTGAGTCATCGTTACAGTTAATTGCAATTAAATGAAAATGTATTATTATTTACATTTATTTTAAATGGAATTTGCTGAACTTTAGTGCTTTTGAAACCCACCTAAGTATATATTTTTATGTAGTTTCATAATAACTTGTATTGTCTTTGAAATATGATAAGCGTTCTGCCAAAATATAACTTGGAATGTAATATCAAACAACACACTAACACAGTTCAAATTATATTCAAGTACTTTACATGAGCTGTAGTATGTTAGTCAACACATCAAAACAAGTGTACTTTAAAGCACAACAAAAGATTAAAATATAACTTTAATCTGACATTATTACAAATTGGACTTTTTAAAAGTCTACCTAAGTGTGTTTATGCTGCCTTCACGTGCTATCGGAAATGTCATAATTCCCAGTTCAGAAGTTGTGATTACGAGCTTGTTGCATTCAAGTGCTTTGTTGTCGGAATGAACAGGAATCATGGAGGAAACCATGTTTATTCTTGCCTATTTATTGGGAAAATCTTATTAAAACCAAAATTATATGTAGTGTCACATGCACTGACAACCATATAAACATTTATGATGCTATATCCAGATAGCGCTTTCTGACGATTCTGTAATTTCGTTGAAATGCAGGCTATTAAAAAAAAATTGCTGTGTATAAACAATACAATACGCTTCGAATGATTACTCGTATATGTAAATGACATTAATGACAAGACAAGGCAATCTAGCTGTTTTGGGGGGGAAACGAATAAATCCTGTCACAGCAGTAGTTCCCCGGCCCCACCACCATATTTAAAGTTTATGGCATTTCTGAATTCCGAACTTCCCAGTGGTAAACACGACATCAGCGCGCGTTCATGGGCAATTTTTACCTAGGAAACTCGTATTTACGATAGCACGTGAAGGCAGCATAAGAAACAGTCATGAAAGTGTACTCTCTTAAGTACACTTAAGTGGGGGCTTTTATTTCATTAATATTATATTATCTGCAAATATAATTTTTTAAAACGCTAGATGTACACATTTAATACAATTAAGCACACTTCTTTTTCACACAGGCTCCCACCATATGGACATATAAAGAAATTTTGTGCTAAGGGCCGAGGTTTATACATGAAGATAATGCTGTAGATTGGATTAAATTCAATTTAGTTAAATTACATTTGTATAGATTATAATTCCATTAGACATCACTTTTATTGTGCAAAACACAGTATATTATAGCATCTGCCTTATGATCATTGTAGTGCAGAAGACAGCGGATAGTTGACACATAACATTCAATCAATCAATAGCATGATTTTAGGTCAATACGTATCCTCAAAGGTCCAGGAAGGTTTGATGCTGTGTGCATCACAGTGTATTCAATAACTTTTAGACCCTTTATTTGCACTTTTCTGCAATATTCTAATAAATATTTTCTTCATTTTTATTCAAAGTTAAAGCCCCTCCAAGCTGATATAAAATGGGAATAGGGTGAAGAATGAGATCAGAAAAAAGCGGATTGAACTTGGGTTGGTCACGTCAAACTAAATCCACTGTCCTTACACTCCACATCACTGTTCCTTGTAACTAATGTTTCTTTTGTCATTTTGTGTGACTTGTCCAGTCAGGTGGGCTGAGTTTGTGCAAACAGCCTTGGCCAAAAAGATTATAAAGGGCTATTTGCACTTATTTATTTGTGTATATGCTGTCCCATCCCATGCTGTTTTCTTTATACAACTGCAGTGGATGTGGATTTATACTGCCAAGGCCCAGAAAGGATATGAAGTACCATGAAAGTAGTCTATATGCTATTTTCAAAGTCTTCCCTTTCTGACACTGCTCTCAAACATTATTAGCTCTTGTGTTTAACTAAGAAGCCGCACCTTTATGCTTCAGCTACACAATATTTTGTCTGTTAAGATAGTCACTGTGTCAGATGGACGACGAGCATGTCAGACTACACGTTGCTTCCTGACCAATCATCGATTGCCACATGGACGTCGGAACCATTGTATGAGGGTGGGACAAGACCCATCCACTTTTTAAGACCAATGATATTGGACCCACTCACTTTTATCGTCTCTAATTCAGTGCATGTCTGTTCACCTATAAACACTTTATTATTAAACACACGTTAGACACTTTATTTCCTCTTTTCGAATACTTTCTTTATTTTTATTGACAATAAATGCCTTTCTGATCTGATATGTGATGGGAAAAGGGAGTAGAGCAAGTCCGGCAAAAAGGCGGATTCGAACCTTGGGTCGATTTGTGCCAAAACTTTCTGCCATGTGCCTTACCTCTACACTATTGCCACTATAGATAACTTGGAGTCTTCCGTAATTTTGTCTGACCCAACCAGACGTTTAGTAAACAAGGCACGCTATTTGCACTTAATGCAAATGGCATTTACTTCAGTAAGAATTTTCTGGGGAGGACCCATCCACATTTGTTTTGCTTCCAACGCCAATGGATTGCTGTCTTTAATGACGTGTGTGAAGGCGGAACTAGTGACTGACATCCGGAAACAAGAGCGTAAACAAATAATGGTTGAACTAGCCTAATGCTAATTCCAGTGCTAACCGGTTTACTGAAGCTCCTCCGTTATCGTTCGTCAGCATTTATCTTTGTTCACTCTCGTGGTCGTCCCTCGAGGAAACATCCTAAAGGCAGGAGTATTGTTGCCATAGCTCCATGAACCTTTCCTCCATTGCATAATTCAACTTAGCAGCACCAATACCATCGTCTCGCTTGCCATGTTTGAAAGTGGTGTATGGAAGAGCTTTTGTGCTCCTATTGGTCAGTGTCACAGATGTGACGGATCCCGTCGCGGTGGACCGAAAAATTTTTTTACGTGCTAGTGTTTCTGTCGTGATGTTGTGAAAGGTTGCAGATGCGGAGTCACTATACAAGATGAAATGATTGATTCTTGCGTCCCAACGCCCACTGTCATTTACGAATCACCACGACACCCTATGTCGAATGGATTGTGCCAAAACCAGGCCAATATTGTGTAGTCTGAACCCGGCATTAGATTAAGGCAAATGGTTTGATGTCATTGGTTCCCATGGGACTGATCGTGACCTTGCGAAGTATGAAAAATTCACCAGAGGGGAAGATTTAAAGGGTTAGTTCACCCAAAATTGAAAACCTTCATTCATCTTTGGAACACAAATGAAGATATTTTTGATGAAATCCGAGAGCACTCTGATCCCTCCATAGATAACAATGTAATAAACACTTTCAAGGTCCAGAAAGGCAGTAAAGACATCGTAAAAATAGTCCATGTGACTCCAGTGGCTCAACCTTAATGTTTTGAAGCGACGAGAATACTTTTTGTGCACAAAAAACAAACAAAAATAATGACTTTATTCAACAATTTCTTCACGTCTGAGTCAGTCTCCTACGCTGTTGACGTAGTAAATACAGTCCAGCGCTTTCAGAGCTACGCCAGAACGCCGGTTTACCATTGGCTGATGCTGTTTGAGCCACTGGAGTCACATGACTATTTTAACAATGTTTTTACTTCCTTTCTGGACCTTGACAGTGGTAATTAAATAGCTGTCTATGGAGGGGTCAGAGAGCTCTCGGATTTCATCAGAAATATCTTCATTTGTGTCTGAAGATGAACGAAGGTCTCACGGGTTTGGAACGACATGAGGGGGAGGAATTAATGACAGGATTTACATTTTTGGGTGAACTATCCCTTTAAAAAGTTTCACTGAAAATTGTATATTTATTAGACACTTTTATGATACTTCCATGGTGCTTTTTTCCCCTTTCTACAGCTTGGCAGAATAAAACACCATCTTTTTTTATTATTGGGAAAATGCATTAATGAGCATATTTGTTAGCTGGATGAGTATAAACTTTAAATGATCTATTCTTATTGAATGATAACAGTGCCCATAAACAGCATGAGAGTCCTGTCATTAAAACAATCAGTGCATCTATTAATCCTGTGCTAATCATTCATGAATTTATTATCCTGTTCATCGTAAAAGCTGCAGGGCTACTGTATATCATGTTATGTATATCACTCTCAGAAGGAAAAAAAAGAAAAACTTCAGAGCGCCGGTGACTCAGGAATGCAAGACAGGAATGCCGTTGAGTAACCAAAAAGGGGGTTTGACTGAAAACAATGTCTTTGTGTTTTCATTCAAGGCTCTAGTCACGCAAACCTCCAGCAACTCTCCTGCGCGGTACACAAGAAAGAGATCGAGTGCCTGTAACTGACAGAGTTGCGTGCGGCTCAGGTACCCCTGGGTTGTGCTGGACTCCAGCCAGAAAAGGTGTTGGAGGGGGATTATGGGGGTGGGGTTGTTTTTCAGGAGTTGGGCTCGGCCCCTTAGTTCCGGTGAAAGGAACTCTTAATGCTTCAGCACACCAAGACATTTTGGACAATTTCATGCTCCCAACTTTGTGGGAACAGTTTGGGGATGGCCCCTTCCTTTTCCAACATGACTGAGCTCCAGTGCACAAAGCGTCGGTCCATAAAGACATGGATGAGCGAGTTTGGTGTGGAGGAACTTGACTGGCCTGCACAGAGTCCTGACCTCATCCCGATAGAACACCTTTGGGATGAATTAGAGCGGAGACTGCGAGCCAGGCCTTCTCGTCCAACATCAGTGCCTGACCTCACAAATGCGCTTCTAGAAGAATGGTCAAAAATTCCCATAAACACACTCCTAAACCTTGTGGAAAGCCTTCCCAGAAGAGTTGAAGCTGTTATAGCTGCAAAACTCCATATTAAACCCTACGGATTAAGAATGGGATGTCATTAAAGTTCATGTGCATGTAAAGGCAGACGTCCCAAAACTTTTGTCAATATGTTGTATATTGGAAATTAATTGATTACTTTTACACATGTAAGTAACATGTAAGAAGTTGTCAGTTTAGCCTAGTGTTCCAAAGTCTAGCGATAGTCTTGTTAATGAATAACACGGCACGTGATTGGCTTCCCAAGACGTCGATCAAAGATACGACAAGACCGTCAGCGAATCAAAGAACCGGGGAACCCCTCTGCAGCCAGGACCAAGGAAAAGGGAATCCCCGTTCAAAGACGATACACGACACAAATGCAAGTAATACCTCCAGATTCTAACTGAACTGGTGCATTGATATCAAATTTAATAACCCCGATAGCAGGGTTAAATTAATGCTCGGTGGTTCATTCAGGTCATGTGTTATAAATGCATACATTGCTAGAAACTTGGGATTTCATCATTTCACTCTCTTAAAAACTTCTTTTTTCCTCACTTTCTTCCTTTCTGCAATGCGTGTGAATGTGTGTGTGTGTGTGTTTGTGTTAGATATTAGTTTTACGTGTTAGAGTAATCAAAAAGTCTTCTTTGTATTTAAAGATAAGTGTTCTTGTGTTATGTGCTCACAAATGTAAAGTCTTAAAATGCTGATCTATGTTACCTGGTTAAAATAATGTTTCACTACTGTGTGGATGTTGATATCCGCTGCAGAGTTGATAGTCACGGCCCGTTCAAATGAACGCTGGAAGAGTCATTTGCTCGACCGTAAAAATCAGACTCTCTCAAAATTCCCTATGAATTAATTAATAATTTCATTTGAGCTAAATAGACCTCTTTCCCTAATACAGAGACCCTACATAATGCACATTTTAAATTTTTTATATTTGTTTTACACTGAGAAACGTAATCATTCTTATTTGCTAGCATTAGGTATAAAATTTAATTAGAGAATATGCAAAGGTCAGCGGCATCGAGTCAGTCTGGGATTACGGGAAGAGACTGAAGCGACTGACTAATGCCTAAAGAGATCCGCAGAAGAACTGATCTATTGAACAGCAATGTTTCTATGATGATGCCACATTAATTATTATTTTTATTATTCCACTAAGTGAAATCATTGTAATTGTAAATAATGTTCACAATTTGACTGATCCTAATCCCAAATCCACTCCTCATGTTAGCAATTCATCTCAGATGTGGGAAATGAAAGCATGTCTGGAGCTGACGGAAGAACATTAATGAAACCATGATTCACCCTTTTGTGTCCTGTGACGACAGCTGATCTTATCTTACTCACGCTCATCTGCTCACACGCGATGCTGTCATTAACTCCAAAACATCAATGCATTGAGAAACTGCCTATACATAATCGATTCATAATAACATGTTGAAGTATATTGGACACTCTTGCAAGGTTTTTATTTTGGTAAGCAATGCAATCTTAAGCACAACAGAGCAGTCAAATATACAATAAATGTATACCCTTGTGCGTCCTCAATAGACATTAAAAAGACATTTTACATTGTGCTGGCATTCAGAATAACAGCACGCTTGTTCGTGCGATATTACTCATGGTTAGGCTTTATAAAAAAAATTAATATTGCTCCTACTTTATATTAGAAAGAAAAAAATGTTAGATACAATGTGCTTATTGTGTTCATGTTGTATTGCAAAACAAAACTTTTGCTGCTATTGAGGTTAGGTTAGAGACATGTTTTGGTGGTATGGGAAGGTTTAAAGGCACAATATGTAATTTTTGCCACGAGAGGTCGCTTATTTAAAACAAAGGCGTAGCTTGATGACGTCTTGATTTCGCGGAATCATGGGAGTTGTTGTCTTCACATCTACAGCTGGTGGAAAAGAATCCGACAGGACTCGGGCAGAAATCATATTCATGGATGAGCTAATGTATTACAGATTTACTGTAGTATGAAGCAGGGTGGAGCTGAACGAGGCCGCTGGAGCGATTGCTAATGAGAGACGAGCGCGACAAGCGGCTCGAGACGAGAGCTTTTATTCTGCCGCATGTTTTATCATATTAACACACATTTGAGTGTGTTAAAGGTATGTTATAATGCTGCTCTGTGCATTCGCTCTGCGCTACTATGAGATCCATATCAGGCATGGTAAAACATGGTACTCGCGGTAAATAAAGAAAACCCGATTTAAACAATAAGACTGACTGTGTTGAGCTGGAGAACAATGATTAGTTTCTGTCCATGATCCGAACAGTTGCTCGCCTGTCTAATAAAACACAATATATTAATTAGTGCTGGGCAATCGATGAATCGCGATTAATCGCATCCAAAATAAAAGTTTGTGTTTACATAATATATGTGTGTGTACTGTGTATAATTATTTATTCTTACACTCATTCATGTATATATTTAAGAAATATTTGCATGTTATACTGTATATATATTTATATAATTTATCTTATATATAAATATAAATAGTTTATATATAAATATAACATATTTTTCTTAAATATATACATGCATGTGTGTGTATCTATGTATACACAATAATTATACACAGTACACACACATATATTATGTAAACACAAACTTTTATTTTGGATGGGATTAATGGATTACCCAGCACTAATATTAAAGTCTTTGGTGTTTCTATGGTTTCTACAAAATAAAACAGGGAATCGAGGGTAACGCGGGTATAATGTCATTGAAAGGCGACACACGGTCCGTGTCCTGGTTAAAATCGCTTATTTCTCTGGATTTAAACATTCTTGGAAACATTTGGAATAATGTAAGTACACAGGCCAACAAAATATATAACATATTGTTCTAGTGGTTTTTGGATATTTTAATCCAGAAATCTTACATATTGTGCCTTTAAAGGTAGTTTAATTATATACATATGTAACTACAGAAAAATAATTACATGCAGGCATTTGAAATGTAAGTACAACATAAAAAAAACATGTATGTACATAATATAAGCGCAAAGCAAAGTTAAAGACACTTAATACATGGGTTCATGTAAACTAAACTGAGTTCAACTAAACTCGGACTACATTTCCCATGGTTCGATGCTGTGTGTGTGTGTGCGTGTGTGTGTGTGTGTGTGTGTGTGCGTGTGTAATATGGGGCTGAGCTGCAGTCTGCCGCTGACAGTCACACTGTGAGTGTGTGTGCTCGCCTCTCTTACTCTTGACACATTCATTATAGCGAAACACAAGTTCTCATCCGGACCTTCAGCTGAGTCTCTCGGTTTAACAGCAGGACGTCGTGCACGAGTGTGTGTGGAGATCTTCATCCGCTGGATGGTGTGGAGATGTGTTTGTAAAGTGTGGCACGTGGGTCGACCGCTTCATTCAGGGAGATAAACCGGATGACTTGCTGGATTCATGTGGATGTGGATTCATTCGTCCGTTTGGATGCTAAACGTGCTTTGTGAATGTGACCTTGATTAAATCCGGTGCCTTTGGGATACTCGCGTGTCTCTGCACTTCTGGAATAATTTAACATGTGGAATACACTTACAGTAAAGGATGAAGGATTGACAGGAGTAAGAGAAGAAGCAACAAATGCTCCGGTAAGTACCCAAAGATAAATCTAACATTGACAGTGGATGTGCTCATAACAGCTTCATCAACAGCACTAACAGACATGATATTATAGTACATAACGCACCATTCATTAGAGTCAGTTAATAATCCATTCATATATATGCCCCTGGACCGCAAAAACACTCATAAGGATCAGTTTTTTAAAATTGAGATGTCTAGATCATCTGAACACTGAATAAATCATCTTTCCATTGATGTGTGGTTTGTTAGGAGAGGACAATATTTGAAAATCTGGAATCTGAGGGTGCAAAATAATCTAAATATTGAGAAAATCTCCTTTAAAGTTGTCCAAATGAAGTCCTTAGCAATGCATATTACTACTAATAATAAATTTTTGATATATTTACAGTAGGAAATGTACTAAATATCTTCATGGAACATGATCTTAATGTCCTAATGATGTTTGGCATAAAAGAAAAATTGATAATTTTGACCCGTACAATGTATTGTTGGCTATTGCCACAAACATACCGTGAGACGCATGACTGGATTTGAGCTCCAGGGTCACATATTTAATTTGGAAATATGTAATCTGTTATCTGTTATTATGTTAATGGAAGTGTTAAAGTTACAGTACGTGTGCGCTTCACCTGTTTGCCTGTCAATCACAGTTATAGACATCTATAGTTGATATAATATATATGATACCACAGTGTTTCAAGCACACAGGACTTTTGGGTCTGGTTAGCAAAACTCCAAAACCAAGAGGATTCAAAGCAAAGCAAGCACCATGATAAAGGGATGGTGTTAACATGGCAGTTTAAATGCATGAAGTTTTCCTGTGCCATGGTCTTCTGCTCTATATTGACACTGACAGCTCTCATCATACTGATACTGAAGTTCATAATCTCATAGCCATAGTTATTGAAGATATCATTAGTTTCATTTTGGTTGACACTTATGAACACAGAGTGCATCATTTCTGGTTGAACATGTGACTCTTTTACGTCTACTGATGCTTCTGTGGCGTAAGGGGCATTTCCTGTCAGGCTCGGGTTGATGACATGCAACATCTCCTCTTTCTTATTTTAAAAGTGTGTGTGTTGATTGTGGTGTTCAGCTAGTGGACAGTGGGCGCTGTCAGGGTGGATGTGTTTTAAAGCAGCTCTGCCTCGACTCGCCCCTCTTCCCGAGCAGAATTCCCTCTATTGTTTAGCCCTGGACAGAGATCCACTATAACCGCAGTCCCCCACCACCCCTTCCCAGCGTCCCCCTCTCTCAAACACATCTTCTGCAAACAAGACCTCCTTTCTCCTCTGGAGAGGGACCCTATGTCCAACAGCAAGTGACTCTCATGGCCAACTATTGACGATGGGACACTCCCTTCACAAAAGACGCTGAAGTGTCAATAAAGTTAGTCGGAGATGCACAGGAATGCCTCCCTCTCCCACCCTGAGACAGACAAAGAAACACTTTGTGTCAACCAGGGGGCCCTTGACTAAACACCAGGGCCTTCTCTTCACCCCAACCCTACTCCTCTTCCTCATCCTGTTATCTTAAACCAGGAGTGGGAAGCACGTGTTTGTGTTGTGCTTGCTTTGGTTTGTGCTCTGTTCAGACAATCTACCCTTTCCTGGCTCTGTTTACTCCTGGTGTTAAGATGCGTTTTGGTCGATCGGATCACAAGTAGACGAGGAAGACACATTCCCGTTTACACCTGGTGTTTTAATCCGTCCCTTTCAACCACTTCTGGCCTGATTTCCTTTGGAAAGACTCTATGAGTGAGTCTGTGCTTGGTATGTTTTTTGCCTTCGAACCAATATTGGGTTTCCAGCTGAAAAAATGTAATCCCGTCTGGCTAGTGACCTTCAGTCACCCTGTTGGTTGAACATGGTTGCGTCCCTGTCATAAACAGGTCGGAGTAGGTGTGTGTAGCGCGTGCCTGCAGGTGTTTACGGCGCTGTCATACAATACGCCTGTGGTAAACCACAAGAGAAACGTACAAGAGCGGTCAGGCGCGTGCGCTGGCATTCTGCATCTGTCAGGAACTCCATTAACGTTTGCATTCAGTTCAATTGACCACACTGTTTACCAAGTTTTTTTTTACCACTTTTTACCAGACCCAAGTTACTTTCCAATATGTGTGCCGTTAAACCAGGTGCTATTCAGATAGCCAATTATAAATATGTTGAAAGTTTAAATGGCAAATATCTCTTCAAAGCGTTCCTCAAGCCATGACAATAGTTGGAAATGAGAGAGAAAACCGACCATAAGACGGACCAACTTCTACACACATTACTGTTTGATACACCGTTTTACTTCGAGGATGTTTTCTGGTTCTCTTCAGTATTTCACAAGGGCGTTCAGAGGTGAATTAAGGTAGTGATGAACTGAAGCGTGATACTTTTTAAACTTTAGCAATAGAACCAAATATTTTTGTCCGAGGACATGAACAGCTCGCACTGCAAAAGATGCATTTCTTACTTCGTTTTTTGTCTTGTTTCCAGTCCAAACATTTAAAAATTCTTAAGGCGAGACACTACAGGTGAATAGGGATTTTTTTTTTTTTAAATTAGAAGATATCACTGTGAAACTTCTCCAGTTTATTACTGGCATAAACGTAAGAAAAAAATATATTACAAGTTTTGTGTAAATGAATGTTTAAATATGCAAATGAGGCCTTATATATTTAAATAAACGCTACATTTCCTAAAACAAAATCTGGAAATTGGAAAGGACCAGGTTTAAAATTCTTGGTTCTTTTGTTGACATATTAGATGAGAGGGCTTTTACAGAGGGGATTCTGGGTATCTTATTTTGTGCTTTAGTAAATTAGAGAATACTGACAAATACATTTTCGCCATGTTTTTTGGAGTAAAATGAGCTATAACTCAGGATAGGAATGCTTTATCAACAAATCCCTCTGTGAAAGCCTTCAGAATATAGTTAAGTATTAGACTGGAAAAGTTGGTGCTACTGAAGTGGATATATCTGACTCAAGTTTTATATTTTATAATTTCATACATTTCGATTGAAACCCCCAACCTACAAACAAAATATATATTCGGTTCATTTATATCAGTAGTGTATAATATTTAAAACGCATGGAAATTGATAAATTAATAAATTATTAATAGCAATAGCCTTATATCAAGATGAGTTTACGGCAGATCATTTAGCTTGTTTTAAGCAAAAAGTCACTTCATTTTGATTTAATCTTCAGGAAAACAAGAAAAAATATCTTATGTCATTTTACTCGTCTAGTAAAAGCATCTTGATTTAAGTCATTTTTAGATATTTAGACTAGTGATCGACCGATATATCGGGCCGATACACGGCTGCTGCGTTCGCCGGTATTTTTGCTGGAGACGGCAGTTCACGTGCAGACCATGCACTGCCCCTCCTCCACTGGCAGAGTGCTGGTACGTTGTAAACTTTCAAAGCATCTTTTAACTGAAATATTGCCATACACTTTGAAAGTGGAAACTAGTGTTGTCAAAAATATTGATATTTCGATATGTATCGATACACCGCCTCCTCTCATTCACTCCGGGTTAGATGGTGCTTGTGTGACCGGGTCTGAATTTCAGCGCGGGATTGCGTATAATTCCAGTCATTCACGCAGACTTTGCGCTCGCATCCAACGCGCACACACATAATAAAGCCGCCGCTGAAATACAAGCGCCAAATTTAGCTATTTTTCGTGGCTTATTTATGGTCAAATACACTCAAAAATAATGTCACAATGGCCATCTTGGTGAGTATTAACGTAAACACGGTCTACGTTCAGGAAGAACGTGTAACAGGAACAGTGTTTTGGATCAGTGCGTCAGGTCTTAAAGGGACAGCAGCCTAATAAACGTGCCGCTTTCTATGTTGTAACAAAAGACCAGGAGAAAATCGCTTACTGCTCTTGACTGATTAACTTATTAATTCATCTGCATTTCATTTTTATAATGAAGATTATCCAATGTTATTTTAACATTTATTCAGTTTCTTACCTCAATACCTGAAAAAATAAAAGCAGTCTATTTGATTTGTATCTTTATTCTGTTGTATTTATTTGTGCTATTGCTAGTCATTTGTTTATTTGTTCTTATTTTATTAGTCAAGTCAAGTCAACTTTATTTATATAGCGCTTTTTACAATGCAGATTGTTTCAAAGATAGTTAAATATTGTTTTGTTTTAGTTCAATAAATGTTCCTTTTTTAGACTTGTAACATTTGTTATCATCATGATCATTGTGTCATTTTTATGATGTAAATTGAGGGAGCAAAAGCAGTATCGGCTTCAAATATTGTATCGGTCATCGACTAAGGCTGATGAAGAAAAAAAATGGTATCGCCACTAAAAAGTCCATATCAGTCGATCCCTAAGTTAGACTGGAAACAAGACAAAAATACTAAATAAGAAGAGCATTTTTGCAGTGCGGCACAGCAGTTTCCCTCACCTGTGCAGTTTAAATTGGTGCTGACAGAGTTCAGTAATCCAGCATAACGTGAGGGGCTGCGAACGGCAGCGGTGCGAATGTAACACAGGCGACAGGAGTGTGTACAGGCCGATCTGCCAAATCTCACGTCTGTGCTGTGCATCTCTGATGCTTCAAACAAGAACCTTCAGCAAATGATCAGCAAGAGTTCGAGGGAAGGACTATATGATTAGCAAGGTTTTGTTTCCATGTGCTTTCTAAGAGTCTTTATTCTGTGTGTGTGTGTTCATTGTGTACTCCCCACAGTTATAACAAGCAGCGCATTGGACCAAACAATCCATTTTTTGTGTGCATGTATACTCTACGTCTCTCGGTGTGTGTTTAGCGTGGCTCTCGAGTTTGTCTGTCATTTGTTAGCGCTGCGGGAACAATGGGCAGCTTGTCTCTGGGGTGGTGATGCTGGAGAGAGGGGGTCTGGGATCGGCCCACCTCGGACCAAGAACAAGCGTCTGTCTGATGGAAGGACCTGCTGACCCTTCCTTAGGAAAATGGAACCTTTGTTCAGAGGTGTGTGTGTGTGTGTGTTTATGCGGCTGTGTGTGGGAATGTGTCTCCGAGTGGGAGAGGCTGAGAAAACCAAATGGCCAGATGAAAGGTCAGAGAACTCAAACTCTGTGTTTCTGTCTGTATGTTGCACAAGTGGCAAAAGCAAGCCAGCAGGTTTTGTAGAAGTTAACCAATAGTGGCTAGTAAATGCAGAATATGTGATGTGTCTTTTTATGGGACTTTCTCAGTCTGGACTTACTAAGCGACCGGTAATTGGCTGTTTTGAGATTGTACGTGTTAGACACTTCTTTTGTCAGTTTAAAAAACGACAACTTCAATTGTTTTTATGTGAAACAAGTGTCCCAAATCAAAGCCTTGTGGACATGTGGCCTCCACGTGAGGTCCTCCAGACCATCAAGAGTCTCAGTTGTCGTTTTTGTTTCAGAGGGGTTCTCACGTCCGTCCTCTATACGCTGTGTGCTTAAGGCCTCGGTAATGTAGGCTCTGTGGAAGATTTCTTCCTCACAGTCCATGTGGCGTTTCTTCACCAAAGTGTGGAGTGCTATTTGGGACAGTGTCAAACTGTTTTGTTTACTGATGTAATACACTCCTGTCTGTGTTCTGTCATTCAGAAGGCTTCACCACACCTTGAGTTGAATGTCTTGATCACATCCGTCAGCCTTTAAATGACAAGAATAAGCCTAGACGCATGTCTGTCATTTCATGTGAACCCATTTTCCTATCATTTCGAAAGAATTTTGACCATGACAGTGCGAGTAATGCTTTTTCCACTCATTGTCTTGAGTCTAAATATATTGTGTTAATGAAGGTCTAGAGACCACTGCCGCTGCTCAAAATCCATCGGTCTCTCTTTCAAACTCGCATATCTTTATGTGAAGAGTATGCTGTACTGGATTGGTGTTTGATTGATGGTGTGCTTTAAAAAGCACTTGAACTATTTCATGGTTTGTGGGTCCACCTGGTGGCCGGAAAGAGTAACACACCCGCTTCACTTTCAAACAGTGTTTCTAGGGAACCTCCAAGCGGGGCAGAAAGAGGACTTAAAAGTATTTTAATTAATATATTATTATTATTATTATTATTATTTAATATGTCAGTTCATTTAGTTTTGTCATGATTACAGCAGAAGTACAGAAAATATTGAATATTGTTTTGGGAACCACTGGCTTTGAATGGCTTCTGACAGCCAGACCGCTGGAATATGCTTCGAACAGGGTCAATATTTGGTTATCCGTAATCTGACTGACAATCCAAACAACCTACTGTGTGCAGGTGTTTTAACTATTCATTAGTGCTTCCCTCTACCTACACGTTTTTTGACAATTAATTTCGTATTATTTTAATAACATGTTATTGTGTAATAGAGTATTAGGACATCAGTGTTTCTGATAGAAGCTTCTGGACTTTGAATGCAAGTTCAAGTTATACAGTATAATGCGATGTGTGTTTTCTATTAAAAACAATCCATATTTAGTTTTCTGCTCCACTTGCTTCAATAACTGCTAGAAGGCCAAAGATCTGCATGGCTGGCAGCTTGTTTAGATGTTCAGGTGCAGGTCCGTCCCATGCTTTCTACAGTCTCTCAGACTTGACTTCATCGATCTATAATTTCTAATAATTCTGCACCCATTCCTTACATGTTTTGGCCTTTTCTTGTCAGTCTTGTGTTAATTTTAACATGAGATGGCAAATGCCCATTTTAAGCAGGGCCATTCAGTGTCAACTGAAGGAAATACGTAAATGATGAAGAAAGCCAACATATTTAGTGTCATTAATGTATACTTACTGAGTAATCCACTGTTCAAAGGGTCAAAATGACAATTTTCACCTTGAGATTTGGAGCCAAATTACAGGGCGTTAAAAATGACTCTAGAAATATGGCAGCATCATTATTTTATTCTCACACAGAGATTGGTAGATCTATTAGTGAAATCTGTTGACTTTATCAATCTGTGTTGCATTATATGCCGACGGTGACTGTGCAAATATGGGAAAACAGCACTTCTTGTGTTTTTTGCCCCATGTTTGCATGTCTGTAACTCAAGGAGTATTAAAGATATCTTAATTAGATTCTTAACAAACTCTTCTTTTGGTATCTTTAAAGGCCCTGTGTGGTTCATTCCCAGAGATATGGAGATCTCAATGTGGCTCCATGAGTAAACGTGTCAATTGCACACATTTTTAGTGGTTGAAAACCAAATGTGGGTCACTTTGCACACAGCTGATGTTTTTTCTTTTAAAAATATGAACAAATAATGTTGAAACTAGAAATCGATCTTGTTTTTTTCCTTATTAACCCAATTTCTATCAACACTTCCGCTTAAATCCATTTCTTGAATACATTGCGCCCTCTACTGATGAGTCACAAACACCACATTTGTGCTGAAATTAATCTCTCCATCTCTAATCTCGATGAAAGTGATATTTACTCAAAAGCCTTGATTCTAGGCCAAGCCTCTGTAAAACCGTATTACTGTGCAGCGTGATGTTCTCTGGATGCTTTACAAATAATGCACATGGACACAAAGGAGAGGAATATGGGTAACCAAACAGGCCTTGGGCCCCATTGACTTCCATGATATTTTATTTTCCATACTATGGAAGTCAATGGGGCCCAGATATTCTGTTTGGTTACCCATATTCTTCAAAATATCATCTTTTGTGTTGATGGCAAATAATATAATATAATATAAAACATTATATTTCTCCACAACGAGGTGATAACTTTGCTGCTAAAGCCTACTATTAAGGCTATTCTCTCTCTAGATGGAGTAACAAACGAAAATTACTGTTATTTTCCTGTCCGTTCGGTCAAACATCCATAACAGCTGTTATCTTGTCCATGCTGTCAAATAATCATGGCCACCCGACAGGAATTACGGAAATAATTTTAAAAATAAGGCCATTTAAAACCAGAGGGTCTGCCATGTGCATAGTGAAGCCTTCACTGACAATCATTTTGGGCGGGAATTAATGTAAAAACAGATATCGGATACCAGTCGTGTCTAAAGTGAATATAAACCGGCGGGCCAAAAAAATGGATATGGTCAAAAGATCGGATCTGTGCTTTAAGACAGTAAATGTGAACTGTGCAAAATTCACAGCCCAAATGTCAAACCTGTGAGCACATCTCAGTAGCAGTGTATACCTGACCGTGCGCTTTCCTGTGCTGCCGCCTGCTGGGGAGTTAACGTCAGTGCATGTGAGGCACACCCCTGAACAAACTCATCCATCACTGACTGAAGGGATTGATGCCACTCGTCGATTGCTGATTAACAATCCTAGATCCCAAACGTCTAATCATCAGTTCATTAGAGGCTTCAAGACCACAAACTGTGTGTGGCAGTATAAAATATCACTGTACTTCCATTAAAAGAGAAAAGTTTAACCACTGTGTGTGTGTGTCGTTGCCTGATGATCCATGGCTGTGTGTGTGAGTGTGTGTGTGTGTGTGTGTGTCATTCCCCGATGATCCACGGCTGTGTGTGTGTGTGTGTGTGTGTCAGTGTGTGTCGTTCCCTGATGATCCACGGCTGTGTGTGTGTGTGTGTGAGTGTGTGTGTCGTTCCCTGATGATCCACGGCTGTGTGTGTGTATGTGTGTGTGTCGTTCCCTGATGATCCACGGCTGTGTGTGTGTGTGCGTGTGTGTGTGTGTGCGTGTGCGTGTGTGTGTGTGTGTGTGTGTGCGTGTGTGTGTGTGCGTGTGTGTGTGTGTGTGTGCGTCAGTGTGTGTGTGCGTCAGTGTGTGTGTGTGTCAGTGCGTGTGTGTCAGTGTGTGTGTCGTTCCCTGATGATCCACGGCTGTGTGTGTGTGTGTGTCAGTGTGTGTCGTTCCCTGATGATCCACGGCTGTGTGTGTGTGTGAGTGTGTGTGTGTCGTTCCCTGATGATCCACGGCTGTGTGTGTGTGTGTGTGTGAGTGTGTGTGTCGTTCCCTGATGATCCACGGCTATGTGTGTGTGTGTGTCAGTGTGTGTGTGTCGTTCCCTGATGATCCACGGCTGTGTGTGTGTGTGTGTGTGTGTGTGTGTGTCGTTCCCTGATGACCCACGGCTGTGTCTGTGTGTGTCAGTGTGTGTGTGTCAGTGTGTGTCGTTCCCTGATGATCCACAGCTGTGTGTGTGTGTGTGTGTGTGTGTGTGAGTGAGTGTGTGTGTCGTTCCCTGATGATCCACGGCTGTGTGTGTGTGAGTGTGTGTGTCGTTCCCTGATGATCCACGGCTGTGTGTGTGTGTGAGTGTGTGTGTCGTTCCCTGATGATCCACGGCTGTGTGTGTGTGTGAGTGTGTGTGTCGTTCCCTGATGATCCACGGCTGTGTGTGTGTGAGTGTGTGTGTCGTTCCCTGATGATCCATGGCTATGTGTGTGTGTGAGTGTGTGTGTCGTTCCCTGATGATCCACGGCTATGTGTGTGTGTGTTTGTCAGTGTGTGTGTCGTTCCCTGATGATCCACGGCTGTGTGTGAGTGTGTGTGTGTCGTTCCCTGATGATCCACGGCTGTGTGTGTGTGTGTCAGTGTGTGTGTCAGTGTGTGTGTCAGTGTGTGTGTCAGTGTGTGTGTCAGTGTGTGTGTCAGTGTGTGTGTCAGTGTGTGTGTTTCGTTCCCTGATGATCCACGGCTGTGTGTGTGAGTGTGTGTCATTCCCGTGGATCATTCAGTATTAAGAATCAATGGTTCATAAAAAGCAATTTTTTTTTGTCTTGTGGACTTTATGTAAAAAAAAAAAATTATGTAAAATATCTTATTCAGGACAGCACTAAATAAAAAATAACATGCATTTTGTATGATCTCTCTTATTTTGTTAAATTTATTCACATTTTCACAGATTCTGCAAGTGGTTCACACACTTTTTCTTGCAGCTGTATGTTGTGCTGGATCAGAGCTGTTCTCTAGAGCGTTGTGATTTGAGTTTTCACACATTGACCTCCAGTCGCTGCTCTAGCGGACTAAAATCCAACAGAAATAGCTTTAGACTCAGATTCAAGAGGTTTGTTTGGTATTTTGTATATGTGTCGCAGTCAGTCTGTGTTCAGCTCTATCTCTCTATCAGCTCAGGCCCACAATCCTCCTGTTTATACAGCACTGGGCTATTCTGAGCAGTGTTCACTAGATTTGGTTGAGTTTTTGTGGCCATGTTTTGGGTTGGATGTCTGTCAGATCTCACAGCCGGTGCTATAGATGACGATTACTCTTGACAATATAGTATCATTTTCAAAGAAACCGGTCTTCATATAAAGGTAAAAACTTAAAGTTTTTGCTTGATTTAAAAGCAGAGTTTCTAAGCTAGTTAACCTTTTCATGCATGAATTATTGAATCACAAAGTAATATTATTTTTTTAATGTTTGTTTTTACTTTTAAACAAGTGAAAAATCATGGCAATTTTTTTTTCTTTTTCCCAATGCATTTTATTTTGAGCGAGTTACATATCGGTCCACTGCAGTGGACATCAGGCATTAACGGTATAAAAAGTGACTCAATGGAAGCATGTTTTTTAAACATTTACTAAGAGCAAATGGTACATAAGAACATTAAAAAATAACAGCAACAGAGAGGACATTTGAAAAACATCATTCTAGGTCTCGAAACGTCGTAACCTGACAAACTCATTTTATTTGAAACCAATTAAAACCCGTCTCATTTGATTGATCTTCTTCCACCAATTAAAACTATTAATAAAATAATTATGAAATATATCAAATGTACACTTTTATATGACCTAATAAATCAATATAGACCGTAAGCATTGAATATATTATAAAATAGGAAGACTATTTAATATTGCTGTTTAATAAAACTATTCAAGTGTAAATCATGTCATAATTTTAACTAAAACATACAAAATAATGTGGAATCTAAATATAGGCACAATATTCCCTTTAGCGCATGAGTGGACAGATGCGTTTTTTGTCACAGAAAAAAAGTATTAAAATCTGGATAAAAGTATTTTATTTAGCTGAAAAATATTTGTGTTCCTGTCTGGTTATCTGAGGATTTAACCCTTTTACTTGATGCATCTCCTCTTTTCCCCGCCGTTATGAATGTATAATGCAATATCTCAAAACAACAAAGAGATACAAAGACAATGCTTTGGGGGTTAGTGTTTGGGACTAAAACTACTAAAACTTAAATGGTCCAAAATGGCTTCCAAATATCCGTCCACTGTAGTGGACGCCATGCATGAAAGGGTTAAAGAAAAAAAACTGGTTTATCAAGGAATCTCTTTTGTTGCATCATCAGACAACATTGCTGAGATGTGTGTGCCATTGCCATATAGCAGACTGTCTATGCCAGTCATTTGATTCTTACTACAATAACCAGCTGCCATTGGTTTAATGCAGACGTGCTAATGCTACCAATCTGGTGCTCATTCTTGATACATAAGCTTTTTCAGTCTTGTAGTTTTGTCCCATGTGACAAGAAATGAATTTGTATTAATCTGTTAAACATGTTCAGATTGTTGTTTACGTTTTGGCGTTTCTTCCATTTTCTCATAAATGTGTTGTTTACCCCTAGTTATATCAGGATGGGTCAATAACGTCAGAATGACCATCATACTACACATTATGTTTGTATCGTGTCAAACATTTATTATGAATATCCCAATATGTAGCACTAAACTAGAATAATTAATTACACTCACCTAAAGGATTATTAGGAACACCATACTAATACTATGTTTGACCCTCTTTCGCCTTCAGAACTGCCTTAATTCTACGTGGCATTGATTCAACAAGGTGCTGAAAGCATTCTTTAGAAATGTTGGCCCATATTGATAGGATAGCATCTTGCAGTTGATGGAGATTTGTGGGATGCACATCCAGGGCACAAAGCTCCCGTTCCACCACATCCCAAAGATGCTCTATTGGGTTGAGATCTGGTGACTGTGGGGGCCATTTTAGTACAGTGAACTCATTGTCATGTTCAAGAAACCAATTTGAAATGATTGGAGCTTTGTGACATGGTGCATTATCCTGCTGGAAGTAGCCATCAGAGGATGGGTACATGGTGGTCATAAAGGGATGGACATGGTCAGAAACAATGCTCAGGTAGGCCGTGGCATTTAAACGATGCCCAATTGGCACTAAGGGGCCTAAAGTGTGCCAAGAAAACATCCCCCACACCATTACACCACCACCACCAGCCTGCACAGTGGTAACAAGGCATGATGGATCCATGTTCTCATTCTGTTTACGCCAAATTCTGACTCTACCATCTGAATGTCTCAACAGAAATCGAGACTCATCAGACCAGGCAACATTTTTCCAGTCTTCAACTGTCCAATTTTGGTGAGCTCGTGCAAATTGTAGCCTCTTTTTCCTATTTGTAGTGGAGATGAGTGGTACCCGGTGGGGTCTTCTGCTGTTGTAGCCCATCCGCCTCAAGGTTGTGCGTGTTGTGGCTTCACAAATGCTTTGCTGCATACCTCGGTTGTAACGAGTGGTTATTTCAGTCAAAGTTGCTCTTCTATCAGCTTGAATCAGTCGGCCCATTCTCCTCTGACCTCTAGCATCAACAAGGCATTTTCGCCCACAGGACTGCCGCATACTGGACGTTTTTCCCTTTTCACACCATTCTTTGTAAACTCTAGAAATGGTTGTGCGTGAAAATCCCAGTAACTGAGCAGATTGTGAAATACTCAGACCGGCCCGTCTGGCACCAACAACCATGCCACGCTCAAAATTGCTTAAATCACCTTTCTTTCCCATTCTGACATTCAGTTTGGAGTTCAGGAGATTGTCTTGACCAGGACCACACCCCTAAATGCATTGAAGCAACTGCCATGTGATTGGTTGATTAGATAATTGCATTAATGAGAAATTGAACAGGTGTTCCTAATAATCCTTTAGGTGAGTGTAGATGAAGGTTCGATGCTTATTTATAGCTCCAATTGAATTGTCCACTGCCAGACAATCATATCTTCTGAGTGATGCTGTGGTTTGTCTAATACACATGCTACCCAAATGTATTTGGCCTCTCTTGTTGTTCTCAGCTGGACATAAAGTGTTGACACCCAAACGTAACAAGGAGAAGACCAAAATATAGACAGTTATTGGCATAAAGCTTGAGTGATTGGTTTGTAAATGTCTTGCACTCAAGAAATATTTAGGCCATTTGTTTTGTTTTGTTGTGATGTGTTACACACGCTTTCGTCATGCGTTTCATATTAAGTAAAGTTTTTAGGTAAGAAATGTTTCGGGAAGATTTTAAAAACGTACATTTATTTGTATGGTACGCAATTTGATATCAGTGAGGAAAAAATTATTTGTGGTGTTTTTCCTGCTTAAAATTGGACACTATAACCATATCAATAAAAATGTTCATATGTTTTTTACTTTTAAGTTTGTTGCCTCAAGGCAACATTGTACCACAATGGGCAAATTGAAGCATTTCACATTTTCATGTACGAAAAAAAAAAAACATTTATTGAAAACATACATTTCTTTAACCAGACACATGAACAAACACATTTATCCAGTTTTTAATGTATTACAAATGTCATATTTAATAAAAGTACCATTTCAAATTCAGCTGTTGCTCACAGGCAACATTGCACCATCGTGGGACACAAGTATCACCAAACCATCACGTCAAGCTATCATATCCATCTTCAATCTCACCCTCACTCGATCCCTGCCGGATTGTCCCTATGACCTCATCTTCCTCATCACATGACATCTCATCCTCATCAACTGGCAGCTGTGTTTTATACCTTTTTTAAGTGCTATAGAAAATGTGCAGATCATAATATGTGCAGTTATAGTATCAAAAGTAGTAGTAGAAGTATAAAATCATGCAAAAATGAAAATGTATTTAGATAATTCTAGCTCTTTTCTTTACAAATATACTGTAATTGTATCCAACCTAGTGTGTCTGGTATGGCCTTATGCGATTCCATTATGCCTTGAGGCAACACACAGTTTTTTGTTATTTACTCTAAAAGATTTGATGATATATATAATGTAAAGTTCTTGAAAATACTTCTTTACTTACCAGTGAAGGTGACTTTTTCATTGGAGAAAATATGGAGCCATGTGACCTGTGCATATGTGCTGAAACCGGACACAAAATGGACCCCTGTGGGTCATGTGACCACTTTTTTGTACTTTAATTGATTAGTATTTGAGTTCTTCTTCCCTCAGATAGGTCTGACTAATACATTGGTTTTCATTTTATTAAAAATGAACTAAAATAGACTATGTTGCCTTGAGGAAACACCGTACCGTAGAGGGTTAACAGAAATAATAAGGTATTCCTGTTGTCGCTGCCTAGCTCTGTAGTGGTAACAATCCAGGTTCAGGTTTAGGTTTCTTTATTTTATACCCGTAGGTCAGTGTGGTTTCAGGCTGTTTCTCATACATATCATAGACAACACAAAAACAAGATTATAATAAACCCTTAGTACTGTTCATATGATTATTCACTACAGGGACACGGTTCTTATACCGTTTGGTTGTATTGTCGATCAGACGGAAGATGCTGGAACTCATAATACAGGGGGTGATGCCTGTCATTTAAAATTGAAACACCCTATTCGCTGGTTAATAGCGGCCCTTTAAAGATAAATTCCTGTACCAGGATTCAATAAAAGCACGATAATCAACAAAATCAACAACTCAACTTTGAATCCACGTGAAGCTAATGAGGAGTTCACGTGGTCTTTCATTGCTGCCTTCGCCAAGTGCGGTCCCAAACGGCTTCATTATGACACACAAGTGCCCCGCTCCCTCCAAAGTCCCCACTTCAAGGGAGCGAGTAGGGCTTAGGGATGCTCACTTCCCACTTCTTACTGCTTTCCAGGAAGTGACATATGACCCTGGAGCTCAAATCCAGTCATGCGTCTCACGGTATATTTGAGGCAACAATACATTGTACGGGTCAAAATTATCCTTTTTTTATGCCAAACATCATTAGGACATTAAGATCATGTTCCATGAAGATATTTAGTACATTTCCTACCGTAAATATATCAAAAATGTATTATTAGTAGTAATATGCATTGCTAAGGACTTCATTTGGACAACTTTAAAGGAGATTTTCTCAATATTTAGATTTTTTTGCACCCTCAGATTCCAGATTTTCAAATATTGTCCTATCCTAACAAACCACACATCAATGGAAAGATTATTTATTCAGCTTCAAAAAATATGACTGGTTTTGTGGTCCAGGGTCACATTTGAGTTTAATTGGATGCTTAGCGATCAAACAAAGTTTATGGGAAATGTTTTTTCCTCTCTTTAAACAGTCGATCATTTCGTTTTCTGTTCTAACATTGCATTGTTTCTTTCCCCCTGCTGGAGGAACGGACCTCTGATCTGTCAATGTGAGCACCAGATGGCACTGTGCTTCCATTGAAAGACCTGCAGGGCCATATCTGAGCCGGATCACTGCTCATGTCTTATTGACCATCTTATTGGAGGACGTCCCCCTTCGAAGATCAAAGCTCCCGCACAGTCACTATCACCAGAGATAACATCCCTGTCAATCTCAATAAAGCCTGAAGAGAATCTTCTGCTAAGAGTTGCCATTTCAGGCCTTTTTCAGGAATCTTCAGATCATGGGAACTTGGGTTAGTCTTGTTGGTGTAAAACGTTGAACTTCACCGTTTGTGCAATTCACAGTTAATCAATTGGAACAAGCATTTGTTTGGCTTGACAGGAGGCTGGAACGGCCGGTTTAGTGAAATCAGGTGTGTGTGTGTGTCTGCTCTGTAACCAGAAGACACGGAAACTTGGCAGATGTCAAACCCTCAGTTGGGGCATCGCCAGATCTTTGTGAAGTTCAGGTCTGAAGTGATGCGCTCGTCATGCAGGTGAGCCGGGTTATGATTGGATGACAGTAATAGCAGCACTATAAAAGCGTCCTCTGTTTCTCACAGTGTGAATGTGGCGCATGCTGTGCTGTGTGTGTGTGTGTGTGTGTGTTAGCCTACTGCTTACACTGTTTACTATATCAGAGAAATGCAATTCAATCTTTTCCACATTCATAAGTGCAGAAATTGGGAGAATGATACTTCAGTTCTTGATCTGTTAATCCCAACTGTCAAATGAGTTTCTCTGAATGAGAGAGACAGGCTCGTGTAGTGTTTTTCAGGAGGCCATTGTAAGTAAATACGAAAAGAAGCTCGGAGCGCCGCATACTTGAACCTTGCCCAAATTTGCTTTCAACAAATCAGATTTGGTGTGATTTAAAATGCTTCGTTACGCAGGTTCCAGCCTTCAGGGATTACGAAAAACAGAACGAGCAGGGTGAAGTTCTCAGCAGACTTTGCAGCATTATCAGAGCTTTGCCATCAGACTGCTCTCTCTCTCTCTCTCTCTCTCTGTGTGTGTGTGTGTGTGTGTGTGTGTCCGAGCAACAAAACGGCCCCTGTTGACCAATCGCAGCACAAGTTCTAGTGCCCGACTGGAGCGCTGCCAATCTGAGTCAGATGAGGGCGGTCGGTGTGTGGACGTGTGCCAGCGCGTTCGCCGCATTCAATCAAAGCTTATCTCGTATCGGAAGGCAAATACTATACTTTCAGATTATTGACTCGGTTCCTCATGTAGTTCTTCTCACCCTTTTTTTTCTAGATAGTACTTTTTCATTTCTCTGTGACGAGCAAAAACAAAACAACTTTGTTACATGTGAGTGAAGCTTCTGTGTTTGGCTGCTCCAAATCAAGCTGCTTTCATGTGTGTGTGTGTGTGTGTTGAGGTGTGGTTAAGTTACTGTAGGTCAAAGCTCAGGTAGGCGTCTTGTCCTCCATACTGTTAGCTAATGTTTAAGACATTTTGCTCCATATGCACACACTCCTCAACAATTATATCCTGGACAGTGTGTCCTAGGGTTGGCTCTAACACAACTGTGGCTTCGATACTAAATTGATACCATAGGTGACAATAATACAGCCTCAAAAGACAGCTGAATTGAAAACCATTTTATTTTACGAACCTCTCAGTGCTCCATACTCAGTGTACTCGTTTGGATTTCACATGGTGCAAACTGCATGTAACAAAAAACAATGAAAATAAACTCTAAACTAAAGTTGCTTTCATATTTTCTTGTCGCTGACAGTCCTCCTGGCTACCTGAAGATGCTCTCTATTTCTGACATTGGCTTTACATTTCTGTGGGTGTCAAAAGGAGGAATAATGAAATTACATGTGAAACACAAGCTGTCATGCATCGGCAGTGAATGATCAACATTTACAGCATTTATTAATCTTGGTGAATGTGTTCATATTAGTTTAATGCATCAAGTAATGTTAACATGCTAAGCATAGTATTTTTTTTTTTTTAAACTAGATGATTAAATTCCGCAATATTGCAGGTTACCTAATGAGTGTTGACAAAAGTAGTTTTATTCTAATATTCATATTAGGGTTGGGCCGATGGAGGATGCCATCGTCCATCATCACCGGCATCGTGAAACAGTTCAATAAACACAATTTAAACAATAAAGATTGTACCGTGCAAAAAACGGCAAACGAATTACAGGCTACTAGATGTTTTACACAAACTAAACCAATGATATTCAAATGGCGGACCCCGGCATGTTTCCATCTGGACCATGAGACAGAATGGTAGCGTCATTTTCCTGTTTCTAGTTGAAGTGAGCGAAGCATCAAAACAGCGGGGCAGGTCTCACCAAAACCATCTTTTAGGATGGTTTGTGGGCGGCAGTGGTTCATGTGGGTTGGTGGTTCTATCCCCGGTTCCACCTGACCAAGTGTCGAGGTGTCCATGAGCAAGACGCCTAACCCCAGCTGCTCCCGACGAGCTGGATGGCCTTGCATTGCTGACCCCGCCGCCGGTGTATGAATGAGTGAATGAATGGGTGAATGTGAGGCAGTATGTAAAGCGCTTCGGTGGCCATGGGTCTGTTGAAAGCACTATATAAATGCAGTCCATTTATTGATATTTCAGCTCTATATGCTCTAGTAGTTTAATCTAAAGCCAAACTCGCTTCGTTCTCTCTTTCTCCAGAAGCGCGTCACATTAACGGAGCTTAGCGCGCAAACGCAACCCCCCAAAGTCATCGTACATCGCGATGTTTCACTGTAGACGTCGTCTGATGCCAATTTGGTAGACATCGCCCAACCCTAATTCATATCACTATTATTAAAATCAGTATTACTAATCTTTTTATTCATTCAATTCAAATTCAAATTGCAATTGCAAATTATGAGACCTAAACACCCTTGATTCTAGGGTTTCACACACGCACGTTTGAGCTTCCGTCTTTACTCTTTATTAATTAGTTCGGGACATGTAGAGTGAGGCTGCATCCGAAATCACATGCTTCCCTACTATATAATAGGCGAAAAACAGTATGTGACAAAAGTATGTGCAAATTCACAGTACTCCTAAAAAATGTACCCGAATGACCTACTACATCTGAAGTGTGCATACGATGGACACTTTACTATCCCATGAGGCCACTGGATTTGTGAATGGCAGTGAAGTGACGCAACTGATGTTTGTAGGTCACATGATAATGACAACATGGCGAATGTAGTGCGTCCAGATTACATCCCTACTTTTAGTGGCCGTGAAGTAATTACTTATTCAGAATGAGTACCTACTCGAGAGAGAATGTGATTTGTCTGATTGATCCGTCTTTATTTCTCTGTTGCCACAGTATGTTCTGAACCTAACCTTTAATTTTCTTTTTATTATTATTTTTTAAAATTATTACAGTATTTGGTGCCTTTTATTAATGCATTTTCATCAAAATGACTCTCGGTCAACACACACACATTCAAGGTTTTCTATTGTTTTTATTTAAAACTAATCCTAAAGACAATAGACTAGATCTGGGCAATACATCAGGGGTTCACTATATTTTCACAATTATTTTTTTAATAATTATTGAAAACTAACCCTAAGTCAGAAATTTAGATTAAATGATTTTTAATATTTATTTATCATTTTTACTTTCCAGAAAGGGAGGATTTGTCAGTTTCAGCTCACTTCTCAAGGCAATTTTGTAGAGATCACACAAACACATGCTGTCAATGTTAATGGGATGGCAGCAGTTTTTTGGAGGGAGTTTTTAAGCAGGTGCTGCTGTAGCAGTCAGGCAGTTTTAATAGGATTAACACACACACACACACACAATCTGACCCAACTCTCTCTCACACACACACACACACACACACAATCTGACCCAACTCTCACACACACACACACACACACACACACAATCTGACCCAACTCTCTCACACACACACACACACACACACAATCTGACCCAACTCTCACACACACACACACACACACAATCTGACCCAACTCTCACACACACGCACACACACAATCTGACCCAACTCTCACACACACACACACAATCTGACCCAACTCTCAAACAGGCAGGGCTCCAGACTTCAACAAATGACTGGGGAGCCACTGGCTTTTAAAATGAAACATTAAGGAACAAAATTACTTCCCAAAAAAAGGCTATATGCAAGAATTTTCATGTATTTATCAGTTTTTGTATTGCCAATGTGTAAAACACTGGTGTTCACTCTAAAGAATACGCAAGTACAGTGTTTAGTGAGGGGGCCTTGAAGTCACTAAACCACACCCTCCCTGTCGCCTTTGGCTTGGCTTGCTCAGTTGGGGACACTAAATTTTCAACTAAATATTCAAATAAATATTCAACTACATTACTGATCTGCCCGCATTGACACTATATGATAATTGAAATGAGCTGATGACATCACTGTTTTCTCCAGAGCGGCTGTACAGCCGAATCAAATTCTGTTCATTATTTTCCTGTTAAACACTATGAAGCTGCTTTGAAACAATCGGCATTGTAAAAAGCACTATATAAATAAAGGTGACTAAATAATTATTTTTAAAAAGTCTGTCTTTGACCCATTTAACACTACCTCTGCGCTGGCTGTTTTATTAAAGCTGAGCTTGAGAACTGGCCGGTGTTCATGTAGTGATATAACTTCACCTCCTCACTGGCACCTGCACAGAGACCCGTGAGTCCAAACAGCGTTACGCTCCAGTCATGTTGGAGCTGACGGCAAGAGCGACGTCCGCCGGGTTCTGGCCGCTGTATCTGGACGAATGTGTCCGGGTACTGCGCTCCCTCCGGTGGGTCTGCCGCGTATCCTGCCAGCTCAGAACCATGGCGCCGTGGTCGGGGCAGGGCAGAGAGCTGCGGGCCGGGCCCTGGCCGCTGCGTGAAATGGCTCTTAGATTGTGGAATAAAAACGAGTGTGAGAGCTATTGAGCGGGTGAGTAATGATGGTTCACTCTCTGTCTTGCCAGCCTATCCACGTAAGCAGTCATCAGTCGCCATGGCCCGAGGGGCCGCAGGCCCTTTCCAGCTGAGCCAAGTTGGCCGTGCTGAAAACAGAAGGCTAATAGAGGCCACATGGTTGAGATCAGGAGATCAGGTGGAGGGAACGTTCCTGCCCGGACCTGTGACGTTTGGATTCAGTGTTGAAGGCTTGTACCATTTCTCTCAGGGCTCAGTCTATGACTGTTGTCTGTACTGACAGGTTGATCAGGTCATACTTTCAGCCTGAAGGGGATCATATTGTGATAATGGCAGGCTAACTGTACATCATCCTGCTTATTACATGGCGACTTGCCCAATAAACCGATAAATGGACGTGAAGTGTTGTAAGTTGAAATAAGCATTTATGTGAAAAGACAGTGAGTGGAAAGGTATATCAGTCAGAAAAACTGTTAATTGTTGAGTTTAAAGGATTAGTTCACTTTAAAATAAACATTTCCTGATCATTTACTCACCCCCATCTCATCCAAGATGTTCATGTCTTTCTTTCTTCAGTGGAAAAGAAATGACGTTTTTTGAGGAAAACATTCCAGGATTTTTCTCCACATAATGGACTTCAATGGGAACCAATGGTTGAAGAGGCTCTGCACGATCCCAGCGGAATAGGGTCTTATCTAGACAAACCATCGGACATTTTCAAGAAAATATACATTTATATACTTCTTAACCTCAAACGCTCGGTTGTGCTTCTTCACGGCGCATGACGTGTTAAAAAAACGTGCAAAGACTAAATCAAACGCCCTTTACAAAAGTAAAGGTAAAACAACGATATCGGACGATTTTAAAGTTGGAGGAGAACATGAGTTTTTTGGCACTGAAAATCCTTGTTGTTTTCCTCAAAAAAAAATGCAAAATTTCTTTTCCTCTGAAGAAAGAAAGACATGAACATCTTGGATGAGATGGGGGTGAGTAAATGATCAGATGATGTTCATTTTGAAGTGAACTAATCCTTTAACGTCATTCTATATATATATTTCAATGATTTATCACCACCCTGGCAGGTGGAATTTGTTATAAGCGACTCTATCTCGTAGTGATTTCAGACGGAGCAGCGTTTACTACTGATCACAGAGCCGTCCTGCACTGACAAACTGCGCATAAAAAAGAATCGCAGCCTTCACGATTTCATTATCACGATAAGACCAATCGATTTCATGTTAGTTGCGATTAATTGTGCAGCCCTAATCTTTTCACTCCTATACGGGATAAGGAAGAAATGTTAGAACTAGCATGTTACGGAAGTAGCATAAATGCTATATGATGATTGCTATGCCAGTTTCTGGTGACAGAATGCACATAACTATGCGACAAAATGGCCCGCTTCAAGACACAAGCTTATGATGCTTCTCCTAACAAACATTTTAGGACCCTTGTGTGTTCTGGGTGGTTGCGAACTGACCCAAGTCAAAAGAGCCCTCTATGATATTCTGGTCCTCAGATATGGCCCAGGTGCCTCCAGCAATATCAACGGAGGGAGTCTATGGGATTCTTTTACCTGTTTTCCATCCATTAGGCAAACAATGTAGTGCACATTGGGACACTATAGGATCACACTTATATGTGCTGAATTAAAGAGTAATTTTTCTATTTCTGACTTTCTGTTATCTAATTCCTCCTGTTCCCTTTGTTTTGCTGTGTTATTATGTGCACTTTTGATGCTCTTGAGGTAAATTTAATATCCGTTACTTTTTTCCCCCTCATGGGCTGTTTTAACTTTTACTCCATGAAGGTCTTTATTTGTTCTTAAGTATGATGTTCTTTTCTACAGCACTGAGATCCACAGAACATGTTTTCGGCAGTTGTGTTTGTGTCTCACAGGTTATCACAAGTCATCTGTCTTACGTCTACCAGTTCAAATCTGGTTTGATTATTGTAGACAATAAATTCCCAGTCTACTCTAACTATCATAAAATGACACGCTTGGCCTCAACATTAAAGCAAAGCCGCAAAAGCACTTTGAGACGACTGGATATTTGCGCAGCCATAAACCATCACCGTATCACTCGTGTTGCTCCGCAGTCGAGGGTCAGATGAGACACTGTATCTCACATGTATCTCAGGGACAGTAAATCAGGGTCAAATTCTCTGAATTTCCAGCAAATGCTCAGATTGTTTTGGTGTAGAGCGCTTGACTTTTCAAACCCTTCAGTTCAGTGTATTGTGTGCAGGGTAACATTTGATTTTAATAGTCCACTTAAGACCTACTGCCTAACCCTAACCTTATAGTCTACTAATACTCTGATGAGAGTTAGCTGACACGTTACTTGGAGTTAGGAGAATGATTAAAGCAAACCATCGAAATAAAGTGTTACCCAATGATGTGACACTCATTTTTTTGGCCTATATATTATTTATTGAAAATACATTAAAAAAATGTTACTCGTATACACCTCTTGTTTTTAAAATTTAAATTCAGGTTCAGGAAAATGATGTGACTCCACAAAAACATTATTTATGAATTAATAAAAAATTATCAACTTTATTTTCATTTATGTCCTCAAAAATAGCTAATAGAGAGCTGTTGACTTTTGACTGATTTGATTTGTTGATTTCTTTAAATAAATTGTAAATAAATACTTGCTCCAAACATGTCTGCTTGACACCGTACAACTGGCCGTTAACTTGGATCTCAAACGTATTTGTAGACATGTACAAATATTAGATATTATAGTGTCACTCATTTAATCAAGTCGGTGTGCATAAACACCCTCTGTCTACGTACGAGGACATTATATTTGAGTGAATTTCTCTGACACCGCACATGTCACAGTTTTCAGTCTGGATGTCCTGCACAGAGCACATTCAGGGCTTTCCACAGATACCATTTGAGGACCAGGACTTCTCCTTGGTCTTTAAAAATATCTGAATGATCACGTTTAGCACTCTTACGGAAATATATTTCGTAATTATTTAAATCTGACAAATTTTCAAATTGTTTGTTATAAATCAACATGGTTTCTAATCAAAAAATGACTTTCTGTTAAAGAACAGGGCATTGATTTCATGTCCGGGACTAAATCATGTTTATCAGACACAACAAGTGAACAGGGAAAGAAATTACATATCAATGTTCCTATGAAATATTAGATATTATTATGAAAATGTTGCCAATTATTACACCTCTGTTCTCATTACATGTTGCTCCAAGAACAGTGGATCCAGATTCAGTGTATTGATACATGGCATTGAATGGGAAAACACATGTATGGCCATTTTACACACATACTGCATAAAGTAAAATGATATATCAATTCATTCCGTTATATCTTTCATAACATGGTTGAGAATCATCTTTAAACAAAGTTTGGTTAAAAAAAATTCTGAAACCTGAAAATTGATTGGTGAATGAAAAATAAATCCCATTGTTTTTGCCTTTATGTGTCATTTCATGGAGTCACTACAGAGGACACAGCACAACATATGAATAAAATATCATTTTTCATTTGTTTCTTATGCTCTAAACAATGAAAAAATAAGTGGCGTATGTCTAAGATCATTTTCATATCAGTTTCTGCATTTATCAACCCAAATTTGTCTACTTTAAACACAGGATTTAGGGTTAAAGTCTGATCATATGTGTATTTTATAAATGAGTCTTCTAGGTGCAGGATCAACCCTGCTTCAGGACACTCAGCAATTTTCAGTCATCTTTATTTCATGTTGTGCTGGACTCTTCCTCAGCATTACAGAACAATTACATTATGGTTTTTGCAGGTGCTTTGTATCCTAAACGACTTGCATTGCATTAAAGTAATACATTTGATCAGTTCATGCACTCCCTAAGAATCAAACCCTCAACACTTTTTGGTAACTTAATTCAATACCGTGATACAATATATGTATCAATACAATATACCGTGATAAAAGCTCCAGCAGTTATCGTTATATGAAAACGTGATGCCTGTTTGTGCTGGTCTGACTCTGTAGTGTTGGGATAGACTTAGTCATGTTCATAAATAAACCCAGCAGTGGCTCCTGTGTGTTTATGTTGGAGGCCCTCTGTCCATCGGACGGCCCTCTCGGTCTCTCTTTCACCTCAGCTGGCCACAATATGTGTCTTTCAAACTGCGAGTCTGTGTGTTTGAGCTCTGTTTGGTCGGAGACTTTCCACTGTCAGTTCTGAGATCTCCCAATAGCACAGTATAGACAAATTGCTGTTGTGCTTTTTTGTCTTTTATTCATGTGTGTATTCATGCCTTTCCTCTGCAGAGAGGAGTGATATTTGGGATTATTTCCATATGAGAGCCAGGCTGTTAACAAATGAACGCTTGCTAACGTGCAAGCAGTTGCTCTGAGGAATGTCGAACATACTTGTGCTTCGGTGCTAAAATGCAACAATACCAGTCTTTCTCCAGTATCAGTAGAGCAGAGTATCGACTCAATGCCGCTCTGATGGACAGGTATTTGTGTGAAGAGGACTGCCCATCAGGCCTCGCAGTGTAAATACAGCCTAATATTCATTACCTGCTGCTGTTTATCACACTGCTAATATTCATCAAAGAACAATATTAATGGGAAAAGAATAAACCATTCACTACTCAATACATGGATAACTTTAGTAGCCCTCGACATCCAAACATGAACACAATGCTGGGAAGAGTGCACTGTGAAATCTAATCAGTTAGACTTACTTGGAAAAAGCATGCAAACCGATTGCCTTAAAAAAAAAGTGAAATAGAAATAGTATGTTGTGCTAACAAATGCCTAGTTGGTATAGTTCACTTACACAAGAGTTCTAGTAACTAAAAAATAACTTGATCTTTTACTTTAGATTTACTCTTGACTTAGTGTAGCTACTATTGTTGTGTTTTGCATGCTGAATGTTGAAGTGTGTGTGTGTGACTCAAGCGTGATCAACTGCAAGATATTGTTACAAATATAGAGGGATTATATCAACCCAATTACAGGTTTCACAGGTGTTTATGACATAAGCATTAGCAATAAAATTGTAAACAATCATTATGACATAAAGGGAAATATTACATAGGTTGCTTTTAAAAGGTGACTTAATTTCTGACTAAATCATGACCTATAGTTAATTATTAAGTCAGAAGCTAGGTCAACTTTTAAAAGCAATCTATTTATTACTTCTCTTCCTTTGAAACCAAATCACTGATTTCTTGTTGCATCGCTGCATCAATAGGAAGAGAGTTATAATAATATGAAGTTCCAAGTGCCCAACCAAAGGGAACACTGATCACCATAATGGTGAGTTTTTTTTCTTTTTGCTTGACAAAATGGCACTCTAATATTAACTTGGGTTTTCTAAGTAAACAAGGAATAGTATGTGAATAGTACAGATTACTAGATTTTTACAATTAAGTAAAGTTAACTTAAATAGTTAGTTCGAATCACTGTTGGCAATGATTTTTTTTATTGAATAGTGTTGAATGATTGTTGTTGACTATTTTACTACATTATTATTATAATTATCGTTATTTTGAAAGAAATGAATACTTCACTGTTTCTTTTTTATCAGTTTAATGCATGCTTGATAAAGTCATTTTAATGTAAATATAAAATATTTCTACATTAGTTCTAGAATTATTACTAGTTCTACAAGCACGTGAAGGCTTTGTACGGTTCAGAATCGTTACGTTAATTACGACATGGCGTGCACCTTTCTCGCTTCACTCTCGTCATGATAAATGAGATCTGTCTGTGCTGCGACTCTCGCTGAACTCATGCTGAACTGAGCAGACTCATTCAGTTTTTAATTCTAGTGTCTGTTCTCTAACTGAACTAAATGATTTTTATTATAAAAACTGACAGTGGGCAAGGGATGTAATTGGTGTGCTGAACACCGTGTAAAACCCACTATCGCAGCAAGCGTAGCGTGTAGACTTTTCACTGCATTTCTATAAACTTTGCAACAACAGTGCATATGACAAGCTAAATTCATTGCGATTCACCATAGCACGATATATTCAATATATCATAAGTCCCGTCTCGCCCAACTTGAGCAGTCACGTGACCAAGATGCACAACAGTTTCCATCCCGAGGTCTCAGTTAGGTTTTTTTTCTTCTTTCTCTCCCAGAGGACGGCTGTTTGTTTCTGTCCATGTATGAAATGTCATAAAAACATGTGATCTATCTTGCTGTTGGGCAAAAATAAAACCATTTGCCGGAGACATCTGCTGCACAAATGTGTGAAGAATAAAGAGTCCCGGGTCACCCCACACACATTTTGATGTTTTTTGACATTAAACCCTATTGACGTCTCTAATAAGCTGTTTTATTTCTCAGATATTATCTCTCGTGTTGGTAAATGGCGGTGGCTGATTCAGTGTTTCGCTAACCGAATGTAGACCGAAAGCTTTGCTAAATCTGAACCGAATCTTGTTTCTCCGTGCAGGATCTGTTTACTGGAATGTAAAACCACAGCGTACTCGATTTCCATGACTTGCACGATGAGCGTACAGATGGGATGATATCTCAGAGTTCGCTGAAGTTCATTGGCAGTGTTGCTGATTGTATTTTCTCCTCTGTATGCAGGTGTTGTGTGGCCACAGTGATTCAGATGTTGCAGTAAGTGTGTGTTCTCTGTGCTGGAAGAGAGAGAAAGGGAATGGCACATTAAAGTGTTTCCCCCCACCCCCTGTAGAGGCCTTTGTATTACATAAAGCCTTGAGAACAGTTCTGTCATTGTTGTGAACGGAAAGGGCCTTTTCTTCTGATGCTTGCAGTTTTTGAATATGATATGTGCACATGGAAAACATGGACAAAAAACTGTGTTGAATTACCCCGTCTGTACCAATCTGTCAAAAATGGATGCAGCTCAGTTTTCATTTGACAGACGCACCAACCAGCGACTCTGGACTTTCCCTGGAACTGGAGTTTCCACTTTTGTTTTAACCTAATTACGTGTCTCTGTGGCCGCGCTGCTTAATGACACTATTGTTTAGTGTTTGTGATGAGCAGTTGAGTGTTCTTCTGAGAGTAAGACAAAAAAAGACCACAGCAAAGATCAAGCACAATAAATTGAGTGCAAATGTCAGATAATTATTTGAAAGCTTCTGACTGTGTTTGTGCCTCTGATTGTGAGCAGTATCAAGGGATGGTGGCAAATGCTGTGCCATTTTCTTTGTCTCTGAACTTGAAAATTAGTGCACTCTTGCTGTGGAAGAGGAAACGCATTCAGTTACAAAGTCTAGATCACTGCCATGCGTCTGAACATTTTACATCTTGCATTACAACTAATGTGCACACAACAAAATCTGTAAGATGATATGGAGCACACCTGTAAATCAAGACATTCACAAGCCTCAACTTTTCACCCGTCTTGCTTGAGGGACTGTTTCCTGCATCATTGCTTAATGCTGTTTGCCTTTTATAGATTTTACACACAACTTTGAATTTTCTTCATATTTACTATGTTATATTTTAGTTTGTGCCGTAGAATGGTGTTAAAATGAAAATGAATACTCAGAGGAATTGGAAAACTGTCCTGTGTGTGTGTGTGTGTGTGTGTGTGTGTGAGAGAGAGAGAGAGAGCTCTCGGTGAGTTGAGGAAGTTCAGTGTCCCCACTGCAGGGCTCTTCCTGCGCCCGACCCCAGGGATCAGGACCTTGATAGTGCCAGATAACACAGGGTTTGTGTTGGAGCATACGCAGAGACTCTTTCTCCCTTCACATCACTTCTAAGAGATATTTTTAGCCAATCACAGGAAGGTAATCTGAAGTGGCCAGCCCTATTTGAGCATCCATTTCCTTTTTGTTGTTCTTTCTAAGCTTTTTTTTCTTGGACTTTTGCATTTAATATCCTCTACAGTTTGACATCATGCATGATTGAATTGAGTGTAATGCAGCTGGAGAAAGACAGTGGGTCAAGCATGCAAACTCATGAAAACAAACCTGGATATCACAGTAAATTCTTCTGTATATACAGTCAAACCAACATTTATTCAGACACCTTTAACATTTTCTCACATTATCAGTTTATTCGCTATAGTTTAGAAAATAGAAAACTCAGATAACTTTGATAGAAAGGGATGTAATGGATCACAATCAACCAATCAGCTGTTAGATTTAAGAACACAATTTAGCTCAACCAATCAAGCAATGCTTCATTTAGTTCAGTCTGTGGTGTCAAAGGTCACATTAGCAATTAAAGAAAAAACACTTAAGCAAAATAATTTTGGAATATTTTTGTTCCAAATCTTTATCAGTTGCCTTTACTTGCACACACTAGTAAAACATTATATCTGCTGTCTGAATCATTTTTGGTTTGTGGAGCGCTACACGATATGGTCACGATTTGACTAAATGAACCAATTAGCATAGCTTGGCCACAAGTTGCCTAAAACGAGGGAACTAACTAACAAAACTTGGCCAAGTCAATTCAAGTCTAGTTGACACGGTCTCTGCAGACACTTCAGGGATGAGTTGGTAATGTCTGGGCGCTGGTCCACCATCTGATCTGGATACGGCCCGGATCCGGCTGACTGCAGTAAACCTCAGGATAAACAGAGAGACTAACATTAGCGTAGATGCCATTCCTCTTATGATGTAACGAGTACATCAGGTGTTATGGGAAGTGTTCCCGGTTCCGGCTGACCTAGTTAATGCAGCCTAACAATTTGAATAAAATATAAATTAAAATGTTTTATGTGTATGCCATAGTAAAGAGATGTGTTTTTAGTCTAGATTTAAACTGACAGAGTGTGTCTGCTTCCCGAACAATGCTAGGAAGGCTGTTCCAGAGTTTGGGTGCTAAATAGGAAAAGGATCGACCGCCTGCAGTTGATTTTGATATTCTAGGTATTATCAACTAGCCAGAGTTTTGAGACCGCAATAGACGTGATGGAGTATAATGCGTTAAGAGCTCGCTCAAGTACTGGGGAGCTAAACCATTTAGTGATTTGTAAATAACTGGCAAGATTTAAAAATGTATGCGATGTTTAATAGGGAGCCAGTGCAGTGATGACAGAACCGGGCTAATATGGTCACACTTCCTGGTTCTAGTAAGTAATGGGAACCAATTCTGGTAACACTTTATAATAAGTATACAGTAATAAAGTACTTACAAATCATTTGCAAACTAGTTAATTCGTAGTTAATATATTGTAGCCTCTACATTGTTAATATATTAATTGGCTATGTACAAATAGTGAGTTCTTCTTTCATTGTCAGTGTAATTAGTGTGTTTGTGTGTGTGTGTGTGTGTGTTTAATGTATTTGTAAACATTTTAAGGAACACTGAATATGAATGCATTTAATGTCCACTAAAGTTTGGTTTAAAGCACTTCATTAATGACATTTTCCCATTTTCCATGACCCAATCTAAAGTGAGAACTAGGTAACACTTTACAATAAGGTTTCATTAGTTAACATTAGTTAATGTATGAACTAACATGAACAAACAATGAGCAATACATTACTTACAGTATTTATTAATCTTTGTTAATGTTAATCTGTTCATTGTTTGTTCATGTTAGTTCACAGTGCATTAACTCATGTTAACTAATACAACTTTTGATCTTATTAATGTATTAGTAAATGCTGAAATTAACATTAACTAAGATTAATAAATGCTGTAGCAGTATGAATTCGTTCTCCAAACTGTATTCTCGTCTTACTCTGAATTACTTAAGTCAACCAATTAACAATTCCTTTACTACGAGCTAATTAAACATTAATAATTGATAATTACAGTGACAATGAAGAACTTTCAAGAATATAGCCTATTAATATATTAACAATGTAGAGACTACAATATACACTCACCTAAAGGATTATTAGGAACACCATACTAATACTGTGTTTGACCCCCTTTCGCCTTCAGAACTGCCTTAATTCTACGTGGCATTGATTCAACAAGGTGCTGAAAGCATTCTTTAGAAATGTTGGCCCATATTGATAGGATAGCATCTTGCAGTTGATGGAGATTTGTGGGATGCACATCCAGGGCACGAAGCTCCCGTTCCACCCCATCCCAAAGATGCTCTATTGGGTTGAGATCTGGTGACTGTGATTTTAGAACAGTGAACTCATTGTCATGTTCAAGAAACCAATTTGAAATGATTCGAGCTTTGTGACATGGTGCATTATCCTGCTGGAAGTAGCCATCAGAGGATGGGTACATGGTGGTCATAAAGGGATGGACATGGTCAGAAACAATGCTCAGGTAGGCCGTGGCATTTAAACGATGCCCAATTGGCACTAAGGGGCCTAAAGTGTGCCAAGAAAACATCCCCCACACCATTACACCACCACCACCAGCCTGCACAGTGGTAACAAGGCATGATGGATCCATGTTCTCATTCTGTTTACGCCAAATTCTGACTCTACCATCTGAATGTCTCAACAGAAATCGAGACTCATCAGACCAGGCAACATTTTTCCAGTCTTCAACTGTCCAATTTTGGTGAGCTCGTGCAAATTGTAGCCTCTTTTTCCTATTTGTAGTGGAGATGAGTGGTACCCGGTGGGGTCTTCTGCTGTTGTAGCCCATCCGCCTCAAGGTTGTGCATGTTGTGGCTTCACAAATGTTTTGCTGCATACCTCGGTTGTAACGAGTGGTTATTTCAGTCAAAGTTGCTCTTCTATCAGCTTGAATCAGTCGGCCCATTCTCCTCTGACCTCTAGCATCAACAAGGCATTTTCGCCCACAGGACTGCCGCATACTGGATGTTTTTCCCTTTTCACACCATTCTTTGTAAACTCTAGAAATGGTTGTGCGTGAAAATCCCAGTAACTGAGCAGATTGTGAAATACTCAGACCGGCCCGTCTGGCACCAACAACCATGCCACGCTCAAAATTGCTTAAATCATCTTTCTTTCCCATTCTGACATTCAGTTTGGAGTTCAGGAGATTGTCTTGACCAGGACCACACCCCTAAATGCATTGAAGCAACTGCCATGTGATTGGTTGATTAGATAATTGCATTAATGAGAAATTGAACAGGTGTTCCTAATAATCCTTTAGGTGAGTGTATAAACTATTAATTAAATATAATATCATTTGTAATTACTTTATTACTGTATACTTTTTATAAAGTGTTACCAGAATTCTTACATCCTGCATGTCATGTGCGAGGCGCCCATACTAAAATACTAGTTCACCCCAAAAATGCAGATCGTCACCATTTACTCTCCCTTCATGTCGCCAGATTTGACTTTCTTTCATTTGTGGAACACAAAGGAATATATTTTAAGAAATGCTTCTATCAAGTGATCACATATGACGAGTTAAAGGTAAAACCTGAATTGCGCTGATTTGATCTAGTTTCAAACTTCATGGCACAGAGTAGACCCTGAAAAGCCTTGAAAACTAGACTAGAGCACGTTCCTGCAAATGGTTTCAGTTTTTGTGCAGCAGAGCCATGCTGCTCCGAGAGCAAGCAAAAAATGCTTTATGTGTACAACACAAATATTTGGTGTTGGGAACAGGCCCGGTGCTGTGGTGAAGTGGGGCGAGGGGGGTAATTGCTATATTAAGAGGAAGGAATTCAAAATAAAGTTAATCTTTCCACCCCTCCATAGGCGCAGAATGATCATGCTGCATCTTGTTCAACACACAAAGCACTTACAGAGACAGTGTAACTTAGACAAGGATGAAGGCTCCACTGTGCCTGGATCCAGTTCAACCCAGTTTAGGATCAGGCCAGGAGTGGGTTTGACTTGGCACTGATTGTCACCAGAAGTACTCGAGATGTGTTCATGTGTGTAGGTTTCAAACAGTTCATCGGTATGTAGCTGTAGCTCGCTGTGTGTGAATTTAACTAGTACATTCCTCATCCTCCCCTTGCTGTAATGCTTCATTTTCACTCAATAGCCACCTGACCTTGCTGCCAATTTTTGAAAGCTCCTCCTTCTCTCTCCTGGCAAAAGCTAAAGCTAACATGGCAGTGACTTCTGCACTACAAATTCTTTGATATTTGCTATCATCTTCGTAATACAAGACTATTATGTGCATTGCCATTTTGAGTCAGGTAATTGTAGTTATTCCAACATGACTTGCATAAAGTGAAGCGTTCAAAGACTCGTCTGAGCTTTGCGGTCTCGCTCAGGGGTTCTCAACTCTGGCCCTCAAGGCTTTTGCTCAAACCCTGATCAAACACACTTGAACAAGCTAATCAAGGTCTTCAGTATTACTAGAAAGTTATATAGTCAGGTGAGTTTGATCATGGTTGGAGCTAAGCAGGACCTCGAGGGCCAGAGTTAAAGGGATAGTTCACTCAAAAATGAAAATTAGCCCATGATTTACTCACCCTCAAGTCATCCGAGGTGTGTATGACATTCTTCTTTCAGACGAATACAATCAGAGTTATATTAAAAAATATCCTGGCTCTTCCAAGCTTTATAATGGCTGTTTCTGTTTTGAATTCCATAAGTGCATCCATCCATTATAAAAGTGCTCCACACGGCTCCAGGGGTTAATAAAGGCCTTCTGAAGCGAAACGATACGTTTTGTGTGAGAAAAATATCCATATTTAAATAACTAGCTTCCGACAGATGGCCTACGCAAGTTGGCTTGCGGCAAACAAGTGACCCCTGACCTGACGCATGACGTACTGACGAACGCAGAAGCGCAGGGGACAGAGCAAAACAAAACACCGGTCATGAGTTAGGGTCTAAAACGAGAGTTTTTAAAGAGAAATGCTGGAGGATTTTGATATAAGAGAAGAGGATCTTGAGTTTGTTGCCCAGCTCTATTTGTTTGATCCATGAGAGGCGTCAAAGCTTGAGATGCTCCTACATCCTGCGTCATACATCGCAATGCGTTACACAACGCATCGCTTCAGAAGGCCTTTATTAAACCCCCAAATCAGCCATTCACTGCCATTATAAAGCTTGGAAGAGCCAGGACATTTTTAATATAACTCTGATTGTATTCGTCTAAAAGAAGAATATCATACACACCTAGGATGGCTTGAGGGTGAGTAAATCATGGGGTAATTTTCATTTTTGGTTCAACTATCCCTTTAAGAACTCCTGGTCTAGCTGTTAGTGCAGATTCTCTGACGTATTAACCCTTAAATGCATGAATGTTTCGGGGTCTTTAGTGACCCAGCTCTATATCTAACACGGATGGATCTCTACATGTTGCAATAATATAAAACTCTCCTGATATTAGAGTAACAATTACAGAAGAATAAAATAAAGCATATTTTGTTATCTTTTGGAGCTTGTAAGGGTTCAGTTTGAGCAGATGTTTTACACCATCATCACTGTCCTCGTCAGAGCTCATTTCCCAGGACATTCAGCATCTGCCTCATATTCACCATCTCAAACATATTCTCAAAACTATCATTTTCAGCATCTTCAGAATCATTATTTTGATCTCTGACAGCTTCTTCACCAGATCCACCATCAAGTGACTGTGACACTAATATTTGATTGCATTCAGCAATAAATCGCTGAGCCATTTTCAGTTTTGCTGATGATTCTTCATATTCTTTTGTTTTCTGCCTGCGGTGACTATGAGTGAAACGTCACTTCATTACTGTGTATCAGACATTGACACTTTGTGGAATAAAGGTGAATTACACTTATTTAGTCATCAAAGATTCAGTTATTGTTGTGCTGAGGAAAATATATACACTCTTACACACCTCGGGTCGTTAGCGACCCTATACAATTTTTACAAAAAATGAATGGGAAAACAGGCATTTTTTTATATTTTTTTCTTGTTATATTGTTTATAATGAATTGATTGAGGAATACTAAGAAGGTTGATGTCTAACTAAAAATGAATGAGGAGGAGGAGGGTAGTGAATGGCGTCCTGGGTCACTAAAGACCCGAGTTATGCGTCTAAGCCGGGTGCTGAGTTTGACCCTAGCTCACATCATTTCCAAATCCTGTTCTCTCTTCATCATCTTGTCTGTCTACTGTATCTGTCATCTAAAAGTGGTAAAAAGGCATGAATCAAATAAAGTAAAAAAAAAAGTGCATCTTTTAGGCTATGTTTTATAGAATGTGTTACTTGAAATATTTCTAGTTCATTGAATGTTGATTGAGATTGCGCCATTTCTCCACAACAGATCCGCCATTTACCCAACGTAAACATTTGACTCTGTTTTTCACTCTGTCAGATTCGATTTCTAGAACAGTTAGTAATGTATCCCTTCTGTTTCTGCCCTTGCCACAGTGGGTCCACCCTGACTTCGCATTGCGCTTCCTGAAGAAAAGAAAAGCCCTGATGTGTTTGTCACCCGAGCTGACGGCCGGGGCTGCGTGATGGAGGCCGAATGTCTTCACTTGGTCCCTCTTCAGACACTCAATGGCCGCTCTGTTTCAGCCTGACGTCGAGTCGATTGGATATAATCTTGAGCACCGGACTCAGGAGATCGGGAGGGATAGGGAAACGCTACAGTAGACTTTGCAGGGTAGGATCGTCTTTCTCCAGAAGTAGGAAACGAGCGTCGGAGGGTTCCTGCTGCCAGTCGGCTCTCTCCTCCTGTTACGACACGGGACCAAATTCAAACCATGTGTCCTCGCACCCGGTTAGCTGCTTTTGCCCACCTCTAGCATTAGCCGTCTGAACGGATCCATTTCACTGCCCCTCTCCTGTGCAGCGCTCTCATTCTCCCGGCCCCAAATGAGCCTCTCCGTGGGACTCCTGGCTTAATAGGCTGGAACTTTCCCATGTCCGGTCTCCGAAGGTGGCTGTTATCCTCTTGAGCGCCTCTGTGCGAGGTTCAAGCTGGAGCTCATGTTATGGGGTGAGTACAGTAGCCCACCTCTAGGGTCAAAGGTCACTTCCTCTAAGGATCTCTGCTTAAAGATGTGTTAAATATGTGAGGGGACTGGATGTGTTTTGGGAATGTCTTTTTGTTTAAATATGCGCCATATAGTGGGGAGGGGGGAAATATTTGCTGCCTGCTGCAATTCTGAACTGTCACCACTTGAAATGTGTGTGTATTTATTTATTTTATTCTTTGAGAGAAAAGTATGGAGGGCAGAAGTTGGGGAATTTAATGCAATAAATGACTTGCACAGATGGCCTGTTTAATGGACAGCTTTCAATCTTGGTCGAATGTGACCCCCTCGGCTAAGGACCATGGACAGTGTAATGACCAGGCCTTGATAGCAATGGGAACGAGGAATAGATCAGATATTTAACTACAATTGGTAATGCAATATCAATTTAGATGAAGTTGGTTTTAATTTTTTTCTTATGATAGGGCAATGCAAAAGTTCTGACAAGCTCACTAGAAAAGGATCTATTAAAAGGGTGTGTTAGTAATATGAGCCTATAGGCGGTGCACAACACGCGTACACTCTGATTATTACACACACAGGGACGCGCACCAGCACACACATGTTCAAATATTAAAAATAAGAGGTTTCCTCTCTGAAGAAGCGTTCAGTCTTTCCCCCATGTAAATAGTGAATCCGCCATGGTGCAAGTGCAACTGGCTTTTAAAGGGAAAGGGAGATGAGACTGATTGGTTTATTGCAAGTTACGCCCAAAACACACCCGTGACTCATTAAGAGACGAGGGACAACCCTTTTGGACCATGCGCCGGGTGCGTTGTGTTGAATAGATGGGCAAGAATGGACAGCATGTTGAACTGCCAGAATGACTTTATAAGCATCAGTTGCAGAGCAACGCTCAGGAAGTCAGTGTAAATTTATGTTCATGAGAGTGAAGTATGTTTTTGTTTCTGTTTAACAGAAGGTCATGTTAGTTACTGTACCTTATGTTTGCATTGTGTGTCAGGGGGCGGGTGAAGGCCCTGTCTGTTTTGACGCCTGTTGCAGGTGAAACGGTTGAAACATAGCAAATGCCTTGAATGCTTAAAGCCGAAAACAGGACCTGATGTTCTTTGTCTCCAAACACACACATGCATACACTTTAATCTAGCTACCTATCCTAAACCAGTACATAACATAATCTTTTTTTAAAGATTTGTCCCCAAGAAAAAAAAAACTATACTTCTCTTATCGTAAACAGCATTTCATAGTAATATGATTAGCATTAGCAAACAGCTCATTAGGTTAATTCAAATCACAGGAGACTTACACGTGTGTGTGTGTGTGTGTGAGGTACACTGAGAGGTTACTGCCTACAGCTGCTCATTGGTCTGGCCATTCATAGGACAATTCCTATATTTTCATATAATATTGCAATATTTATTATAAATGCACATTTATATTATTATTTCTTAAGGCCCGAGAACCAATGGTGTGAGGACCCTATTGTAACTGATCGGTCTATTATTCTTCTTCTCCAAAATTAATCGCATTTTTGAGGGTCTAAACATGCTCGAAAACTTAACTTTGCACATGCGTTTTTGCAATTTCCAGATGTTGTACTTTGACCAAATATGATGTTGATCTGATTAAATCTCTAGGAGGAGTTCGTTAGTCTAATCTAAAGGCCTTAGCGATGTAAAATTGCGAAGATCTTGAGGTTTCCCTGAAGGGCGTGTCCGTGGCGGCCCCACAAAGTTCATTGTTTCACCATGAGTCCTGGCCTCAAGACCTCTACATGCCAATATTCAGTTAGTCATAGCGCCACCAGCTGGTAGCAGGAAGTGTGGCAAATACAAATGACTGACGTCCCCCTATTTTTATATACTTAAATGCATATTGCCAACCGTGCTCTGTTTTCCTAAAGCCACGGGTGGCGGTGGCACGGGTGTGAGGGCCCTTTCATCGCTGCTTGCAGCTTTAATTTTTTATTATTATTTAATCATGTGCCCTTATAATCTTTAATCAAAATAACTTCTCTGATGACGTGCTTACTGGCGCCAAGGCGGGGCAACCTGTCACTCACATGAGATCCACCAATAGCAAACCACAACCATCCAATCATCCAACATTTTTTCTTGGTTGATACACCATGTCACTTGGCTAAACGTCATAGAGACCATTGCAACTTCTGTTTAATGCTGACTTAAAGGGATCATTCACCCAAAAATGAAAATTAGACCATGATTTACTCACCCTCAAGTCATCCTAGGTGTGTATGACATTCTTCTTTCAGACAAATACAATCAGAGTTATATTAAAAAATGTCCTGGCTCTTCCAAGCTTTATAATAGCAGTGAATGGCAGCCCAAAATTTGAAGCCCAAAAAAGTGCATCTATCCATCATAAAAGTTCATCCATCCATTATAAAAGTGCATCTATCCATTATAAAAGTGCATCTATTCATCATAAAAGTGCATCCATCCATCATAAAAGTGCATCCATCCGTTATAAAAGTGCATCTATCCATTATAAAAGTGCATCCATCCATTATAAAAGTTCATCCATCCGTTATAAAAGTGCATCTATCCATTATAAAAGTGCTCCACGCGGCTCCGGGGGTTAATAAAGCCTTCTGAAGGCAGCGAACCGCCTTCTGTATTCAACTGGTGCGTCATATGACGTCAGACGTAGTGTAAGCGTTTTGAACTGTTACATGCGTTACACTTTCTATGTAAGTTGAATACGGAAGCCGGTCCGCCGGAAGCTAGATATTTTACTTTATAACCTGTTAAATATAGATATTTTTCTTACACTAACCCATCGATACGCTTCAGAAGACCTTTATTAACCCCCAGAGCCGTGTGGAGCACTTTTATAATAGATGGATGCACTTTTTTGGGCTTCAAATTTTGGGCTGAAAGAAGAATGTCATACACACCTAGGATGGCTTGAGGGTGAGTAAATCATGGGCTAATTTTCGTTTTTGGGTGAATGATCCCTTTAAAATGATGGCAATACTTTATATGATAGCCAAGAATAAAAGCGACTGAAGTCAGGTGCAGCCGCTAAGTGAGTGTGACAGGTCTGTGTGCGTCTTTGTGTAAATGCTAGTCATCGGTCCAGGCGCACTCTTTTCTCTTTAAGATGCGCTGCTACGGTGAAATGCTTGAAACCTGTCTGACCTGTGGCCTCTCTTTCAGTTCCTTATTTCTTCAGCAGAACTTGTACACTAGTTGCAATGATGGACGTGTGTGATTTTAAAGCATGCTCACTATGACTGGATGTGGTTTATTTGTGTCCCTGTTGAGAGGCATTATGAGAGGCTGTGATTCTGACTCGGACTGGAGGTTCTTAAGTATTTTGCTGATGGGATCCACATCCTTTTTGTCTGCTCAGCAGTGAATGGTGATGAGGGACCAAACAACACCTCTGTCTCTCATCTGAAAGCCTCTTGTTAGCAGATCAGGTGTCTTGTTCACACACAGATGTGTTTCATAGGGAGGTGGAAAGCTTTTAATGGAGACACTTTGAGTAAATGTGCAGGGATTATCTGTGAAGACAAGGCTGCTTTTATCTTTACACAGCGGGCGGGAGAAGCGCTGGCGTACCTGTGTTCTCTGTTTGATCATGTCTTACCCCCGCCGCATCCCAGCGTTCTCTGATTCTGCCACGGGAGACTGCTCGGCATTCCTCTCGTAACAGTCACCCGCTCCTACCGCAGTGAGAGACGGAGGCATGTCCTGCCGTGGATTACTGTACTCATCACTGCCGTACTGTATGGGAAAGACAGCCAGGCCATTGTACATTTGAGAGTGCTTCTGCCCTAAAGGCTGTTCGCAGCCCTTCAAATTTTTCTCCTTACCCGTCACAAAAATCCCCAAGTGCCAGGTAGTTGTTTAAAAGCTGATATTAGCTCTGTTCCAGACAAGAGATGCCTACCTAGGCAATATTTCAGGCCCAAAGGCTGTTTCAAACAGTAGGCAAATAACTATTCTACTGTAAAAGTACTGTACCATAGTAATACTGCGCAATGTCTTGAAAGTACTAAATGTTATAAAAAGTGTTACCATCTGACACACCTGGACCTTTTTAATGTTTAATTACACGTTAAGCGTTTTTTTGTGAAACAAAGTCAGTTTGTGTTTGTTTTATAGTTATAAGCATTCCTTTTTAAAGTAAGGGAAAAATCCAAAGATGTTTTATTTATTTGTGTTACAACGTGAGTATCATCCATCTTTTTCATTTTGTTAATAAAAGTTTGATGCGTTTAATATAAGCACATTTTCAGTTGCACTATTTTATTGTTGATGTGTTTTCATTAATAATAATGAGCCACTATAATCATTCGTTTTTTAAAGTAAGGAAAAAATCCAAAGACTATGACCATGTTCTCTCTCTTAAAATGTAAGTGTAAATGATTGAAATCTGTCAGGTAAAATGAGAGATTATTGATTCAGTTCAGTCTGTGCTATTTTATTCCAACCGTTACTCCTGGTCCGTAAATATTTAGTTTATACGTAGAGTTGCATTTGAGCTAATTTTAATGGTGCAACCATAGACGGCGCGTCCTCACTGCCTTCCACTGAAGAAAAGTTTTTATAGCATCAAATAACTAACTAAAACAAAACTTATTTAAAAAACGAACACTTGAAATGAAATCAGCGTGATTAAAAACTGCCTAAAATAATAGAAGCCATCTTTGGGAAAAAATTATTTGAAGTGTAATTTGATTGTTTAGTTTGTCCATTAGAATACATGGAGGGGCGGGGGATATGAGCTTTACTGGGACCAGCCACCTGGGGGCGATAGAGACGCGGCGGCTTCAGTTTTTTAACACGAGTGCGGCAGGCTTGGGTGCAGCGCAAAAATATTTAGTAGTTGTAACTCCGTGTTTAAGTCAAAACTAGGCTAAGTTGAAACTCGCACACAGCTGGTGCACCGGCTCCTGCCGATTTTCAATCCCTCCACTTCAGCAACCGGTCACTCACAACATTTAGCAAACGACGACGATCCAATCAATTCCCAATGGACAAAACTACATATTTTCCTTGTTCAAGAAGCCATTACACTTGGATATACATCACAATAGGGTCCAAAAGAAGTTCCTTTTTCAAGCCCTCACATCGTCCCAAACCTTTATGCCTTTCTTTCTTCTGTAGAACACAAACTGAGAGATTCTGAAGAACGTTCTTGTCTGTCTTTTTAATGCAAGGACGATTAATGGTGACTGATGATATCAAGCCTCAAAAATGATACAAAATCACCATAACCATAAAAGTGTCATATACTTGCAATAATTTACATGATCTTTTACTGCTTCGCTAGTAGTAGGGCATTTGCTCAATCCTGATCATTATAAATGTTCAAATATCATTTTTTATGGGAGCCATACTTTCCAATTCAAATGCACAATCACTGCTCTGCTACAGTCGGTCCTGGGATTTTGTAGGTCAGTAAATAAATAATTGGATCAGCAATAGGATGCCACATGAGATTTTGGCCTTTATTTCTTTATAAATGCAATGGGTTTGGTGTTCTAATCCACTACAATGAATAGCTCAACATTACAGCTGTGCATCAATGGATGTATATCAGGAGTCTCTTTGCGTTTTGTTTTGGTTTTCCGCTGGAACCGATAGCAGGAAAAGTGATTGAGTGGAGCATTTGTCTGAGCCAGCTGTCACAGCGCCACTGTTTCCTCACGTCACTGATGACAACCGCAACTAACACTCGACGCACTGACCCGCCGCTCGTTTTATACTCACACCAATGCAGTTAAAACGCCTGCTCGACCGTTGATGTGCTTCCTCTGTATTCGGGTGCTTTCACAGATTTTCCCAAAGAATACTCAAGTACCGTAACAAAGTATTATTACTATGTTATATTACACCACTGTTTAAATGAGAATGTACGTGTTGGTGATAATGCATTAACTAACATTATCCTATTCAGACGGTAACTGTTTCTCTTGGGGTCGTAAGGTATCTTCATCATTGACAGGGGCTAGTCTGTGATTTAATTACCGTCCGAATCCACATCTCTGAGTTTTCAAGAAGAAATCACTTCAGATTCACTGTTTAAATCCTTTTTGACCCCTGTGGAGCACCGTACCTTTGCGCTTCGCTGTAATTTGGATGCATTTTAAAGATCTAGCCGACACTTTTATTACTGAATAATCTTTCATCAGCGCTCAAAAGAGAAAGAGAAGAAAAGCATGTAAGCATTTGAAACGGCAGTAATTATATACGTTAAAATAAGCAGCAGCTTTATGTTTACCTCAGTAAATAAGAGGCCGTATTCACTGATTTCTGCTCATTTACACATTTTTAAAATGACATCCATCATTCTGAGATAAAATACAAGACAGAAAACCATTTTACCATAATGTGCGTCTATATCTTCCTATTCCTATAATAATAATTAGGATAGTATTTTCCTATTATTAAACTAAATATGCATTTATTCTTATTATTCCAAGCATATGACATTTTATTTACAGCAGACAATCATGCGACTGTTCCCAGGTTCGTATCACAAAACTCGCTCCTCCACCGTGAGTGAATCGCCGTCCGAATGTTTGAGTTTTATCACTGAGGTGGCATGCACGTTTATTTTTACGGACATGAGAAACAATTACCGGTGTATCGATCTGTATCTATGTATTGTTACACCCCTAGTAAATAATGGCGCAAACACCAGTAAATAGACGAGCACAAACCTTAGTAAATCAGCTTGTGTGATTCATTTAAACACTCTCCTCCCATAAATACTGCGTCTGAAAGGGAAACTCCTACAAATGCATATGCAATAAAGTCGCAGAAATAACCCTGTCCACGCCTTTTCAGTAGGGCTGGGTAAAAAATATTGATTTCTCGATTTTAATCGATTCTCATTTTTACGAACCAATATCGATTCTTAAATCCCAAGAATCCATTAGTCATCCTGTTTTCAGTTGATGAATTAACGGTAGCGCACCTCCCATCCAATAAATCTTTGTTACTATTGATATGAAACAAAGTCTCAGATTTCAAATGACATCTATTTTATTATGAAATTCAAAAACATAAAAACCGTTTTGTCGCTTTGGCGTGAGAACGCTCTGGCTCAGCTCAAGAAAAGCGGCAACGCACATGAACGGATCTTCTCATCCACTTTAATACCAGTTACAGCACGAAATAAACATGAATGAACATCTGAAGGTATGTTAAAAGATACAGTACAACTTAAAATCTGTATCACGTCACATGGAATCGCCCAATCAGTGTTTCAAGCGCGGAAAGACGTCAATAAGACACGTAACGTCACATTTACCTCAGAAACACCACATCCAGTGACCATTAACTCTTTAGTCAGCTAGAAAAATTTATTCTAAAGAGGAGCATTTTAATAAATATATACACCATATTACATATTCATTATAATGTTTAATGTTCTTCAATATTTAATGCATGTTTGAATAAATCTGGCAAGTTTTTATGACAGCCACCATTTAAATGTTTATATTTCATATAACTTTATTTAAGTGTAATTTAAGTGTTTGTATACAAATCAGTTATTTTTTTTACCTTCAGTATCATAGCAGGCTACAACTGACTCCCAGTTTACAGCATTAGTTAAGAAATTTATTTTCCTTGAGAAAATTTGCCATGTATTACCTGATATATGCTAAATATATCGGAAGCGAAATCGAATCGAATTGTGAAATTTGTGTCAATACCCAGCTCTACTTTTCAGCGCTAATTTATCACTGCGTGTCTTTAGTAAATCAGTAGTTTATAACTCCAAACGAGGGTTTGCGCTGGAGCAAGCTGTCAGTAAATCTGGCCCCAAGAAAACAAATCAAGTGTGAAAGCGCATCTCTGCCACAAGCTATTGTACATAGTAGTTACTGTGCAACGGGGCCATGATGGCAGAAGCCCTGCGTCCCAGAATCCACGTGGGTGAAGTTCTGCCCCCTAATAATCTGCATCACTACACCCATTGTGACACGAATGTTCAAAACTGACCCAAGATCAGACTTGTTTCTAAGAGGATTTAGACACGTTCACGTCTGTGTGTGGGTGGTTTTAAACACTGAGGTCAGGTTGGGGCAAAGCTCCTGTTGCAGTTTCTCTGGAGTTAGCACACATGGTTTGCAGGGCTGCATCAAAGGGAGACTTGCTTGTTAAAGTGTGTTATGGTGCTGAACGCAGCAGGGTGAAGCTCACTGTTTAAATGTTGCCTCTCAGCTGGAAAACGGCCCTGCAGAGCTCTGAGAATGTGGAGCGGCCCAAGAGATGAAATCAACTCAAGAATTATTTATTCACCCTCGTGTTGTTCCAAAGCTCGACGACTATCTCAGAGAGTTTGAATTATGAAGTATCTTTACATGGCTCTATTCCATATAAGAACAGTTGGTTACGTTGTTTTAGGGTGTCCGTGTTACAGTGAAATTATGCATTTAAGTACTGAGTAATAATAATTAACTACATGTACTTACTATAGGGTTAGGGTTTAGTTGTGGGTAAGTTGCATGTAATTATGCATAATTTATAGTCATTACTACAGTAGCTACATGTAACATGTGTAACACTGTAAAATAAACAAGCAGCAACCTCCCGCAGGCTCTCTTGAATCCAACACTGAAGTGACTTAAACTGCAGTTCATCGACTGGCCGCTAGAGACAGTCCCATAGACCCCCATGTTAAAATGCCCAACTTTACACTTACGGACACTACGTCCATATTTTTTAATAATCTATGAAAATAACGTGTTACTGGACAGTTTATAATGACCTTGGCTTTCAACCTCCAAAATGAGGGAGAAAAAGGAGGGTCTGTTTTCCACATAATGTTATTGTTATGGCTTCTGAAGACATAATTCATATGGATACATTTGGTGTCTTGTGTTACAGAAATAAGAGCAAAACTGAGCATGTCTTGACATCCAGGAGTGTGTCCACGGTATGTCATCAAACCTCCGCTTATACCAACAGGAGTGTGTGACGTGTAACCTGGCATTATCAATTTCTATTATTCAAATCAGTTAAATGATTGTTAGGCTGCATTAACTAGGTCAGCCGGAACCGGGAACACTTCCCATAACACCTGATGTACACCTGGTTTACTGCAGTCAGTCGGATCCAGGCCGTATCCAGATCAGATGGTGGACCTGCGCATCCCTGTCTGCAGAGAGCGTGTCAACTAGACTCTCCCCTGTGAAGGCCTTCACTTCACTTTCCCTCTGTAGAGATAAAAACATCAAAATGATCGGAAACGACTAAAAACGCTGTGTTATGCAGGCCACACAAGTATTTTGGCGGTCATTTTGTAAAGAAAAACTACACGCCTGCGCACATCCGTACTCAAACACACTTGCCTATAGACTAAACACGTAATGCTTACACGCATGCCGTCACCGTTCTCACAGATTCACTTTTACACGAAGATGATAATGGCATCGTTTCAAAGTTTGTGTTCTTAAGCCACCAAACACTGCAAATGAACGGCCAGAACGCATGAAAAGTTTTCTATTTTAGTTCAAATGGTGTTGTGTAAAGCCTTGTTCAGACTGTCAGTGCAAATCCGTTTTTTATGCATAACCGATTAAAATCCGATCAGATTTAGCAAGTCTGAATGGCCGAAAATCACATGAAATCCGTTTCGAGCTACATTCGTATGTAGTTTGAAATCCTATTCAAATCGCATTTCTGAAAATGACAATATAACGGGGACATGTTTCGAAACCGGCGGTGTAATAAATCTACTCATACCAGCCTCCTACGGTTCAGCCACTGCCTCAGAAGACGCAGGAGTCCCGCGCACGCCGGCTGCACAGTGTCATGTTGTAAGGAAGACAACATCTGTATTGCAAACCCCTCCATGTTGACATCATTGCCATAGAAACCAATGCAGATATTCCGGAAAACGAAAGAGTGGCATGGACACACAAAACAGTATGGACATCAGTAATTAGATCAGATTCCAGTCGGATTTGGACTGACAGTCTGAACGAGGATTAAGTCGCCCCAATGACGGCTTACGATTAGCGGGTGAAGGTTTCTTGCGGGTTCGGTCTTTTCAGCGGGGCAAAGTAATTTAATTTCAATTTATCTTTATCTGACATGATTTTATCATGACCTCGAATTTAGGTTGGAATGCCAATTGATTATTAGGTCATTTGTATAACAATTTAACTACACATTTGATTATTCTATTTAACTCTTTACTCTTACTATCCGAGATCTAGTATGTACTTCACCCTGGTCGCAGATTTGCGGATTTATATTATTCGTCAGGTAATATATCATCATATTACATAATCAATTTAAAGATAATCGATACATACATCAAATGCTCTGAAGGAAAGAGAAATGCATACCTGACTTCAAGGAAATAGGATACATAATGCATAGCATTACGGCTGATCTGGTTACAGAATCGAGCGCTGAGCCCCGTGCAACATCTCCTTAAATACACAGACCAAGAAAGAAAACTGTTTCAAATGTAAACATGTTAACAATGGGGATTTACATTAATCAAGTCCTATAGACCTGTATTGACGACAGGAGGTAAAGACCAATTGGCCAAAGACACACCCATCACACATTAAGCCAAATATCTCTAAACTCTTAAAACCTTTATTATCTTTTGCTTTACTTCTGTGGGGATGAGACCTTTGTACCAGTCGCACTGAGACATTTCAAACGATACCAAACATGTATAATACTGTATGATACTTGTTCACATTAAACCATATAGATTTTGGGTGAATTTTAGGTGATCTCAGCATGAGAGAGAGTAGGAAGAGGGGGAAGAGGGGGTCAATAGGGAAAGATGTCGATTAGAATGATACTGAGGTGAGACTGAGGTGAGTCTCGAATGGTGATGCTAATTTCGTAAGAGACAGTTCAGATGTTTATTTCCAGAAAGTGTCCTTTGTCTTCTCGGGGAGTGATTATTCCTCAATCAGACAGCCTGGCATTTGCTAGTTTTTTCCAGCCTTACAAAAGGGATAGTTCGCCCAAAAATGATAATTAGCCTATGATTTACTCACCCTCAAGTCATCCTAGGTGTGTATGACATTCTTCTTTCGAATGCACGAAATACAATCAGAGTTATATAAAAAAATGTCCTGGCTCTTCCAAGCTTTATAATGGCAGTGAATGGCTGTTTCTGTTTTAAAGTCCATAAAAGTGCATCTATCCATCATAAAAGTGCATTTATCCGTTATAAAAGTGCATCTATCTGTTATAAAAGTGCATTTATCCGTTATAAAAGTGCATCTATCCGTTATAAAAGTGCTTCTATCTGTTATAAAAGTGCATCTATCCGTTATAAAAGTGCATCTATCCATTATAAAAGTGCATCTATCCGTTATAAAAGTGCATCCATCCGTTATAAAAGTGCATCTATCCATTATAAAAGTGCATCTATCCGTTATAAAAGTGCATCCATCCGTTATAAAAGTGCATCTATCCGTTATAATAGTGCTTCTATCCGTTATAAAAGTGCATCCATCTGTTATAAAAGTGCATCTATCCGTTATAAAAGTGCTTCTATCCGTTATAAAAGTGCTTCTATCCGTTATAAAAGTGCATCTATCCGTTATAAAAGTGCATCTATCCGTTATAAAAGTGCATCTATCCGTTATAAAAGTGCATCTATCCGTTATAAAAGTGCATCCATCCGTTATAAAAGTGCATCTATCCGTTATAAAAGTGCATCTATCCGTTATAAAAGTGCATCTATCCGTTATAAAAGTGCATCGATCCGTTATAAAAGTGCTCCACGCGGCTCCGGGGGTTAATAAAGGCCTTCTATAGTGAAGCGATGGGTTTGTGTAAGAAAAATATCCATAATTAAAAATGTATAGACTAAAATAACTAGCTTCCGGCGGTCAGCGGTACTCGGTTCTCAACTTACGGCAAAAGAGTGACCCCTGACCTGACGCATGACGTACTGACGAACGCAGAAGCGCAGGGGACAGCGCAAAACAAAACACCGGTCATGAGTTAGAGTCTAAAACGAGAGTTTTTAAAGAGAAATGCCGAAGGATTTTGATATAAGAGAAGAGGATCTTGAGTTTGTTGCCCAGCTCTATTTGTTTGAACCGTGAGAGGCGTCAAAGCTTGAGATGCTCCTACATCCTGCGTCATACATCGCATCAGGGGTCACTCTTTTGCTGTTAGTTGACTTGCGTAGGCCATCTGCCAGAAACTAGTTATTTTAGTCTATGAAGTTTTATTTATGGATATATTTCTCACACAAACCCATCAATTCGCTTCAGAAGGCCTTTATTAACCCCTGGAGCCATGTGGAGCAGTTTTATGATGGATAGATGCACTTATATGGACTTCAAATTTTCATTTTTGGGTGAACTGTCCCTTTAACTTCCATTAAAATCACTGTAAAGCTGCTTTGAAACGTTCTGTATTGTAAAAAGCCCTATATTAATGAGGGTGACTTGACTTGACATACCGACGGTTTTGTGCACGGGGGCATCGTCGTGCTGGAAATGAAAGCAGCTGAAAGCACAGAGCGTGTCATCACGTGGTATAGCGTTTGAAATGACTAGAAAAGCCATCGATTAGAAGGGCCACATGCTTTGTCCCAGTGCTTTGTGTGAAGCGGTCCCTTCTGAAAACAAGGAAACACTCAAACATTCCAAGCTTTGCACTTGAACGAATTGTTGCAAGCTAGACAAACTTAGATTGATGTGCAGCTATGCTGGGTGCAGTCATGAGACACCCACAACGAGCGTGTTTGTCTTCAGATGAAAAGCTGTAAATCTGTCAACTGCAGTGAATAATACAGGAAGATTCTGATTGTGTTCTGAAGTCTTTAGGCGTTAAATGTTTACACAAGGCAGTGTCAATACTCTCTCTCTCTCTCTCTCTCTCTCTCTCTCTCTCTCTCTCTCTCTCTGTCTCTCTCTCTCTCTCTCTCTCTAGCCCACGGGAGCAGCACCTGTGGTAGCTGGCACCGAAAGCCCTCGAACCGTGGCACTGCACAGACATGAAGCACAATAACAAAGAAAATAAATTGAAAAGCAGAAAAACATTTGTGGTTTGCCAGGAGAGAGGGCTTGAATAACAGCCTGTGAATGAGTTGCCATGTTTGTGTGCGGCCGGGCTGGGAACAGGATGTTTGGGCCTCCAGGTGTGTGTTGGTCTCTGTCGGGGCTTGTGGGATTGGTGCGGAGATGGCAGCGTGACGGCTGTAATGATAGGCTCCTGCGGGTGAGGACATGACTGCGCAGTGGTCCGCGGGCATGTGTTGGCCCGGCCCCCTCCGCAGACGCACACACAACAATGAGCGATAAATCAGGAATCTGCCCCACAACACAAGCAGAGAGAGTAGAGTTTTTTAAATGCACACCAATGAGTTGGGAAATCAAAGTCTTCTCCTTTTTTGCGTACTGCTCCTTTACAACTGAACGATATGACACACACACAGAAGACGGTTCTGGTGCCTGTAGGGGGTTCGGGAACAGCACAATGACTGTGATTGTCTGTCTCAGAGAAGGAAAACTGGAGTTGTGGTGAACCGACACACACAATAAAGGTGGAAGACGGGTTCTGGATCCCATTGTGGGTTCACCACGCCGGCCGCGCACACACTCGTTTCCCTGTTCTGCCGAAGCATTTCTACCCCGTGCGGTTGTCTCTCAGAGTGTTCACACATGGCCCATTGTCTCTTCTGACCCCTCAGTACACACAGGTGTCAACAAAAACACATACAAAAAAAAGAAGTAACACACAGTCACGCCACCACGGAGCGCGTCTTCTGTCCTGTTGAGTCTGATAAAGCGTTCTGACTGCTAACCAGCGGTTAATGAGTGTCTTGTTCTCAGATCTGTTTCAGACGCTTTTTCATTTCAGAGCCCATGTTAACGGTTTCCATCTGGTTGGGCGCAAACACCACGTCGCTGTGCATTAAAATGAAAATACCCCATTATAATCTTTCTAAACTGGCAGTTTACAGAGTAGATTACCTAGATTTCATACTTGGGTGTTGCATTTTATAAACCACACACTTTACTTATACTGTGCTGATATAATATTTTATTATGACCACCTTCCTAATATTGTGTTGGTCCTCCCTTACTGCCAAAACAGCCCTGACCCGTCGAGCCATGGACTACTAGACCTCTGAAGGTGTGCTGTGGTATCTGGCACCAAGATGTTAGCAGCAGGTCCTTTAAGTCCTGTAAGTTGCGAGGTGGGGCCTCCATGGATCGGACTTGTTTGTGTGTCGTGACGTAAAAGAAAGCATGATTCACAGACCAGGCCACCTTCTTCCATTGCTCCGTGGTCCAGTTCTGATGCTCACGTGCCACTGTTGGTGCTTTCGGTGGTGGACAGGGGTCAGCATGGGCACCCTGACTGGTCAGCGGCTATGCAGCCCCATACACAACAAACTGAGATGCACTGTGTATTCTGACACCTTTCTATCAGAACCAGCATTAACTTCTTGAGCAATTTGAGCTCCAGTAGCTCGTCTGTTTGATCGGACCACACGGGCCAGCCTTCGCTCCCCACGTGCATCAATGAGCCTTGGACGCCCATGACCCTGTCTCCGGGTCACCACTGTTCCTTCCTTGGAGCACTTTTGATAGATACTGACCACTGCAGACCGGGAACACCCCACAAGAACTGCAGTTTTGGAGATGCTCTGACCCAGTCGTCTAGCCATCACAATTTGGCCCTTGTCAAACCCGCTCCAATCCTTACGCTTGCCCATTTTTCCTGCTTCTGACACATCAACTTTGAGGACAAAATGTTCACTTGCTGCCTAATATATCCCACCCACTAACAGGAGCCGTGATGATCAGATAATCAGTTATTCACTGTCATAATGTTATGCCTGATCGGTGTATATTATCAGCCCTTGTGAAAAAGAAGTGCACTTAATTGTATTGAATGTGCACTTTTAGTGTACAGTGTTTAATGTTAATAAAATAAAGGGCACTTAGAGTCTAAGAAACTTAAGTGAACTTTGTAATAATGTCAAATTAAAAGCTTTACTTTGAAAGTTAAAGTAACTTTCTTTAAAGTGTGTTGACTAACATACAAAAGGACTGTAGTTCGTTATTACATTTAAAGTTAATATATTTTAAATGTACTTGATTTGCAAATTCACATATTACATTCAGTTTAGGCACTTAAGTATATTATTTCTGTAATAAGAACTCTTTTTAAAAGTGTACTTCTCAGTTACGTAATGGGGACGCACATCCTCCCATTTCATGACAAACAGTTTGTAACAGTTCTGTCCTGATACGCATTTTATAATTAATGGGCTTAAACAAAGGAAAATCTCAATGTAACCCACAAATCACTGTTTTCTGTATAGCGAAACACTGTGAGATGCACTGGAGACATTGGAGACAGACAGACGGGGGCTATAAACGCCACTGTCCCACTGTTTGGGCTTAATATCTATTGTCCTTACACATGGGCAGTATCAGTATCAGGCAGAGTGAGTTGTCACCTTGCGTTTGCCTCAGAGAGATGTAGTGCATTGTGGGTGTGTGGGGTTCAGGGTTTTTCCCGGCTGACGCCATGCTAGTGTTCAGTAAGCGGCTCAGGCCACAGTTTCCTCCGCAGGTGTCTCAGATCTACAGTAGGTGTGCATTAATGCTCCCTAAATGAGAATGTGTCTGAGTTTGTCTCGTTCACATACTCTGGATTCTTGCTCTGTGAAGTCATCTTTTGTTCCTGTTCTGACACAGTTCCCAGACCAACGGCCTGGTGCTTTCCACAATCAACTCTTCTGCTTAGGAAAGCTTTAGAGTGTCGTTTTCGCAGTTTACTTGCAGAGGAATTATAACATGGATAGTTCAGGTCAGGGATGCTGATTGTCCAAACATTGGTGTCCTTATTATTTCCTACACTGCAAAAAAATGCTTTCATCATTTAGTGTTTTTGTCTTGTTTCCAGTCCAAAAAATTCTTCTAGACAAGCAAAAGTTATTGTCTTGTTTTGGGAAAAAATACTTTAAAATGAAGTGAGTTTTTGCTTAATCTAAACAATCTGCCAATGGGGTAAGCTAAATAATCTTGATTTTCTTTTTGAATTGAGATTATTTTGCTTGTTTTAAGCAGAAACTCACTTCATTTTGAGTTATTCTCCCCCAAAACAAGACCATAAGTTTTACTCGTCTAGTAAATGCTTCATGTTTTAAGAATTTTTTGATGTTTGGACTGGAAACAAGACAAAAGTACTAAGTAAGAAAAGTTTAATGTAAGCAACCAGTGGCGCAGTGGTATGTTTTGAGTATAGTCTCGCCTAAAACACCCTTTAACCATCCCTATATTCATAAGATATGTAACATGAGCCTGTGTATTACTTAACCAAACGCGTGTTGTTAAAAATGAACCACGGTTCAAAACAAAAACACCAGAATGTCTCCATGGGAATAGTCCATCCGAGAGACGAGTGACAGGACATGAACCAGTTTGACAGAGAGCATACGTGAACTTATAACGCTTCGAATAATTTTCTCTTCTCCACTTTTTTTGGGGATCATCAAAATTTAAGACTATAAGAAGACAAGTGTCACCAAGCCAACTTGAGCTATGAACACAGAGAGCATTGACAGCTCTTGATAGACCGGTTCAGATCAAACTCTCACAAACCTTGTGAAGAACACAGTTCTAGTTTGTGTGTTTCATGACAATCAAGCATATATGATCATTCAACGCGTGGGATCATTAAAGTTGTTCACCAAACCTACAGCGGTTTGTTTTAACTATTGATCCATGTTCTCTTTGAACAGGAAGTCTTCCAGATTGATTGACTGGTAATTATAGCGTGTGATATCTTTCCAGAAGTTGGTGGTGTTGTGCTGGTGTGGAAGGTGATATGTGAGCTGTGATGGAAGGAATGGATGGCCTCATTAATTTGATTACTCAGATAATATCAGCAAACACAGACACGCCTCGATGCTGTTTTTGCGGTTGTGAGCTGTGTGACGTAATCCAGGAGTTATGTCTCTAAGTCAACACAATAATCGCTCCTCGTCTGACACTGCTACCATCACCCATGTATCTGATATTAAAACGGATGGCCTAAAATGGTTTTTAGGCATGACTTAGGCATGGGAATTAATGGAAATGTATAAAAGTAAAACTTCCCGTATCAGCTGACGTTTGTAGGGCAGATTATGGGTGAATTCCAGTTTGAAGTGAGTATGACTGTGACTCATTCTGAAGGCAAAACACTTGAAGTGAATACACTGGGCCTTACTGTCTCACGTGCGCATTTAGTATACCTCATATCTGATTTTCATTGCACAAGATGATGCAAAAATAGCAAACCAAACAGCATCGGCAAGCATCAAACAGCAGCGTTTCTCAGAACTAACTTTACTACTCTGAGGCACTCTTGAAATTATTAGCCAAATGTTTTCGACGTCACTTTTTATGGATTTAAGTCAGTTGTACCAGAATAACCAGCGGTTATAAATGAACATGTTCAAGGACGTTTTGTTGTTTGCTGCTTATTTCAGTGTAAGTGATTAATTTATGAAAAAATAGAATTATAAATAAACGTTCTATAAAGTCTGACAACCACTAAGTGTGTTCATTTTGAAAAAATATATCTATTGCTTCACATTTTGAAAGCTTGCAATATTTTAATCTATGCAGCAAGTCATAGTTTTTGTGCCCAGTGTGTATGTAAATCCATACTTCACCACTGCATCGAGTCTTTGGGCCCTATTTTACCGATCTGAGCGCATGCTCTGCACTTTTGCTAGTTTAGCAACGGGAAACACGGTGTGCCCGTGCATGGTCTAAAAAGGGTTGTCCCTCATCTCTTAATGAGTCACGAGTGTGTTTTGGGCATAACAAGCAATAAACCAATCAGAGTCTCATCTCCCTTTCCCTTTAAAAGCCAGTTGTGCTCGCGCCATGGCAGATTTGCTATTTACATGCGAGCGGAAAGACTCAACGCTTCTCCAGAGAGGAATCCTTTTATTTTTAATATTTAAACGTGTGTGTGTGTGTGCTGCTGCGCGTCCCTGTGTGTGTAATAATCAGAGTGTGTTCACCGCCTATAGGCTCATATTACTAACACACCCTTTAAATAGCACAAAAAATACTGCGCTATTGACTTTAGAGCAGGTTTGTGTTGGTCAGTGGCGCTAGGGCTGCACGATATATAGTTTTAGCATCGATATTGCGATGTGCGCATCCACGATAGTCACATCACAGGATGTGCAATGTCAAGTATAAGGATCGTAGTTGATCCGTGATCCGTATGGGAAGCTGCACCCCGGTTCAGAACGCATGTGATTCGCGGATTAATTGCAAAGTTTAACCATCATAGAGTGAAAGTTTGTAAAGAGTTTTTAAGTCGAGTCAGGCATCAAGCGCAAGCGGACTCGTGCACTGTTTTCTGTACACACACACACACACACACACACACACACACACACACACACACACACACACACACACACACACACACACACACACACACACACACACACACACACACACACACACACACACACACACACACACACACACACACACACACACACACACACACACACACAGCAAACACACACACACACACACACACACACAGCAAACACAGAAAACACAGAAAACAATGCACGGGCATTTTGACTTTATTTTCTTTTGAGCTTAAACGGTCATGTGCTCGCAAAATGAAGTCAAAATGCCTGTCTCGGCGAGTATCCTCGTAAACACAATCGTTTATGTGTTGTAAACAATTGAGAAAGGAAACGGATGCGTGTCATTTATATTAGGTCCGTGCATTCGTCTTAAAGGGACAGCAGCCTAATAAACCCGCAGCTGTTTGTGTCACCAATGCGGATCAAACAACAAAAGAGAAAGAGAAAATGACTTTAACTAAATTGTATTAAAGGATAAGTTCACTTTTAAACAAACTTTTGCTGATAATTTACTCACCCCCATCTCATCCAAGATGTCCATGTCCTTCTTTCTTCAGTGGAAAAGAAATTAAGGTTTTTGATGAAAATTTTTCTCCATATAATGGACTTCACTGGGAACCAACGGTTCAAGGTCCAAATGACAGTTTCAGTGCAGCGATACCAGACGATGAATAAGGGTCTTATCTAGCGAAACGATCGGTCATAAAAAAAAACAAAAAAAAAACGTGTTTATAAGCACAAATGCTCGCCTTGCTCTGTTCTGTGATGCGCGTTCGTGACGTCATGTAATACGTAGTTACGTTGAAAAGGTCACGCTAGACGTTGGCGGAAGTACCGAGTCAGTGTTCACAAGTTGAACGTGCACATACTAAGTCAAACGCCTTTGACCTTTTCAACGTAATTGCACCTGATGTTAAAAAATTTAAACTAACACTACTAAAAACTGGTAATTTTATTTTTTGTTTGTTTTCACACTATTATGAACAGCACGGTTTCTAAATTCCTTAATTCTCCTCCCTCCTTTTAATATTAAACGCATATCACCAATGTTCTTACGTAATTACGACATAATATCATGTAGTTCCATTGATGTTTTAACATCAATAAATTGAAAAAAGAATAAGACATTTCTTTCAAAATGAACAAAAACCTTTTTTTTTAAGTTGACAAAGGTTGAGCTGAGGCCAAATATACAGTACATGTAAATAGAAACATGAACCAGCATTAGAAGAATTCCCCATATGCAAAAACATATTAAATGACATTATACAGACTTTTTGAGAGCACTTGTCAACCATCAGACAATAAAACATGACGGAGTTGACGTCTGACAGATTTGACAAAATTTAATATTTTTTCCTCAGTTGTAGCTGCCTTAATAAACATATCAAAATGGCAAGATTTATCCCACAACTATTTACTGAAACTATTACACTGCGATGACGGAGTTGACATGTTAAGGCTGTGACCGCAGAGACTTCAATATAGTTTGTTTAAAATATTAAAAAATCTATAACTTCCAGCACTATGTGTCCTCCTGTGAGATCCACAATGAGCAGGAAAGAGTAAGTGCTCCTCAGAGTTAAAGCTGCCCATGACACTGCCGGATTTATTCAGAATTATAAGACATCCTGACGGAGTTGACGCAAAGTGAGGACACAACTTTGATAGCTATTTTTAATGGAAAATATAATTCAATGTTTGCTTGTTGTATTGTTTGATATCTTAAAGATCTCCGCCTGTAACTGTGTATTTTTTAATTGGTTGCCTCATGCGGAGGACAGGTTAGATTACATGCGTTTCCAAGTATTGAGTGTGCTTTTAAAATAATACTAAAGAAATTATTCCAAATAATAAGCAATGAATGCCCTGAGTATACACATTTCCCTTAGATGTGACTTTTAAAGTATTTTTATTGTGTTGATATTCTTACTTTTTGACATTAAATAGGGCTTTTGTGCTATTTTACATTTGATTATTACATTTCTGCACCTGCATAGTTAGATTTACCTGAAAAACATCAATATTATCTTTCTTCTATTGTATTTTTCTATGCTTTGTAATGTTTATTATATTCTATGCAGATGCACTCTCTTACAAAATCAGCCCAATTATTCTACAATGATTCATTCTATTCAAATCATCATTGTTTTTATATCGCAGAAAAACAAAATATCACAATGTAATGATTCACTCAACTCACGATGCGATACGATTCACGATACTAATTTCACAACATGATTTTCTCACGTTTTTTTTAACAAAATGAGATTTAAGACAAATTATAAAAAAAAGAAAAGAACAAACTTTTTATTATTATTTTTTTTTATAAAAAAATAATAAGAAAACTAAATTCTGCATATTTCTTTGTAAAATGTAAATACATATTTGATGTCAAATAATAATTCAATTAAAGTTCCTCAAAAAGTTCCTTCAAGGAATGTTTTCTTGGGAGGAGGTTGTTTCGGCTTCTTCATCCTCATCCTGCACTGAGGAACAGGAGAAATAAAAAGACTACAACAGTGACAGGGGTTTCACATTGTTATAAAGGCAAGCTTTCAATTATAATTTGTATCATTACACTTACAAAAACAGAACACATTTAGATAAATATGCCATCATAATCAACGAATTATTGAAAAAAAAATCCATGTAGACATTTAGAGAAAGAGATGGCTCTGCAACAGCACAGATTTCTCCTTCAGTCTGTGAACACATCCTCGCGCTGGTCTTTCTCTTGATGAGGAATGGCCTGGAATGAATTTACTACGGCAGAGAACAGCCTTGTATCTTTTGCTGTGAAAACACCTTGTGATCTCCATGGCAATCGCCCTCGACGCCGCGAGTGGGGCTGCAAATCCACCGGTCAGTGGTTTGGCCTATTATCTTTTACATGCAGACGGAGGTGACTGGAGCCTCTCACTGTGGTGATTATTAGTCTTCGGAAAGTCAAAATGCCGCCACATCAACGTAAACTACGTGCTTGCTGTCGCCATGCTTCTGTTTAACGGGATGCGCTCGCGCCCCAACTTCCATATGAATGAACTGAAAACATTCGTTTATTTCACTCTTCTTCGTGCCAGTGTGCAGTCCGTACTTGCTCGTTGCTATCGTGCCTGTAAAGTGAGATCACAGTTTATGGTTTCAGCGTCCCTGCTGTTTAAACCGTGTATCGCGATTCGTTTAACAGCTCAAACGACTTCAATCGTCAAACATTTGTATCGATTTTCAACCGACTCCGACTGAATCGTTACATCCCTACAATGTCTACACGGAGCACCCGAGACCCGTGGACCCGGGACCCAACCCAGGACCCGTACGGGTTCGGGTCTATATTTTAAATGGTCAGCCAATCTATTACTTCAGGTCCCGGGTCGGTTTAACATTGTCGATCGGACTCGGAGAACCCCTAGCCGTGATCAGAGTCAGTCAGCACGGCTTGTGTGTTTTTTGTAACTTGCAACTTGTAAAATTAGGATAAGAAAAGTGTGAGCTGTGGGGTGAACTGTCACATAAATGTTTTCTATGACGCTATGAAGTTGCGTAAAAAAGCTCATATTTCAGGTTTTCCAGCATGTGCAGTCTCAAGCGTGTGTCATGTTTCTATGGCAACCGGAGCTTCCGCAGTGACTGTAATGAACCGTCTTGTTTAATCTTAAAGTTTTGGTGGTCAGACTCTGCTCACAGAGAAATAAATAATGCGAGCGTCAGCGGCCATGGCACCGAACGAGCAATCGTTATAAGTTCAAAAGGGCAAACAGTCAAAGTTATTATGCGAGTTAACTCGAGTCGAAATGCAAATCTGCAAAGTCGCGTTTGTCATCCGTCACCGTGACATAAAGTGGACTTTTGTCCAGTCGGGTCTGTGTCTTCCCGCAGGGTTCGGATCCAGCTTTCAAATAATAGACGGGTCCAGGTCGGTTCCGGGTACAACATTTTTGGCATTTCTCGGATCTGCACGGGTCCACGTCCAGCTTTTGAAATAATAAACGGGTCCGGGTCGGTTCCGTGTAGCACATTACGGGTCTCTTCGGGTTCTGGAATTTTTGGACCCGTGTAGACCTCTACTACAATGTACGTTTTTTTTCCAATATCGTGCAGCCGTAAATGGCACAGTCGTTTTCAGTTCCTCAAAATAGCAACGCTCCAGCAATGCTCCTGAACACACCTGGTGTCTAGACCAGACGCCCATGGGTGAACAGATGTGTCGGGCTGAAACTAGCAAAAAACACGTGTCGCGCCGGGTGTATGATAGGGCCCTTAATGTTAATTTGACAAGGCCAAAGTTTAATCATGATAGCTACAGTATGATAATTGATTTGTGTATTAAATGGAACTTCTGTCTGTATTTAATTTGTTCCAACTTGCTTATCTGTCTGTTCAGTATAAACCAAAACATAGTTAAATAAGTGTAAGGGATATTGTAATCACAGCTAAGATTTTTAATTGGTGAAATTACTTCATTATAGTGAGCATAGTACACTTTACTAATGGTGTTGTAGAAGGGCTCTTCCTAAAAGAAAGCGTTTTGTTTTAGTCGTGGCCTCTTCCTGTAGTGCCTTCAGGGGCCCGATGTCTCATTTTAGATTTTATGGATTAATGGTTAAATTTGGTTTAAGATTGCAATAGTAACACATTTAATTTCATGCTTTACTGCATCATTATAGCTTGACAAACCTGTGGTGCTGTTACTGTGCAAATTTGAGTTAGTCTACATGTACACTCTAAAAATGCTGGGTTGTTTTAACCCAAATTTGGGTCAAATATGGACAAACCCAACCGTTGGTTTTACCCAATGGCTGGATTTGTCCATATTTGAACCAAATTGTTTCCACACCAGCATTTTTTAGAGTGTAGTGTAAATCCTCCAAGACCTTTCAAAGCAAACTCCACATAGACCTTCAGCCTGATATTACCCATATCGCTTACTCTTCCATTAAAAACGAACACGCTATATGGCCACCAAATCTATCTACATGTACGCCCAGCTATCTGTCTGTTCCCTACAACCTAGCAACTGTCTAGCAAAAAAACCCAAATAACTAGCAACCACATAGCTTAAATTCTCTCTTCAAACTGCTGAACAAAGCCTAAATCACTTTCTGGCTTTGCCAGGTAAAGATTTAAGGATAGTCAAGTAAATGCATTAGTCATTGTGTGTGTGTGTGTGTGTGTTGGATTTGTGGTTTCCTGGCTGTATTGACAGCATGATCGATCGATCGGTTGTGTGCGTGTGTGTGTCATGTGCGCGGCGTCTTTGGAGTTTGTTCTTGGCGTGTGATGGTCCAGTCCTGCCTGAAAGCGAGAGTGGCAAGGCATTTGGGAACGGGAAGGTGCGGTCGAGTGTGTCTGTTCCAGACGCAGCCTCTGGTTCCTCCTTGCCAACAATGGGTCGTGATCGTGGTGCACAAGGGCCTCCTGCTCCCTGACCACGGTCCACGTCTGTCTCCACGGCCCCCACAGACACCTTAGCGAAAGTCGCACTTTCTTTAGACTGTAACTCAGAACCGGATAGTTCTGTGGTTTGGTTTCATCTGTGTTGACACAGTCTTGTTTCTCAGAGACGTTTTGCGGTGTTGGGCATGTGCTTCACAGTTTTATTGGCTGGTTGTGTCATCATCTCATCACCTGATGTTCATGTCAATATAAGAACTCAAATAATGTGTTTACTAATGTACAGTAATGTGCACTCAAATGTAGTTACTATAGTTATCTGGTAACACTTTATTTTACAGTGTCTTTGTTACACGTTACATGTACTTACCATAGTAATAATAACAGTTAATTATGCATAATTACATGCAACTAACCCTCAACCAAACCCTCATCCTATAGAAAGTACATGCAAGTTAATTAATATTACTTATTATTATTAAAAGTATAATTACACTGTAACACGGATACCTTCAAATAAAGTGTAACCACAGCTTACAATGGGAGATTTGAGCAGAAATACGCATAAAGACCAAACAGGACAAGTAGGCTACGTTCACACTGTCAGTCCAAATCCGATTATTTGTGTATCCGATTGGAATCGGATCTAAACCCATTGACTGTCCACACTGTGGATGACAACTGGTCAGATTCGGGCTGTGAATCTTTGGGTGGACAGCGAATCGATTCGGTTCACGATTCATAGGTTTTCGATTCGAGACGATTCACATTAAAATTCGATGGGATTCGATTAATTCGATTCTGCATTTTTGATATGCATTCATTCATAGGATTATTTAAATGCTTCCTCCAATGTGTCTTAGTCCGGGTGTGAATTACCCAGCGGCCTTCAGGGGTCAGAGAGTTAGTTGTCAAAAAGCAACAGCTTTTGTCCATTGTTAATGTGTTCATATTAGTGATGGCATTATTAATAACTTTATTTTATTAGCCTATAGCCTTATTTATTTGAATAGCCTAAGATTGGCATTTGTATACATTTACATAACCCAAAATTTAAAAAGGCTTTAAAAGTATTGAGTTCATGCTAACTATTGTGTATAGTAACGGACACAACTTTAATGCGCATCTGATTGATAGATAAACTGTGCGCTCTATTTTATTATTGTCAGGATTTGTAACCGATGCATCGAGAAAACGAGTGAATTGTTACACCCCTAGTTCAGATCTGATTTGTGTGTCCATGCCGCGGTTTCTTTTTATGGGATATCTGCATTGGTTTCTATGGCAGTGACATTGCGTTGGTAGGCATGCACCAAAAACAACAACAACCACCACAACATGGAGGGGTTTGCAATACAGATGTTGTCTTACTTACAACATTAAATTGTGTAGCCGGCGAGCGCGGGACGCCTGCGTCTTCTGAGGCAGCGGCTGAACCGTAGGAGGCTGGTATGAGTGGCTTTATTCTGTTATATGTGACCCTGGATCACATAACCACTCGGGTCCATTTTATTTAAATTGAGGTGTATAGATCATCTGAACGCTGAATAAATAATCTTTCCATTGATGTGTGGTTTGTTAGGAGAGGACAATATTTGAAAATCTGGAATCTGAGGGTGCAAAATAATCTAAATATTGAGAAAATCTCCTTTAAAGTTGTCCAAATGAAGTCCTTAGCAATGCATATTACTACTAATAATACATTTTTGATATATTTACGGTAGGAAATGTACTAAATATCTTCATGGAACATGATCTTAATGTCCTAATGATTTTTGGCATAAAAGAAAAATGGATAATTTTGACCCGTACAATGTATTGTTGGCTATTGCCACAAATATACCGTGAGACGCATGACTGGATTTGAGCTCCAGGGTCACATATTGTCTTTTTCTGCTCGTCTGGCACTTTGCAACAACACAACCTTGTTTCTGCAGCGACTTTCAGCATGTTTCCTATAACAACTTCTGACGTTTATGTTTTATGTGGCGTGAGAAAGTCACATAAGCCACACGAAATACATTCAGAGCGGTCACACTGAAATGCAATTTGAATAGGATTAACCACATATGAATGTAGCTCGAAACTGATTTTTTTGACGTTCACACTTGCTAAATTTGATCTGATTTCAATCAGATATGTACAAAACTGAATACAGCCCCAAGGTCTTAAACATTTAGGGTTCTAGACTTCATAATTTCTTTGGAGAGCAGAGCGTTAGATTGTTTGATAACCGTTCTATTATTTATTTATTAAGCCTGCCAGTATGACTATCAGTAGTGTAAAGCAGTGATTATATGTGTCATTGTGTTTGTAAGTATTAGACGTCGTATAGCAGAGCAAAACCCCTGTGTAAATTAGTACCATCCTTCAATGGGAGCGCGATTGGCGGCGGCAGGCTTCTTTGCAGGTGCGGTCTAGTGTCATACTGGCGGTGTTTTACTTCATTCTTGTACTAGAGTAAACACAAATGTGCCATGTCCTGTTTTTACCGCCGTGCCACGTCATTATTCAAACTCTGTAAAGGCACGAGTACAGAAGTGATAGCAATCATTAAACTCGGTGGAGTAGATGAGTTTCCTCTTCTTTAACAAGTCATGTGTACATACACACAGAACGCCCAGTGATATGGTGCAGATTCAATTCAGGCATGTTCAATTATGTACACATCAGCACAGACGCTTGAAATTACAGACAGTGAACACATTCAACATTCTCATCCATATCAAATATCAGGTATGTTGTATTAACTTGCCACACCTGAATGTTCAGCCAGTTTTTAAACACTCTTTGGCAGCTCGGTTCACTCCAGTCAGTTTCCCAGAAAACATTTTCATGTCACTCAACGTGACTAATTGGTGTCAAGCAGCGATTGTGTCCACGGGCAGTCGTGGCGCCTCCATAAAAGCACCTGATGTACAGCAGGAGACGAGTTTTTGATAACAGATCGCTCTCTCATCACTCAGGAATGACTTCACAGTTATGATTCATTTAAGCAACTTTGTCTCAGATTCATCTAAAAAAAAATCAAAGGGACAAAGTGAAACAGATGGAAATGTGGGTATTGCTGACAGACAGTGAGTAGCGCTATAAAATGAATGCTCAGATCATCTCTTCTGGTCTGGTGGAAGAATTTGATGAGATGAGTTTCTATCCAGATCTCTGAGATGCAGTGGCTAATTTCTGTTTGCAGTGTGCCAAAACCATGACTGTTTCCAAACAGGTATCCTGTGTATTGTTCATTTCGTCAGCTATTTTTTTATTTAGTTTTAGTCATAGTCCTGTGCCAAATGTACTTTTTAGTTTATCATATTCAGGCAACCTTGTTCTGTTTTTGTTTAGTCGATGAAAACTGAGGGCCCTATTTGAATGATCTGAGCGCACGGCGCAGGAGCTCTTACGGCGTGTCCGAATCCACTTTTGCTAGTTTAACGACGGGAAAAACTGTCGGTGCGCCCGGCACATGGTCTAAAAGGGTTGTACCTCATCTCTTAATGAGTCATGGGTGTGTTTTGGGCGTAACGTGCAATAAACCAATCAGAGTCTAATCTCCCATTCCCTTTAAAAGCCAGTTGTGCTCGCACCATGGCGGATTCACTATTTACATGGGGGAAAGACTGAACGCTTCTCCAGAGAGGAATCCTTTTATTTTTAATATTTAAACGTGTGTGTGTGTGCTGCTGCTGCGCGTCCCTGTGTGTGTAATAATCAGAGTGTATGCGTGTTGTGCACCGCCTATAGGCTCATATTACTAACACACCCTTTAAATAACACTAAAAATACTGCGCTATTGACTTTAGAGCAGGTGTGTGTTGGTCAATGGCGCAGTCGTTTTCAGTTCCTCACAATAGCAACGCTCCAACAATGCTCCTGAACTCCTGGTGTTCAGACCAGACGCCCATGGGTGAACAGATGCGCCAGTGCATTTGATATTTAAACAACATGGAGCTGGACGTGAACATGAGAACTGCTTCAGGCTGAAACTAGCAAAAAACACTTGCGTCACGCCTGGCGTCACATTGCACCGGGTGTATGATAGAGCCGTTTTGTCGTGCTGCATAATGGTCAAATTGGTTCGTTTAAAAGTAGACATCAAGCTTTCTATAGATATACTTCTCACATCTCTGAGTGTAGCAAACGCTGAATTTCGGTTCATTTTTGTGACGCGCTCCAGTTCACGGAGACCGAGACAGCAGAAAGCACATCCTGTGTGTTTTCTTTATTTTACAAAAGCATTGTGTTGTTATTGTGAGTTTACACACATTAAAGTAGACCCTTTACAGTTTGGAATGATGTATTACTCTTATCTGAATGACTTATCTGAGTATTTTAAGTTGAAAAAATGCAAGTGATCACGCCGGCGCCTCCATGTCATGCAGTGAGCTTGCTAATACTTCAGCTTCCACACTCCACACAAACACTTGGATATGTGCGTACTAATAGCACACATTTATCTAGGTTAACGCTAGAGCGAGCAGCCATTTAATGTTGCTACTTGCATGTTTCAATTGAGGTTGATGAATGGTAGCCGAATGTTTGGATTTCCTGCCCGACAATTACCACAAGGACCCGCTGTTAACGATCCCTCACGGACTGCGTGACTTCAACACTTCCTGTGGAGGTTTTGTTTTCTGCGACTAACCGACTAATAACATCTTGGTCAACTAAGCGTCTTCTCGTCGACTAGCCCTAATTTTCACATGTGATTTGTCTGTTCAGACCCTTCTGAAAAACAAATGTAAACGGCTGCAGGCGGGCCGAATATGAAAATGCACGTTTATTCTCTGACAGTAGGTGGCACTTATGAACCAGCAGAAATGCAGCAGTACACGAGGGCAGAGCTGCACAACTTTCTGTTTGGCACCCGCTTGTCACGGAGAGGAAAGGAAAACAAACAGCATTTACATGTGGCCGTTCAGATTGTTGTATTCACTGTGGTGTTTATCAAACATCAAATACAGGAGAGCAGAGACAAAAGAGCCGCTTCCAGATTCTTTCTCTCCAGAAACCACAAAGCTTGTGTCACAGGACAATGAAAAAGAGATCAGAATCATGTCACCATTAAACCATTCTGCTGCATGTAGGGCATGTGAATGTTCATGTTTGTCTGAAGAGACGCATAACCAATCAACATAAAATGTTTATCACACCACATTTTTCAAACCAAACATTCGTGTTGGTGTGAACAGGCCTGTATTTAAGATTTTAAGACACACTCAGGCGGCAGTCTTTACAGTCTTCAGGAAGTTCAGCCACAAGATGACTTTGCACATTCAGCTGAGATGGAAAGTAGTCTAACATCCCAAAAATGATTCAGCTTTAAAAAATTAGTAGCAAGTGAAAATTGTTAATGTCTTCCTGTCTCGCTACCACCTGAACAGCACTGTAAAACATTAATAAATAAATAAATCTGTGAAGTTTATGGTAACAAATGGCAGCTGTGGTTGCCAAAACTTTAACTTAAAATATGGTTTAACTTGATTTTATGGTTAAAAAAATTTAATTAACTGCGATAGTCAGGGCTCCAGACTGCGACTAAAATGGCCCAAAAATTTTAATTTTTGCTGAGATCGCCATTGGCGACCATATTAATTTACATGTTATGATTAAAAATTGCGTGCCTTTTTACCGCCATGTTCTGTGATGAGCACATCACATCTGCTGTTGTGTTGACGTAATAAAATGAGACGACGTGCAGCAAAGTTGCAGTGGAAAAAAATGCACCAAAATATGCGTCATAAACGCATGTCAAAACTGAAAATATAAAGCCCTCATCTCTATCGAGCAACAACACTGACGGCTGTGCCCGCATGAGAGAGAGAGAGAGAGAGAAAGAGACGTGTCAATGAATGAACATCCCAGTGCTGTAAAAGTGCAGGAAGGCGAGTGTGTTCGTGCACACAACGAGGATAACCTCAACAGATAAACATCACAGCTGTGTGGACGCCAACTAATCGCTAACAATTCTCACTTTCAATTGATACTGATATGGATTCTTATTCTCAATATCTTTAAATCGTTGCTGTTTTCTGTTACTGAACTTCACGTTATGTGTAGCGCAGCCATCCATAATCACAGGGCGATTTGTACTTAACTGTCAACTTTAATATGTCGCTTTTAACTTGTTTGTTCATTTTAAACTTTTCGGCGCTCTTTAATGAGGCCTGACAGATGATCAGTCAGCATTTCCACCTTGGAAAGAGCTTGTATAAAACAGTTCTAATCATATCACGTAATGTCAAATTTACAATTCACATGATCCTTATATTTTACTTAAACGTTGTCTTCATGAGAAAGAATTGAAGGAGCTAAAAATGAGATTCAACACCGGCCATATAATTGTGCTTGAAAAATGAAAACACGTTTATTCTTTTGTGGCACTTAAAAAAAATAATTTGGCGCCTAACTTTTTCCCGTATAGGAGCCAATGGCACCTTAATTGATTTTTTTTGTTGTCTGGAGCCCTGTGTTAATATACTAAATCAGTTTTGATCTGATCCTATCGAAATAAAACAGGTGGTAAAGAGAAAGACATTATGACTCAAAGATCAACACAATCAGCCTTTCCACAAGCTGAGTTACATACAAAATCATGGTAAATAATGCAAAAAACATTTTCAACAACATTGTAACGATTTTCCAGTGTGAGTGCCCCTGATCACCACCAGAGGGCACTCCAACCCGGACTGTCCTTCCATCATAGACTACATCACCCATAATCCTTTGCCCGGACTCATCAGCACTCAGTGTTTACACCTGTGTCTCATTTACCTCATCACCTCTGTTCACCCTGTCATTCTTTGCTAAGTCTTGTTTAGTGTTACACTGCATTTCTGAGCGTTTTCCCTGGTTCCATGTCTCTTGATTTCTTGCCTGTGTCCCAGATTACCCTTTTGCCTCTGACTCCTGCCTTGTTTGCCTGTTTGGACTGCCTACCTGTGTTTTGACCTTGCCTGTACTTTTGACTACGATTGTGGATTACCCTTCATTAAAGCTGCGTTTCGATCCTCTACCTGTGTCTCGGAGCAGTTCGTAACAAACATAAGGTGTAACATAAACCCCTAATGTACATAAGCGATAGGAACAAAAAACTAAGATGGTTTTTCAAACCATCAAATGTGAAGTGACATTTTTTTCCACTGTAAAGTATAAGATGATTTCTCACTTCCAAAAACTGTATTTTACTGTTAAATTACATGGTCAATTACAGTTTTTCTCCGTATAGAGTAAGGGAACTTTTTTAACATTGTACATCACGAGTATGCAAATGTTTTGTGATGTTGAATTAAAAAAGCACAGATGATGTGTGTATTGCAGAAAGTTGGCACTGTTGTAGCAAAGGGTTTGAGCTCAGATGACTTGAGACGTGAGGAACGACATCAGCTCACATTACACATGGCACTCAACTTCCTGTTTTTGTCTGTATGCTTTAGTCCACATCTCACAGACATTTTTCTTGTTTTTTTAGTAACACTTTATTTTAAGGTGACGTAGTTACACATTACTAAATGTACTTACTATAGGAATAACAGTAAATTGTGCATAATTACAAGTAACTAACCCTCAACCAAACCCTAACTGTAACTCTATAGTACACACATGTAGTTGGTTAATATTACTCAGTGCTTATGTACAATGTAACTGTCACCTTAAAATAAAGCGTAACCTTTTTTTTTACTCATCCAAAGTCAAAACTCTCCAAAAAGGAAACCAATATCATTTGCATACACATACACTCACCTAAAGGATTATTAGGAACACCATACTAATACTGTGTTTGACCCCCTTTCGCCTTCAGAACTGCCTTAATTCTACGTGGCATTGATTCAACAAGGTGCTGAAAGCATTCTTTAGAAATGTTGGCCCATATTGATAGGATAGCATCTTGCAGTTGATGGAGATTTGTGGGATGCACATCCAGGGCACGAAGCTCCCGTTCCACCACATCCCAAAGATGCTCTATTGGGTTGAGATCTGGTGACTGTGGGGGCCATTTTAGTACAGTGAACTCATTGTCATGTTCAAGAAACCAATTTGAAATGATTGGAGCTTTGTGACATGGTGCATTATCCTGCTGGAAGTAGCCATCAGAGGATGGGTACATGGTGGTCATAAAGGGATGGACATGGTCAGAAGCAATGCTCAGGTAGGCCGTGGCATTTAAACGATGCCCAATTGGCACTAAGGGGCCTAAAGTGTGCCAAGAAAACATCCCCCACACCATTACACCACCACCACCAGCCTGCACAGTGGTAACAAGGCATGATGGATCCATGTTCTCATTCTGTTTACGCCAAATTTTGACTCTACCATCTGAATGTCTCAACAGAAATCGAGACTCATCAGACCAGGCAACATTTTTCCAGTCTTCAACTGTCCAATTTTGGTGAGCTCGTGCAAATTGTAGCCTCTTTTTCCTATTTGTAGTGGAGATGAGTGGTACCCGGTGGGGTCTTCTGCTGTTGTAGCCCATCCGCCTCAAGGTTGTGCGTGTTGTGGCTTCACAAATGCTTTGCTGCATACCTCGGTTGTAACGAGTGGTTATTTCAGTCAAAGTTGCTCTTCTATCAGCTTGAATCAGTCGGCCCATTCTCCTCTGACCTCTAGCATCAACAAGGCATTTTCGCCCACAGGACTGCCGCATACATGATGTTTTTCCCTTTTCAGGAAAAGCAGATTGTGAAATACTCAGACCGGCCCGTCTGGCACCAACAACCATGCCACGCTCAAAATTGCTTAAATCACCTTTCTTTCCCATTCTGACATTCAGTTTGGAGTTCAGGAGATTGTCTTGACCAGGACCACACCCCTAAATGCATTGAAGCAACTGCCATGTGATTGGTTGATTAGATAATTGCATTAATGAGAAATTGAACAGGTGTTCCTAATAATCCTTTAGGTGAGTGTATATTCAAACATGACACTTCGTCATTAATATTATTATACACCACTTCTCTCAGTGTGTGTGTGTGTGTGTTAGGGGTGTAACGGTACACAAAACTGGCGGTTCGGTACAGCAAGGGAGAGAAAACTAAATTTAAAATAGCTTTTTATTTATTTTTATTAAACAGTGAATTACTGGACAAATTGTGTCTGTCCTTAAATTAATTCAATTTTAACTAAAACTTTCATAAAGATAATGCTGTAAAGTGTAAACTATAGGGAGCTCTTACTTGCATATTACTGTAATATAACAGAGCCCAAACTATTAGCCTAAATTCAGCTGCTATTCATGTTTAGATATAATAATCAACACTCAAGTAACACATTGTGTGCAAACATTTAAACTTCACATACGGCAGTTTTTGCATTACCTTCTAAACTCCAGTTCGTTGTTAAAGTATAATCATTTACACACTGTCATTTTCATGACAGATTTATTAAAAACACACATTAAATAATCCAGACATCAGTAACCGGTTCAGTGGAATATAATGAATATATAGGCTAATATAGGTCATATATTCAGTGAAGAGTTGATTTCTGTAGTGCACTCACAGCTGTGGACACTGAGTGACTCCTGAGGGAAATGTGATGCTACGGGACATTGTTCTCAAGCTGTTTTACTGACGTCTTCCCGCCGTTGAAACACTGATTGAGCGATTACACCACATATGATGCGTTTTAGTAAGTTGTGATGTATCCTCAACATCTGATGTTAGTTCATGTTTATTCTTTAGGAGGAGATGATCGCGTTCACTCGCGCGCCGCCGCCGCTTGAACTGACGCGCCTATACTGTGATACGTCACGCCACATTAAAGAGTGTCAAAATGGCATTCATCGTTTGCGTTTCGTGAAAAAATGGACTGAATGCTTCATATGTTCGAGTGGGAACTGGGATTGAAGTATGTTCCGCGCGTAAAACAAGCCGACTGTTAACTGTAAAAGATTGCATTCGGTACACGAGTGCACCGTACGGAAACGGTTCGGTACGAATACGTGTACCGTTACACCCCGAGTGTGGAATCATGAGCGGAGAGGAAGCTTTTCAGTGAATATCCTCACTGCAGTTACCACTCGACTTCAGATGAATTTGAATACAGTGTACGAGTCTGACTTTAATGAGATTGGCAGTCCTTGGTCACTTTATGTTTCAGTAAAAGACCAGGCATGGACATTCGATTCATTTTGTGTTCCACGGAAATAAGAAATACAACACAGAGATGAGTAAATGATGTCCTAATGAAAAGCTCTTGTCCTGGTGGATCTGCTGTCTTGCGTTAGTGTGGGATCAGGTTTGCTGATTAAATGACTCAGTTCTGGCCCGTGTTAAAGGCAGTTTCAGCGGTTCTCGCCGGAGGTCCGTTGATTTTCTTTACGAGATCAGTGTTTCGTCAGCAGTGACGTGATGGCACCGCTGAGGTCATGCTCTTGGCTGCAGAAGGAAGTTTTGCTCTCTTCTGCCAGATTGGGAGCTCAGGACTTTATTTTAGGAAATCTTCTAGAAATAGACTCTGGCTTGAGCTACGAGTTACTCCCCAAATCCCTGAATCACACGCGCTGGATGCAAGACACCCGAGTTCTCATCTCTCCCAGTCTCAACTTGCTTGGTGTTTGTTAGGTGTATATATTCAGTCAAACCAAAAATTATTCAGACAGCAGATATAATGTTTTACTAGTGTGTGCAGGACGCTATAGTTAATTTATGTAAGTGAGGATTTCTATCAAAGTTATCTGATGAAGTTATCATCAAGATGAATTTGTTCAGTTTAACTCTGAGTTCTTGTCATATTTTATTACCATTTTCTAAACTATAGCGAATAAACTGATAATGTGAGAAAATGTTGAAGGTGTCTGAATAAATTTTGATTTGACTGTGTATAATAAAAGAATATTAAATATGCTCATCATATAAAGTGACTGTGTCTCTTCAGAAAACTTGGATTAAACCGCTTTATTCATATGGATTACTTTTACTGTCTTTAAGAATTGTTTTGAAGCATCAACGTTTTAGCGGAATGGACTTTCAATAAAGGACATCATTTTTGGGGGTGAACTAACTCTTTAAAGGTGCAGTGTGTAGTATTTATGAGGATCTATTGACAGAAATGCAATATAATACACATAACTATGTTTTCAGTGGTGTATAAAGACCTCACATAATGAACCGTTATGTTTTTATTACCTTAGAATGAGTCATTTCTATCTACACACACCGCAGGTCCCCTTACAGTGAAGTCTCCATTTTGCGCCGCCTTGTTTCTACGGTAGCCCTAAAGGGACAAACTTCTCTACAGAGCGCTAGCTACTCTCTGCTGTCTCAGACGACGACATCTTCGTCCTGTGTCAGCCCCTGTAGCTTCTCTGTGTGCGCCAAAAGGGAGGCAATTCACAACCTCACCACTAGATGCCGCTAAAATTTACACAAGAAAAAGGACCGCTTGGAAGATGATTTTGGTTCTTTCTATGTTGACTGGCCTTGAGAGAGAGGAGATCAGGAATTAGCAGCTGCCACATGGTGACACATGTCTAGTGACCAAACACACCAACTACATGTGTGCATTAAGAAACTTCATCATTGAAATGGTTTAATTTCAAGTGTTTACCTCTGATGAAACCTCTTTCTAATCAATACCTCTGTAACTCAACCCTCGTAGTCACGGCTCAGCCACAAAAATCTCACCTCGCTTATCCTTGTGTGTGTGAGAGTGTATGTTCACTAGTCTTTGGTGGATTAGTCTATGCGTTTATCTTTCACACAGGAAATGTACTGATTTTGGGAATTTTGTGTGTGTAGAGCAGATGTGTTAGTGTCTTGGAGTTTGCCGTATGGCTTTTGCGTACTACATGTTGGGTGGTCCTCCTGGCTGGTGTGACTGTAATCCTCCAGGCCCATGCATCATTGTCCAGTTCTGGTTAACCACCACGCAGTTACACCTTCACGTCACATCTGAACCATCCCGCTATCTTCACTAACCAGACTGACTCTCATTACTCATGCATGCTTCATTATGGAGCTCAAATCCAGTCATGCGTCTCACGGGTATATTTTTGGCAATAGCCAACAATACATTGTACGGGTCAAAATTATAAATTTTTCTTTCAATCATTAGTCAAGTCACCTTTATTTATATAGTGCTTTTTACAATGCAGATTGTTTTAAAGCAGCTTCACAGTGTTAAACAGGAAAATAATGAACAGAATTTGATTCGGCTGTACAGCCGCTCTGGAGAAAACGGTGATGTCATCAGCTCATTTCAATTATCATATATATTCAAGTAATGTAGTTGATATAGTTAATTTAGTTTAGTAATACAATTTATTTGGATATTTATTTGAAAATTTAGTGTCCCCAACTGAGCAAGCCAAAGGCAAGGAACCAAGGAACCAAAACTCCATCAGGTGTCCTAATGGAGAAAAATAAACCTTGGGAGAAACCAGGCTCAGTCGGGGTGCCAGTTCTCCTCTGGCCAATTAACAAACAGTGTATGATTATTATTTTGGCAGCCTTACAGGTCAGAAGTAATATTAGATCGGATTATTCGAAAGATCGGAGGCATCACGCCGGAGACGGGTTTATTGAGGATGGCGTGTCGATTAAACAATTATTAAATCGGAATATTCTAAATATCGGAGTGATCACGCCGGAGATGGATCCATTGAGGATGCCGTGTCGGTGAGGCAATTTCAGAGGGTAGACTAATTGACACGCTCTCTGCAGACACTTCAGGGATGCGTTGGTAATGTCTGGGCGCTGGTCCACCATCTGATCTGGATACGGCCCGGATCCGGCTGACTGCAGTAAACCTCGGGATAAACAGAGAGACTAACATTAGAGTAGATGCCATTCCTCTTATGATGTAACGAGTACATCAGGTGTTATGGGAAGTGTTCCCGGTTCCGGCTGACCTAGTTAATGCAGCCTAACAATCATTTAATTGATTTGAATAATATAAATTAAAAATGTTTTATGAGAGTGTGTCTGCTTCCCGAACTATGTTAGGAAGACTGTTCCAAAGTTTAGGTGCCATGAAGATATTTAGTAAATTTCCTACCGTAAATATAAAAAAAAATATTATTAGTAGTAATATGCATTGCTAAGGACTTTATTTGGACAAATTTAAAGGAGATTTTCTCAATATTTAGATTTTTTTGCTACCTCAGATTCCAGATTTTCAAATATTGTCCTATCCTAACAAACCACACATCAATGGAAAGATGATTTATTCAGCTTTCAGATGATCTATACATCTCAATTTCAAAAAATTGACCCGTATGACTGGTTTTGTGGTCCAGGGTCACGTTTTACACCGTACCCAACGTTCCTCTAACATTGGTCTGTGTTCACCATGAACGGACCCCTCACTGATATGTGTCTTCCAGGAGCGTTGGCCATTGTTTATATGAGGCTGTAGATTAAAGCTAGCAGCGATCAGAACTTCAGCCATGCAATTAAGATCCTGATGATGAAGATGATGAAGCACTGTCGCTCTGACTCTATCCGTCCCTTTAATCTAGGCTACAGAAGGACAGCAGATGCTCTCGCCCACCCGCCGGCCTCTGCCACTCAACAATAAATAAAAGATAAGACTGTTTGGAATAATAACATTCAATTTTGAGAGAAGTGCCTCAGCAAATGCACGGCAGAAGAATAGAAAAGCAGGAGATGAAAGGAGATATGCTTAAAACATGCTTGCCAAACAAATACACTTCCTGAGAGGGCCAATCATAGGCTCTCACCCTGATTCCTGACCCGCGGAGGACAGGCCCGAGAAACGCAATTTGTTCCTTTGTACGGCAGGATCATAAGAGCGACCGCGACTTACTTACTTTCACCGTTGCCGAGTGCAATTGAGTTCCCTGAGCAGGTGGTCCAGGCCTGCTGCGACCTCGTCAACTTTCCCTTTTTTTGTTCCCTACGAGGTTCGCTGAGGTTTTTGGCAGTCAGCTCTGGCGTGTGGGGCTTTCAAGAAGCTGAGGATTAAGAAGGGCAGATAGGTTGAGAAGGAGGTACAGACAGTCAGCTTGCATTAAAACAACTCCTCATGGCTGATGGCTCCAGTCTCTCGGCTTCTCCACACGTGGCCTTTGTCTGCACCTAGACTTCCACAGGACTGAGTTGCGTTCAAAGCTCAGCTGGTCGGGTATTGTGTGCCCTCAAAGATGGCCGTGAGGGAAAAGTGTCCACCTCAGCTTTAACACACCCTAGGAAAACTGAAGAGAAGAGAAAGGATGGATTAGCTTTAGCTTGCCCACTCACACATATCCAGACCCCCTCAGCTGTTTGAGACATCACTTAAGCCTTTGTCAGTTCAAGCATTTTTGCTCGACATGCAAAGTCTCAGAAGAATGTTGCTGTGCTGGTCTTTCCATACAAAAGTCTTTTGATCTGTTTTGCACCCTTTTAATTACTTGATCATTGGGACGCTTCATCTTCTTGGGGTTAACCCCACGGCGAAGAGGCCCGAACAGTCAGTCACAATCACTTGCACCTGCTAATAGCGTGGTTTGTTTGCATTATTTTAATGCTTGATTTACCAAATGTGCCCACAAAACAGAAGTATGTTAGGTACAATACAACGAGTTGCGTCTGGATGTGCTGTTATAATTAGGGATGGGTATCGTTAAGGTTTTAAAGGTGCAATGTGTAGTATTTAAGAGGATTTGTTGACAGAAATGCAATATAATATACATAACAATGTTTCATTGTGTCTTTATACACCACTGAAAACATAATGTTTTTATTACCTTAGAATGAGCCATTTCTATCTACACACACCGCGGGTCCCCTTACAGTGAAGTCGCCATTTTGCGCCGCCATGTTTCTACGGTAGCCCTAAAGGGACAAACTGCTCTACAGAGCGCTAGCTACTCTCTGCTGTCTCAGACGATGACAATTTTGTCCTGTGTCGGCCACCGTAGCTTCTCTATGTGCTTCTAAAGGGAGGGGTTGAGCGGTGGGTTCTTATCGTTTTTTTTTGTTATACTTTTTTAATAATACAAAGAAAAATTAAGAACATAACTAACATTGCTGAAACGTAAAATATCTATAGCAAAAGAAACAGCAATGTTTGAACAAAACGATTATTAAACATCTATTTGTAAATGCACCAGTGTGTTTTATATGCATAAGATACACAAACAAATGGGAAATAAATACAATAAATTCACAATAAAACAAAGATACAAATGAAATAGTGTTTTAATCTCAGGTAGGTCTACTAACATTGCTGTTCAGGTCAATAATATGACCTACAAAAGAAATCGAATAAAGTAATTAATGCTGGGCAATCGATTAATCCAAAATAAAAGTTTGTGTTTACATAGTATATGTGTGTGTACTGTGTATAATTATAAATACACACACATGCATGTATATATTTAAGAAAAAAATTAGATTTATATATAAAATATTTATATATAAGATAAATTATATAATACAGTATATGCATGTAAATTTTTCCTAAATATATACATGAATGTGTGTATTTATATATACATAATAATTATACACAGTACACACACATATATTATGTAAACACAAACTTTTATTTTGGATGCGATTAATCACAATTAATTTTTCCCCAGCACTAAATAATTCACATCATATTTTCTCCCAACTATTAACGCCTGTTTAAGACATAAACTGTTTAAGTGAAAGTGTTGCAGTCCGCATGCGGCGCGTGTTGCAGTAGTAAATCACCTTGTGTCGCCCAGTTTGTGCTGAATACAGTGTAATGACACTTTTACCATTAATGTGTTTATAACCAACTGAAAAAAGCACAAATGATAGAGCATGTCAAAACTTCTAAAGGGCCCAAAAACAGCTCAGACTCCAGAGGGTTAAACACTATCCTCCCCTAAATACTGCGTCTGAAAGAGAAACTTTTCAGCGCTAAGGCCGAAGCGTTTTTATCCAGCTGAAAAGCTTATAAGGAATATCCGCGGAAGTGTTACTAGTATCTCATTTCACAGATAGTTGGTTTCTGTATTGATTCTATATAAAATGCCGATACAATGTAAAGTATTTGCTCTGGCTCTTGTTCCGTTATTATGCTGCTTGTTGTTTTCATCTGTTGACGTTGTAGAATGTGGCGGTTGGTCTGTGTTGTATTTGTCCCGCCCCTTCTCAACTTTGATTGGACGGCTGGGTGAAAAGTGACAGTGATGAGCGCTGTGTTTTACTCAAAGTTGAACATTCAACTCTCGACGACCTGTAAAAACCGCTGAGCGTTCAGCGCTTGAGCGTGAAATACTCGCTCAGCACCTCGTTACGTTCATGCCGTTCTAAAAACGCGCCGCTCCCATTGAAAACAATTTGATACGCCAGCCAGCTGCGTGAAAAAACACATTTGTGTCTTCAGTAAATCCTGACAGTAGTTTTATAACGCCAACAGAGGGTTTGCGCTGGCGCAAGCTGTTAGTAAATCTGGCCCATAGAGTTTAGCACAGTGTGCTAGAGTTGCTAAATGTTTAGAATTCGCCCCAAAGTGTTTATTTATAATATCGACTTCATGGTTTTACTATCTGTCCTCAGACATGCAGACAAGACCTGAATAAAGCCTAATAGTGTTTATGAAAGCTAAGTGTTTTGGAGCCCAATGCTCCAAATGTGGCCAAAGTTTATTTTTTCGGAGGAGAAATAAGAGTGGTCCAGTCGCAATGATAAACAGGGCAAATTGGAAGCAGACCCTGATGTAGTTGCTTGTTGGCCTGGGGTGATCTCGTACCACCTAGACCAGACCTTTGAATCACTTGTTTATGGGTGATAGTCGGTCAGATTAAGTCCTGGCCCTGGTAATCAATCTAAAGCATCTCTTTCTAGTGACGCACCATTGATGGTGAAATGTAGAGTTTCGTTTGAAGACGGGAACACGCTCGTCTTCAGTAAAGATTAATGCTGATCCAGCATTGCTGACAGGACTGTAGAAGACACCCGTGAGGTGCTTCTGGTGTTCGGCCAGCCTCTCAGCGCACGGGTCAGTGGTTGGACGAGTGTTGGGACTTACTGACTCAAGTTTTATGTAAGCGCTTCTTGAACGGAAAATAGCAAAAGCCCTACAGGAGGCATTTAATTAAAGCCATTGCCGCCTCCTCTCTCCTATCCTACCTAAGGGGAAAACATGACGTCACACATGGCGGAAAAGAAGAGAATGAGTAAGGGCAAATGAACGGAAATGGTCTATAGATGTAACTGAGTGCTGGTGGGGGTCAATTGACCTATTTGACCTCTGGAAACACAAGGTCAGAATGGGGCTGCCGCCTGCTTGACCTTTAAGCCCAATCTGTCAATTAAGACGTCTCCCCCAGATGGAGAACGAGAGAGAAAGCTCCTTGAGAGAGGGCCAGAGATTGTTTTGTTTACAGGGCTCGACCACTCGCATTTACTACTAAAAATAGGCGAACTGTACAATGTATTTTGGGGCACGTGTGCCAATAAACAATCCCTGCGGATCAGTTTTCTTAAATGTAAGATTCATAACAAGCGTCTTAATCATTTAAGGCGTCTTATATTTTGGGGATGAAAAAACATAAATTTATGCCACCGATTGCTTATGAACTAATGCTGATCAATTATGACAATGTTTACTTTACTGTTCATGTTGTAATCTGTTGTGTATGGTTGTAAGAACGCATATTTTATCTCCCTCATCTAAATTTGAATGAGCTCCTGCAATAATAAAGCATAGACTCCAGTGTATTTCGGGCTTGTTTATTAAATAAAAGTCACGCCGTGTGTCCAGTTTCCACCCCGGTTATTATTTGGTTACACAAACTGTATGTAATTTAATTGAAAGTAAAGTATTGTAGATTCTGTCTGGGACGCCCCGTCACAGGAAGGAAAGACTAAGAACATTATTTGACACATATTATTAAATATATAGATTTTACTAGTATCAGTGTTATTATAGTTAACAAAAACTAAAACCATAAAAAAAAAATCTCTTTACTTGAAATAAATAAATGTTAACTGACATAAAATAAAATATAAAAACAACTTTTCTTATTTTTATTTAGTTGAAATTAACCTTTAGTTGAAGTACCAAACTAAAACTGAAATAAAAATAAATAAAAACTATACAGACATTTAAACAAAAAAAGACAAATCAACAAAATTACTAAAACTTTTAAATAAAATTTAAATGAAAGCAGAATTAAATTGAATTTAAAATATTAACAGAAACTATATAGTATCTCAGTGATACTAAAATAACACTAGTATGACAAAATATGTTATATATTTATATATTTATATATATATTTATAGATTTATATTTATATTTATATATATATATATATATATATATATATATATATATATATATTTATATATATATAAGTAAATGCAGAAATAGTTATTTGCCCCCCTAAAGTTTCTAAACGTGCTCCTAAATTTTTCAACTTAGGACCACAGGTGCACCTTGGGAAAAAAGTAAGCGTCAAGCCCTGGTTTATTACATTTATGCATTTAGCAGACGCTTTTATCCAAAGCGACTTACAACTGAGGAGTACAGGAAGCGATCCGCTATGAAGAGGCGTAGAAACGCAAGAAGTGCCTTAAATACTACGTTTCGGGGATTGCTCAGAGTAGCGTAAGCTAGAATAAGGAGGGTGTAGAGAAAGATAGAGGAAAAAAAAAGAAAGAATTTTTTAATTTTTTTATGATGAGATTAAGTGCTCGCGGAAGAGATGGGTTTTTAGCTGTTTTTTGAATGATGTTAGTGATTCTGCCATCCGGATGGAGGTGGGAAGATCGTTCCACCAGCTGGGAACAGTGAATGAAAAAGTTCTGGAGAGGGATTTCATGCCTCTCTGGGATGGTAACACCAGCCGCCGCTCTTTAGCTGAGCGGAGGCTTCTGGTAGGGGTGCAGACTCGTAGGATCGAATCAAAGTATGCGGGTGCTGAGCTTGTGGTGGATCCATAAGCAAGCGTCAAAGCCTTGAACTTAATGCGGGCAGCGAGTGGTAGCCAGTGCAGAGAGATAAAGAGAGGTGTGACATGGGCCCTTTTGGGCTCGTTGAAGACAAGACGTGCCGCTGCATTCTGAATCATTTGAAGTGTTTTGATTGCACACGATGGAAGTCCAGACAGAAGCGCATTGCAGTAGTCAAGCCTAGAAATGACCAGGGCTTGGACAAGATGCTGTGTTGCATGCTCTGTAAGGAACGGTCTAATCTTTCTGATGTTGTGCAGGGCAAACCTGCAAGACCGAGCTGTCTTTGAAATGTGGTCTTTGAAGGACAGCTGGTCATCAAAGATTACTCCGAGATTTCTGACTGACTCTGAAGGGGTAATCAAAGATGAACCTAGCTCGATGGTGAAATTGTGTTGTAGAGTTGGGTTAGCAGGGAAGACGAGAAGCTCAGTCTTTGCCAGGTTGAGCTGCAGGTGATGTTGTTTCATCCATGACGAGATGTCAGCTAGACAGCGTGAGATTTCGTGCAGCTACTGTGGGATCATCTGGTTGAAATGAGAGGTAGAGCTGTGTGTCATCAGCATAGCAATGGTATGAGAAGCATGTGTCTGTATGATGGGTCCCAGTGATGTAGTGTAAATGGAGAAGAGGAGAGGTCCAAGCACTGAGCCCTGAGGAACCCCCGTGGTTAGTTGATGTGCTTTGGATACCTCCCCTCTCAAGGCAACCTTGAAAGACCTACCTGTGAGATAGGACTCAAACCAGTGGAGTGGAATCCCTGTGATGCCCAGTGATGAGAGGGTGGATAGAAGAATCTGATGATTCACAGTGTCACAGGCAGCAGATAGATCGAGGAGGATGAGGACTGAAGATTTGGAAGCAGCTTTTGCAATCCGCAGGGCTTCAGTGACCGACAGTAATGCAGTTTCTGTTGAGTGGCCCTTTTTGAAACCTGATTGGTTTACGTCCAGCTGATTAAACTGTAAGAGGAAAGATGAAACCTGGTTGAAAACAACTTGTTCAAGTGTTTTCGCTATGTATGGTAGGAGAGAAACAGGTCTGTAGTTATCTACAAGTGATGTGTTGAGTGTGGGTTTTTTAAGCAGTGAAGTTACTCGAGCCTGCTTGAATGTGGTAGGGAAGATACCGGTGCAGAGAGATGTGTTGATGATGTGTGTGAGTGCTGGTAGGAATGTAGGAGAGATGGCTTGTAGGAGGTGTGAGGGGATGGGATCTAGGGGGCAAGTAGTAGGATGGCTGGAAAGGAGAAGTTTAGATACTTCCGTCTCAGTGAGCGTAGAGAAGGAGGAGAGAAGATGTTTGTCTGTGGATGTGGCTGATCTAAGATCCTGTGTGTGTGGAGGTGAGAACTGACTACTGATAATTGTTGTTTTATCAGTAAAGAAATGGGCAAAAACGTCGGCAGATAAAGAGGTGGTGGGAGGTGGTGGAGAGAGTTGAATGTTCTGAAAAGTGTGCGTGTGTTTGAGTTGCTGTTGATTTTGTTGCGGAAAAATGAGGATTTAGCTGCATGGACATCATCTGAGAAGGATGAGAGCAGAGATTGGTACTTACCCAGCTCAGATGGGTCGTTTGATTTTCGCCATTTTCTCTCTGCTGCCCTGAGTTTGGTCCGGTGTTCGCGAAGAACATCAGATAACCAAGGGTTAGAGGGAGTAGGGCGTGCTGGCCTAGAAGATAGAGGGCAGATACTATCGAGACAAGAAGTTAAAGTAGAACATAACGTGTCTGTTGCAGTGTTGACATCCATAGATGAGAATTGTGTGGGTGAGGGAAGGGAGGATGACACAGCAGAGGAGAGATGAGAGGGAGAAAGTAACTGGTAGAGGGACTGGAGGTGCACGAGTAGTAAGTTGTAGATTAAATGTGATGAAGTAATGATCTGAGGTGTGTAAAGGTTTCACTAAAATGTTGTCCGTAGTGCAGTTGCGTGTGTAGATGAGGTCAAGTTGGTTGCCAGATTTGTGGGTGTGTGCAGTGATGAGGCGTTTGAGATCAAATGAGGCTAGGAAGGAGTGGAAATCTGTAGCATAAGGTTTGTCCAGGTGAATGTTGAAATCACCAAGGATTACAAGTGGGCTGCCATCCTCTGGGAAAGAGGACAGCAGCACATCCAGTTCTTCAACAAAGGTGGTCAATTGACCTGGGGGGCGGTAAATGACTACAAGATGGATTTTAACGGGAGTTGTAACTGTAATAGCATGGTATTCAAATGCGTTGTTATTGCATAGAGAGGTGTGGGTTGCGTATTTCCAATTGTTAGTAATGAGAAGACCTGTGCCTCCACCCCTCCCAGTGTGGCGAGGGGTGTGGGAGGAGGAGAAGTTGTTAGAGAGAGCATCAGGGGTTGCAGAGTCTTCTGGATGGATCCAGGTCTCAGTTAAGGCCAAGATATTGAGAGTGGAATGAGTGGCTAAGGCTGGAATGAAGTCAGCTTTGTTGACAGCTGACTGACAATTCCATAGACCCACAGTGAAAGAGGGAGGAGTATTAGCGGAGGAGGGAATAGGGCACAGATTAGAAGCGTTGCGCTGCCTTCTGCGTGTAGTAGAGGTGCGTGTTTGTGAGATAACAGGAATGTACTGAAAGCACATGGTTAGAGAGAGGAAGGAAGGTGAAAGAGGACAGGAAAAGGAGATACTTAAGTGCCTTACCGGTGTCCTTACTCGGTGGAGTCGCACGCAGGTAGAGTCGAATGTCTTTACCCGAGTCGGTCTTCACATGAGGAGGCTGAACACTTCCGCGACAGTGCTCACACGCTATTCAATAGATGCTTATCACTACTTGAGTGACAACAGCTGTGGACGCTTTTATAATTAGCACAAAGAATCAAGGCAAAAGCCTGTCAATGGCTCCAATCAAAACGAAACTGTGACTCACTACCAGTGCTAAAAGCCAGCAATAACAATTGAGTGCAGCACAACGCAGCCATTTCTTTAAACAGCCGTGGTTATAAATCGAATACAAGTTGCTAATACAGTAAAATTATGAGTCGATAAATAAGTACAAAATCGAAATGTATCCTCCTTCTAGCACGTAATACGCTAAGAAATACAGCGAAACTGAGTATTACAAAAACACTTACGGCACGCGCTTCTTCACTGTCCAGTACGCTTCTCCTTCAACCATTACATTGCCTCTTTCTCTTTCCTTCATACTAAACACACTTGGGACCAACACACCTACACTCACAGAAGACTCTTCACTTCGTGCTGGTTTGGCTCCTAGTCTATCATGCTAAAAATGGTAACTAGATTTTGGCATTTCCTGAAACAAAACTCGCTTCCATAATACTAGGTTGTTGTGTGTGGTTTCCATGACGTTACTATGCAGTTATTAAGGTGTTCTGAGTGTTGCTATGCAGTTGCTATGATGTTCTGGGTGGTCAAAAGAGACCTCTGTTTATATGGCTCTTGTCCTGTCTTTAACCCAAGGGATGCTTTTCACCCGTTATCAAATGCAAGGTGAAGAACGTATGTGGGATAGTTTTGACTAATATTTGGGGTCAAGGTTTAACCTAATTTATGAACGGTAATAATAATAAGGCTTTCCTTAGCAACTTTCCTCAAATAACATGTTATAGATCAAGGGTTCTCCACTGGTTTGACCATGGGACCCAAATTTTCCCATGGTCAGTAAGTTGCGACCCACTTTTTTAGTAATTGTGTGTGCGTGTTTGTGTGTGTGTTTTTTTTTTAACAAAATTTATTTCGCAAAAAATGTTGGCACACACACACACACACAATACTGTCCCACTTAACATACACATACATTGTACGAATATGACTAATACTGATGAATAAATAGGCCTTTAAGTTAATACTATTAAATAGCCTAAAACTAGTTTTTATACAATAATATAATAAAGTAGCCACGACACTAATTTAGAAATATACAAAATAACATAAAGTGAAAATAAAATGGCATTTTGGGGTTATGGAAACTGCTCCTGATGAACAAAATGAACATCGTTCCTGCATGCAAATCCTTCCCAGCTAACACACGTCGTACCAGTTACGTGATTTATTGGTCATTTACTTTTATTTCATGACTTACTAATTGACAACGTAACATTGCATGCTGGTAGTTTCTCTTGTGCTTTATATATGAAGTGATATACAGCGTGCAAAGCCACATTTGCTCGTGCAATTGAAGAGCACAGTATAACAGCGGACAGGACAGGAAAGTTCAGTTTTCTGAGGTGAGAGAGACTTTTTATTTCGTAACAAGCTATGAAAACAATGTTAGAATAATGACACTGACATATAGCCTGACAACATATCATCTGACCGCAGATACTTAATCGGGACAACACGTTTCTCTCAGGCACGCCATGACCCACTCCGAACAGTCTCGCGACCCACCAGTTGAGAGACACTGTTCTAGATAGATGGCCTCTCTGAGGATTCAGAGTGCACTTTTTATTTCACGTTTAATGTGAACACCGAATGCATCACAGTTAGTCAGTCTCGCTGGGGCCCTGGGGGAATTTAATTGGTTTATTGAATGGGTCTAGATATGCTTCATGGTGCATATCCTTATAGGAGACCCCATTCTGTGAACCTTTAAAACATTCCCTGTAATTGTTGCTACCATATGACACGGGCGGTCAAACATTTTGCCTTCTTTGTCATGAGAACACAAGAATCAGTCCTGAAGAACTCTGAACCATCTGCCCGAGTGACTAAACCTCTTTACCTGCTGTGCTGTTGTGTGTGTGTGTGTGTGTGTGTGTGTGTGTTTGTCAAAAATAAAAAACCCAGCCAACCATTTACAAGTGTTTACACACACTGTGTTCTCATTTCCCACCATTCCGCTCTCCTTCAACAGTCCTGCCGTCATCTTTAACTTTCTCTCGTTTCCATAATACCCTCTTCAAAGTTATTCCCTTCTCTGGTGTCTCTGCAATGTCAGGTGGGCACTGAAAGCCCAAATCCGCCTCATTTCAACACCGTTTCATATCCCCTCACCTACCGACTGTTTGTGTGAGCTCCGAGTCGGGCCACTCCATCAACACAGGAGCACGTCTGCTACCTCGGAGCGGCTACGCTGTCCCTCTTGACCTCATTCCCCTGGACCTCAGCGCTGTCGGATCAGCAGTATTCCCCTGGACCTGAAAGCATTCGCTTCACACCATGAGGCCAGAAACAGCCGCGTAACCCTCCTGGTCTGCTTTAAACCACAATGGGAACCATGTGCTCACGTTTTGTGAGATTGGAGCCCACCATGGAAGAAGCTGTTTCTAATCCCAGTAAAACAGCATGGCATGTGCGTCCAGTGAAGACCTGAAGGATGCCTATGTGAAGAAAGACGGTTGTGACCCATGTTATGTAAACACACCATGGCCCATTCTCAAGTACGACCAAATAATCTTAGGCAGAAATATATTTCCTGTATAATATGGTCAATTTAATCTCAACATCTCTGCTGTATCTTCTATTAAAGGATTAGTTCACTTAAAACAAGATGTTCATGTCTTTCTTTCTTCAGTGAAAAAGAAATTAAGTTTTTTTGAGGAAAATTCCAGGATTTTTCTCCACATAATGGACTTCACTGGGAACCAACGGTTGAAGGTCCAAATCAGTGAAGTTTCAGAGGAAGGGCTTCAGAGGCTCTACACGATCCCAGACGAGGAATAGGGTCTTATCTAGACAAACCATCAGACATTTTCAAGAAAAATAAATGTTTTAACCTCAAATGCTCGACTTCGGTGGTGTTCTTCTTCAAGGCGTCACGCACGCACGTGACGGAGGTGGAAGTCACGACCCTGTGCCAAAAAACTCCATCTCATGTTCTCCTCCAACTTTGAAATTGTCTGATATCGTTGTTTTACCTTTATTTTTGTAAAGAGCGTTTGATTTAGTCTTTGCACGTTCGTTTTAAAGGAACATGTTGACTTTTTGGGACTTTCGCTTATTCACCGTATCCCCCAGAGTTAGATAAGTTTATACATACCATTTTTATCTCCGTGCGTGCCATAACTCTGTCTGACGCACCCACCGCTAGCCTAGCTTAGCACAAAGACTGAAGGTAAACGGCTCTAGCTAGCCTACTGCTCTATAAATGACAAAATAACGCCAACATTTTCCTATTTACATGTGTATAGTTACATTGTGTACTAAGACCGACGGAAAATGAAAATGTGCAATTTTCTAGACCGATATGGCTAGGGACTATACTCTCATTCCTGCGTAATAATCAAGGAGCTTTGCTGCCGTACCATGGGTGCAGCGGCGCAATGATATTACGCAGCGCCTGAAATTATTATTAAGCAGGAATGAGAGTATATTCCCTAGCCATATCGGTCTAGAAAATTGCACATTTTTATTTTCCGTCGGTCTTAGTACACAATGTAACTATACACATCACAACATGTAAACAGGAAAATGTTGGCGTTATTTTGTCACTTATTGAGCAGTAGGGTAGATGGAGCCGTTTACCTCCGGTCTTTGTGCTAAACTAGGCTAGCGGTGGGTGCGTCAGACAGAGTTATGGCACGCACGGAGATAAAAATGGTATGTATGGACTTATCTAACTCTGGAGGATACGGTGAATAAGCTAAAGTCCCAAAAAGTCGCCGTGTTCCTTTAACACTGGGTCTGTACTTCCACGGACGTGACCTTTCCAACGTGATGACGTCATGCGTCCCTCTGCTGTAACTCAAACATCTATGAATATATTGAAGTAATCAAGACGTATCACGCCAGGTCTAATGTCACACACCCCCAGCCTCATTGGGACTCAGTGAGTTGAGTGAATGAGATTTGAGAGTATGACAAAGGTTCATCTAACCCTTTAATGGCTGGATATCAATGATTGATGAAAGTGAAAGCTGTTGATCTGAACTATTCCTCCATGACTGATAGGGGATCATGTCTCTCTGTGGACTTCTGGCAGTCTTGCTTGAACTTGGCATCTCCTCTTGTCGTCTTCTCCTGTAGTCTGTCAGTCTGAAAGATCGTTCTCTTGCTTCGATGTCGTTTAATGTTTGTGTTCAAGCATACAGTCATCTGAAAGCGATAGAGGCATGTAAGAGATTACCAGCGGGGTGCACGACATCCAGCCAACAGGAAACACAGTCCAGATGAGAAGTCTGTACTGGCTTAGGGTTTTGTTTTATTGGACCAGAACTGTGTGGCCAAAGTAGTAGTATAACTCAGAAATAAACATTGGAAAAATGTTTTGTTACAGGTTACAACATTATAAGACCACAGACAGGCTCTGTGTGGACGTGTGTGTATAGATGCTGCTCTTAATAATGTTTTGTCATTTTCTTAAGGGTTATTGAGTTTTGTTGTTGTTATAATGCATTTTATATAAGATATAGCAGATAGTTGCACTCCTGGATGCTGATTGGTCAATACAGTCTTCCTGACATGAACCCATGACCCGTTTACCAAAGCTACTGTGTGTATACACACTGACTTTCAAAAGTTTGGAGTCTCTTCTGCTCACCAAGGCTGCATTTATTTCATTAAAAATACAACAAAAAAAACAGTAATATTGTGAAATATTATTAAAATGTAAATCAGCTGTTCTCTATGTGAATATATAGTGAAGTGTAATTTATTCCTGTGATCAAAGCTGAATTTATCATCATTACTCCAGTCTTCAGAGTCACATGATCCTTCAGAAAGGATGCTCAACAAACATTTATGATTATTATCAGTGTTGAAAACTTTTTTTAGGATTCTTTGATGAATAGAAAGTTGAAAAGAACAGCATTTATCTGAAATAGAAAGATTTTGTAACATTATACACTACCGTTCAAAAGTTTGGGCTCAGTAAGATTTTTTTTTTTTGAAAGAAAGAAAGAAATTAAAGAAATGAATACGTTTATTCAGCAAGGATGCATTAAATTGATCAAAAGTGACAGTAAAGACATTTATAAGATTCTATTTCAGATCAATCTTTTGAAATTTCTATTCATCAAAGAAATAAAAAAAAAAAGATTTCTGAAGGTTCATGTGACACTGAAGACTGGAGTAATGATGATAAATTCAGATCACAGGAATAAAGTTATTTTAAATTGTATTAATATTTCACAATATTACTGTTTGTTTTGTACTTTTAATCAAATAAATGCAGTATTGGTGAGACTTTCAAAAACATTAAGAAATGTACTGATCCCAAACTTTTGAACGCCAGTGTAATTGTGCAGCTTGAAATCAACTATTAACCTTAGTTTCCATGTCAGAGAGAAGATTTTATAGCGGAAGGATGGCAATTTGTTGCATAATTTGTGTCCGTCATACAGTATTTAATCGTTACCATGTAATAACCATTTTATATTAAACAAATGGTATCTAAAAGCAGTAGGGGTGTCACGATTTGATTCAAAACGCCATACTGAACTCACAATACGATACGTATCCCGATATTTTAAGCCAAAAGAAGAGGTTTTTTTATTTTTACTTTTTTATTATTATTAAAATATTATTATTATTATTGTATTACTATCAGGACCCACAAATATTCCCCCACTGCATTATTAGTTATACATATAGTGGTTTAATGTAGAAATGTCACTGAATGTCCATAAACTTTATTTTTCTCTCACGCATTACTGCAGGCATTGAATCTCTTAAGCCGCGCACACACAGACTCTCCCGCTATTAATGCACTATACATATCAGAATAAACCATCTGAAATGCTTTGAATAATCACACTACTAAAACTAAATGAGATCTGGTGATTTAAATGATGTTTGTGCTTCAGATGATCAATGCAATCAATCAGTTTTAATCAAAAGAAAGCGTGTCAAAATGACTATTCTCAAACTGTAAATGTTTAGCTCATCCAAAAATTGTAACTCTGCATGAACTCACTCTCATGTTGTTTCTGCGCGTCACGCAAGCATTTCAACGCCATTGTTTACTACAGTAAATCTGTTCATAAAGCCGTCGTGTCTCTTCAGAAGACTTGGATTTGGATTACACACTCAATTAGTTATTTTTACGATGCCTTTATGACATGTTTGGGATCTTTTAAGTTTGAGAGGAAGGGACTTTAAATGGAGCGACAGAAATCGTTCTCTGGTTTCTTGAAAAATATCTTCATATGTGACCCTGGAGCTCAAATCCAGTCATGCGTCTCACGGTATATTTGTGGCAATAGCCAACAATACATTGTACGGGTCAAAATTATCCATTTTTCTTTTATGCCAAAAATCATTAGGACATTAAGATCATGTTCCATGAAGATATTTAGTACATTTCCTACCGTAAATATATCAAAAATTTATTATTAGTAGTAATATGCATTGCTAAGGACTTCATTTGGACAACTTTAAAGGAGATTTTCTCAATATTTAGATTATTTTGCACCCTCAGATTTCAGATTTTCAAATATTGTCCTCTCCTAACAAACCACACATCAATGGAAAGATGATTTATTCAGCGTTCAGATGATCTGTACATCTCAATTTAAAAAAAATTGACCCTTGAGTGTTTTTGTGGTCCAGGGTCACAATTGTGTTTGGAAGTTAAACGAAACGACATGAGGGAAGTACATGATGACAGAATTTCAGTTTTTGGGTGAATTATACCTTATAAATACAGTAAGCTGAGCCTTGGATAAAACCAACTCTATATCGCCAATCATATTGTTTACATTGCATTTTTATATCACGATATATCAATTAACAATGCATCGAAAAGGCAGTGACTATTCACAACATAGCACAGACTCATTCCCATACCTTACTGCTGAACGGGAACTCTTAGAGTTTGCCGGTGTTGTCGCGGGACCTCATGATAGTGACAGCCTCTCCGGCTCTTTCACCGAGGGTGGTAACAGAGAGGTGGGCAGGGCTGACAGAGGGGCTCTGGCTCTCTCTTCCTTTCCGGCTGTCTGTCATTGACAGGGGTCTTATCATAAAGAGCGTGCTCAGATATCTTGCTCTCACTATCACCTGCTGAGGGTCACACTGCGTTCAAACCGCACAGGGGCTGAGAGAGCCTCTGTGACCGACCCATGACCCTCTGACCTTACTGTCATTTACTGTCACCCGGTTATATTTATATTGTTCCAGCCCTGGAAGCCTGGGCACTGCTCGAATGCCCTACTAGGGCTGGGTATTGACACACATTTCACAATTCGATTTCTATTCACAAGCTTTCAATTTGATATCAATTTTTGTGGAGATACAGTGCATGGAAATAAATCTCTTAGCTAATGCTGTAAACTACACAGGGACTACATTACTGTAATATTGAAGGTTAAAACTAAATTTGTATACAAACACATTAATTAAATTACATTTCAAGGATGTTTTTTTTTTTATAATAATAAAGTTATAATACTAACTATATAATTACATAATCATAATTCTAGTCCAATTCGTTTGGAAATATAAACATTTAAATGGTGGCTGTCATAAAAACTTTACTGATTTATTCAAACATGCATTAAATATTGAAGAACATAAAAAATGGTAATGAATATGTAATGTATATTTATAAAAATGCTAAATAGAGTTAATTTTTCTAGTTTATAGACACTGGATATGGTTTTTCTGAGGTAAATGTGACGCGGTTGAAACACTGATTGAGCGATTCCATGTGACGTGATATGGATTTCGGTAAGTTGTACTGTATCTTTTAACACACGTTCTGATGTTCATTCATGTTTATTTCGTGCTATAACTGGTATTAAAGCGGATGAGGAGATCCGTTCACGTGCCGCTTCACACCACATTAAACAGCACCAAAGCTGTATTTATTTTTTGAATTTCGTAATAAAATGGATGTAATTTGAAATCTGAGACATTGTTTCATATCGAAAGTAACAGCACAAAGATTATTGCAATTTATTGGATGGGAGGCGTGCTTGTTCCGTTCATCAAATGAAAATCGATTCTTGGGATTTAATAATCGATATGGGTTCACAAAAATGAGAATCGATTCAAATCAGTATTTAGTCATTACTAAACCTGACTCGATTTGAACTGAAATCGCTAGGAACTCTCTGTGTCTTACTGTCTGCATTCAGTTTTTAACAATGTATACACTTAATAATGAAGTAACAATGCTAGTAAAACTTCTAAGTAAGTTGCTTCTTAGATTATTTTGAATTGATTTGGATCAAGCTGATGCTATCGTGTTCAGCCACAGGCTGTGACTGAGACTCTTTATTGGTTGTTAATCAGAGTGCGTTTAATGAAGTCGCCTGTGGGGCTGTCGTTTGGTTTCCAGTGCCTGTGTGTGATTAGCACGCTTCCAGCAGCATGTCGAGTTTAACCGGCCTGCAGGAGAGACGATGATTTAGAACATCCTCCGCCACCGAAGATCATATCAGGACTGGGTCATTGAGACACACACTTCCACACACACACTCAATGTTTACAGTTCAACACCGGGGGGAAAAAACACACCCACATCATGCCAGATGAGTTGGTCATGTACTTTTATTAAAGGGTCATGAAACCCTAAACTAAAGTTGATTGTCACTCGCGTGAACGAGCACTGGTTTGCCTGTGATTTTGGGCATTTGTCGGCAATTTCGAAAAATCTTGCCGTGTGAACCCGGCATTAATTGTATTGTTAAAAACCAGTTAATTTTAGTCTTTTGGTGCTATTTTCAGCTTCTGGGTTTAAATTTGTCTCCGTGTCGTTTTTTTGTACAATAGTACAACGATGACTCATCGGTGTCTCATAATTATTCATGAGACCGCGTGTCCTTATCCTATGAAAAGACGCTTCGCTTAATTATTCACGGCAGCAACCGTTGATTCCCCATGACAGGCGCTTCAAACAGTAAGTGAAAGATTCAGTAATGGGTCAAAATGAGTTCTGTCAAAACCATGTGTAGCTATATTGTGTTTTGTGTAATGGTAATTTGCTTGGAAGCTTTGATGCCTTTAACTCAATGAGAGCGAAATAAAACTCAGCCTCCCCTCCACTTCCCGTCTTAACCACGCCCACTTTTCAAAACTGTGGTGAGAACCGACTGACTGAACAAGGGTTTCATGATCCTTGAAAGTCTGACCGTATCCAAACGTTCATATTCTGAACTACTGCTCTGGGAAAAACCCCCACATCTGGTAATGCTGGAAATCACATCCTGTTTACTCACAAAACCTGAATAATCAGTTGCTTATGGCTGATTTTCAGATTTAAAATCACTAGTTGTTTGTGCGCATGTCGCCGCTGACGATGACAGGGTGTTCTTGAGTGGCTGCTAGGCCTGTATATTTTCAGACATATATTAAACTATATTCCTAAATAAACAAAAAATATATAGCTAATATAGGTGTTAAAAATATACACTATATTGCCAAAAGTTTTGGGACGCCTGCCTTTACATGCACATGAACTTTAATGACATCCCATTCTTAATCCGTAGGGTTTAATATGGAGTTGGCCCACCCTTTGCAGCTATAACAGCTTTAACTCTTCTGGGAAGGCTTTCCACAAGGTTTAGGAGTGTGTTTATGGGAATTTTTGACCATTCTTCTAGAAGCGCATTTGTGAGGTCAGGCACTGATGTTGGACGAGAAGGCCTGGCTCGCAGTCTCCGCTCTAATTCATCCCAAAGGTGTTCTATCGGGATGAGGTCAGGACTCTGTGCAGGCCAGTCAAGTTCCTCCACACCAAACTCGCTCATCCATGTCTTTATGGACCGACGCTTTGTGCACTGGTGCGCAGTCATGTTGAAACAGGAAGGGGCCATCCCCAAACTGTTCCCACAAAGTTGGGAGCATGAAATTGTCCAAAATGTCTTGGTATGCTGAAGCCTTAAGAGTTCCTTTCACCGGAACTAAGGGGCCGAGCCCAACTCCTGAAAAACAACCCCACCCCATAATCCCCTCTCCACCAAACTTTACACTTGGCACAATGCAGTCAGGCAAGTACCATTCCCCTGGCAACCGCCAAACCCAGACTCGTCCATAGGATAGGCAGACAGAGAAGCGTGATTGGTCACTCCACGCTTTGCATTGCACTTGGTGACGTAAGGCTTGGATGAATCCAATATCATCGCCCAAAATGTATTTTACGACAGAAAACGTATTTTCTTGTCTCTTGAAGTACATTTTCTAACATATTTTTGCATTATAAATTTTAAACAAAATATTTTAAATTTGGGAAAAAAAAAATTCTTAAAGGGATAGCTCACCCAAAAATTATGTCATGTTATGTCATCTCATGTTATTACACGGCTCTGTGGAATACTTGATTCTGATTGGTCAGTCACGCATTATTCCCAGATAACAACCGCCAAAGTGAATAACACACCGCTCATCCGGGCACTACGAGTTATCTTGACCGGTACTACTTATATGCTTAAAGTGTCACTCCGCTGTCATTGACTGATGGAAGACGAATAAAATTGGAGTTATATAAAAAAAAAAGTCCTGGATAATCCAAGCTTTATAATGGCAGCGATTTGTTGTTCTGTTAAAATTGCCATAAAAATGCATCTGTCCGTCAAATAACGTGCTCCACACGGCTCCCGGGGTTAATAAAGGTTTTCTGAAGCGAATCGATGCGTAAATATCCATATTTAAAACTTTATAAAGTAAAGTTTCGGCCGATCGCTTTCCGTATTCAATTTATGGGAAAAGTGTTGAAAGTGCCTCTGCAGTGCATTTTTTATGGACTTCAAAAACAGAGCTACAACTACTGCCATTATAAAGCTTGGATTATCCAGGACTTTTTTAATATAACACCGATTTTATTCGTCTGAAAGAAGAATGTCATACACACCTAGGATGACTTGAGGGTGAGTAAATCATGGGCTAATTTTCATTTTTGGGTGAACTATCCCTTTCAGCATTAATTTCAGCTAATCTTTTCAGCAGTAGATAAAGGCTTAAAGCAGTTTGAAATGTTTTTCTTTGCGGAAGCTTTGCATAAGAGCTAATAAAATATTTAAACTCAAGACAATATTTCGTGTCTAATTTACTTGAGACAAGTAGCCGTGTAATAAGCGGGATAATGTACATCCAGCCGGTTGTTATCGTAGAATACCTGTATGAGTTTCTTTCTTCTACTGAACACAAAAGATGATATTTTGAAGATTATGGGTAACCAAACAGTTGATGGTATCCATTGACTTCCACAGTATTTTTTTTCTCCATACTATGGAAGTCAGTGGGGCTCATCAACTGTTTGGTTACCCATATTCAGCAAAAGAAAGAAATTTACTCGCACTTTGTAACAAATCCTTCCCTCGTGGGTCAAAATAACCAGAAGCCGTAAAATTATATTTTTTTTTTTTTTTTTTTTTTTTTTTTTTTTTTTTGTCCAGAAAGCTTTTGATAATATTTTTTCTATTTTTGAATGCAAATTTTTTTCTGTATTGTTTATTTTTTTATTTTATTTACCTTTAAATTACTAGATGTTATCAATTTAGGATTATTCATTCAACTTCAATTCAAAATAACTCTCAATTTCATGCATAACCCTTTTAATTCAGCTCAACATATCTTACGTTGGGTGTCTTTGCTGACCTCTTGTGGAAAACTAATAATATAAGATGATATTTCATGACTCTAGATGGCCTTATAGCTCTATATGGAGCGGATGAGCTGTTCCGCTGGGTCCTAAAGTCAGTTTCTGTCAATGCATTTCAGATACACATGCAGACATTATAAAATCATTTTTTTGTAAAGTTTTAGCATTTTTAGTTTGAATTTTGAGCATTTTTAGGTTTTTCTATGAGTACTGAAGCATTCCTCGCATTCCATTCATTCCTAAGGGGGTCAAATTGACCCGTGAGGGAAGGATTTGTTACTTTTTTAAATTTCAACCACAAAACTTGTAAATTGTGTGTGTATTCGTGGTTCAAGTGCGACAAAAGTCCTAGGGTCTTGGACCACTCCGATGAACTCTCAATTTTCTTTATGGGTTTTTTGACCCGAGGGAAGGATGAAGGTTAAGCGGTGCTGTGTACAACATATTGTCACAGTTAGCAATACTTGCCTTAGCAAACTAACCACTATTAACTGTTTAAGCTCTGTTTAGATGCTATGAGTGATTAAACTGACCCATCTACAGAAAGAGGTATTGTAGTTTGTAAGGTTAAATGTGGTTAGTACGAAGCAGGGGTGTGTGTGGATCTGATTTACACTTATAGCGTCAGTGTACCTGCCACGTACATGTGTTTGAGCATGTGTTCATGTCATTTTTGCTTATTATTAAAATGAACTGGCCATCTGCAGTGCTCTCCACGTGCCCAAGCTCAACTCTCAGAGCCGCTTTGACTGGAAAGACGGCAGTAAACGAGCAGTGGAAAGCAGCGGCTGGATTTCACTCTGGCATTCTTTGCGCTGCATCTTTTTGTTTATGCCTCTCTTTATTTTGAACTATTAGACCATCAGAAATGATATGAAATCATACTCTTTGTGGTGCAGGCCCTTATCCATATGCCTCTGTTCTCTTATTTTGTTTAGCATGGCAGGGAAGCTCTGGTTTTTGTGGGAGTTTGTTATATTTTTATTTATATATTTAGTAGTATTTTTTTTTTAACTCATGTTATTTTCATTGCACAGTTGAGTGAGAGTTGTAATAGACTTGTATGTGTGTTGGTCAGGTTGTGCTGTCTTCATACAGGTTTTGAGTATAATCGACTAATTACAATGTGGTAAACATCAAACTGAAGTTGCCATGTTGTGGGAGTTACAACCACAAGATGGTTATGGTTGTGTGTGTGTGTGTGTGTGTGTGTAATAAAAAGATTTATCCTGCCTTATGTTCACTGTAAACCCACATTTTTTTAAGTTAAGAAATATTTTGCAAGCTATAACAACCTGATCCAGAAAATGCCAACTTGCTTATTTGCTAACATGTTAAAAATAGTATAGCACTTACTGAATGAGTACAACCAGGTCTTCACAACAAAACCTGCCCAATTGCTACTCAAAACTAGCCCAAAACAAGCCCGGTCGTGTAAAATCTGTGTTTTTTTGGCAGGTTACCCTTTTTAGGGTTGCCAAAATGTGCATTCCCGTGGCTAAATATCACATTATTGAGGTCGCTTCAACCCGCAGACTTGACATGTAACTTACACGTAGTGTTGTCACGATACTGGCATTTCTAACTTCTATACGATACCTGGAAAAGTATCGATATCCGATACCATTTTCGATACTACGGGGAAAAAACGCTGCATATACTGTCAAATAGATCATTTTAATATTATTTCTTTTTTTGTCCATCTATTGAAAAGTCTAGGCAATCAAAAATTTCTTCTGAAGAGATCACTTTATATGATAAAGCTTTTAAGCTTTTTTCCCCCCATATATAAACGCTGATCAATTACCATTGCAATTATCTCACAAATATTTGCTAACTCAATGTATTTTTTACAATGGGGTAATTTTGTTTACACACAGCACGAGGAAGCTTGATTTCAAATGGTAAATTGAATTTAAAAAGACAGTAAACGGTAATAAAATAAGAACAAATAAACAAATGACTAACAATAGCACACATAAATAAAATAGAATAATTTTTTAGGTAGGTATTCAGGTAAGAAACTGAATAAAAAAACAAAGTAATCAAATTTAAAATAACATTGGATAATCTTCATTGTAAAAAAATATTTTTTTTCCATTTATTCGGCTGCTGTCTCTTTAAGAGACTGTGTTTACGTTAATACTCACCAAGATGGCCATTGTGACATTATTTTTGAGTGTATTTGACCATACATAAGCTGGGAAAAGGAGCTCATTTTTGCACTTGTATGTCAGAGGCGGCTATATTACTGTGTGTGTGTGTGTGTGTGTGTGTGTGTGTGTGTGTGTGTGTGTGTGCACGCTTCAGATGTGAGCGCGAAATCTGCGGGAATGAGTAGAATTATGTGCAATCCCGTGCAAAATTCAGACCCGTCTCACCAACACTATTTAACCGGAGTGAGTGAGAGGAGGCGTGTGCGTGTCAACTCGCTGTCGGTCAGAGAGCTGGTATCAGTGTATCGATACTGTAGGAAGGAGTATTGGTATCATTTCAGATATTTTCATTATTGATACATATCGATATATCTCAAACCAAGCCGCCCAAACCAAAAACACACATTAATTAACAGAAACTCTTCTAAAGTAGCATAACAAAACATGAATCACTACTAAATCCCTCTTACCATTAATCTTGCACAAAAAAACATCATATGTGACCCTGGAGCTCAAATCCAGTCATGCGTCTCACGGTATATTTGTGGCAATAGCCAACAATACATTGTACGGGTTTTCTTTTATGCCAAACATCATTAGGACATTAAGATCATGTTCCATGAAGATATTTAGTACATTTCCTACCGTAAATATATCAAAAATGTATTATTAGTAGTAATATGCATTGCTAAGGACTTCATTTGGACAACTTTAAAGGAGATTTTCTCAATATTTAGATTATTTTGCAACCTCAGATTCCAGATTTTCAAATATTGTCCTCTCCTAACAAACCACACATCAATGGAAAGATGATTTATTCAGAGTTCAGATGATCTATACACCTCAATTTCCAAAAATTGACCCTTATGAGTGGTTTTGTGGTCCAGGGTCACATATAACACTTAATTTTAGCATTTACTCTCCCTTTCGAGTGCCATGGGCAAAGCATGCTGGGAAATAAAAAATCCCAGCCCAGTTTCAGGTAAATTTAAGTTAGTCTAAATGAAAGAAAATTAGTTTATACAACTCAAAACAATGAAACAGTTCAGTTTACTTGAAATATGTCAGTGCTGTGAACTCAAGAGAAAAAGAAAGTGCATAACAGTTCATTTAATTTAAGTTTGTCCTACTCAAACCAATGAAGTATTTTGAGCGTTAGGGTTTACAGTGTTGGCTTCTCTATTTTTGTTTGAGACTGGTGTCAAATCTAACCGTAGGTCACTGAAGGAAAACTCAAACAGCCTATCAAGAGCCTTCAGGAACTCTTCAATCAAAACGTCTCAGAGCTATTTGCATATTTTACCAAAATATTGGCAGTGTAAATATGTGACTGTGCAAGTTGTAACACTGTCAAGCTGCATGGTTACTTTTGAAGAGCATAACTGTAAACATGCGGAATAATACTCAGGTGTGTGGGAAACGGTGAACTCGAGCTGTTGTGCAATCGCTGAGATAGTACCTTGAGTCAGTTAAACGGGAACCATACGTGTCCAGACTAGTATTTTTAATACAGTGTATGCAATAGCATTAAATGTGCCACCAAATGAAGAACTGAGAATTCACAATTTTTATGTCAGGTCAAATCAGGTGAATCTGAAAACAAACTAAAGAAAAAGAAGATACTATTTTCATGACTATTTTAATTGGGCTTATTTTTCATGAAATTAATGTCTCGCCTTTCCAAACAGCCTAAAAGCAGACTTCCCTTTCTTTTAAGTGCTTTCCATTTCTCCAGGTGAAACCTGACCCGGATGTGTTTTCAGTCGGTGAGGTTAGACGTGTTCTACATGTACGTATGACTTGAAGGTTTCAGTCTTGGCATTGCTCTCGTTGATTTACGTAACGTAAGCCATCGCTGTGAGTGTGCGGTGAAGATGGAGATATCAGATGGAAATGCTGTGATTGCCCACCTCTGAAAGCTGTGTGTGTGTGGCCTGATGGAGAGATTATGAGATCCTGATCAAGACTGAAAACGATCACACAGTATTTGTCTAATTAAGCTGCATGCGGCCGATCATGACCGTTGCTGAGGGTCTCACCGTGAGCTGTGGAGTGTGTGGACTCGGGGCAGACTGCCAGGAGACAGACGGATGAGGTGAGGGAGTGATAAGCCCTGGCCCCAGGCAGACAGGCAGGTTTGAGCTTCAGGCACGAGGCCCAGACAGGTAGAGGTGGAACGTGACTCCTCGCACACAGCGGAGCGCCACGAACGCCGCTGACAGACTCGACCCGCGCTCCTCTCGCCGTTTCCATGGCGACTCAAACAACAGTGATGTCATAGTGTAGGTGCTTTTGTTTGGGGGTTGCCACCTCGGGTTGTTACCGCAAACAAAAGTGATGGTGACGACATCTGGAGGACCTTCATATCACACTTAGGGCTGGGTATCGTTCAAAAATTTTCGATACAAGTTCCTGAACGATACTTTTTTTTATTTTTCTGTTTTAACAAGATTACATTACCTCAAAAAATAAAAAACTTTGGGGGTTTTTTTCGGACTCATATATAGGGTAGTACTGGGGGGTGGAATATATGCCTCGCGCTCAAGCACACATAAAGCTTGCCGCAAAGCACTGGCAAAAGTAGCCTAATGTTTATAAATGTAAAAACAGCAAGGAGACATTAATTAGAATTATTAATAAACTAGTGTTTTCTAAGTCCGTGTTGGGCTGCAAAGATAAAGTTGACGATGCTGACTCGTCATCTCCGCGGTAGTGAATGTGTGCGCTCGCTCTTTAGTTTATTCTGTGCACTGTCAAGTGCTTCAGATTTGTTGTGTTGTCGGTCTTAGTAGCAATTATCTTGTCGTGAATATTGCGTTGCGCGCTATTGGCATCGAGCCTGGTGAAATGAAGCCACACTTTTGATCTTTTCCACATCTATCTTTTCCACTATGTGGGTTGGGACACTTACCCACTATTTACACGGCACACGTCTGCAGCGCATCACGGATCCGCGGATCCATGTGAACGGGAATCATTTTGAGAACGTTTTCCTCTGTACAGAGGGAAAGGGAAGGGAAGGAGGCCATCACAGGGGAGAGTCTAGTTGACACGGTCTCTGCCGAGCTCTAGGCGCAGGTCCACCATCTGATTCGTCAGTCTACAAAGAATTAGTGCTGGAGGTTCAAATTTTGACACAAGTCAGACTAAGTTTGTCCAGTTCTAAAAACCTGATCCTTCAAATCACAAGAAAGCAGCTGACCTGGCAGAACCGTCTTCACGCTGACAGCAGCTCTGTCAGTAAATCAGTGTACGTCTTCATTCATGCCTCATCTGATGACATTCCCTATGAACTTGTGGTGTATTTGCAGCTTCTTAAGTGTACAGCTCATGATATAACAGACTCGTGATGCCAGGGCCTGTGGGGGTTTTCCTGTATGTCAGTGCATCCCATTTTGTCTCTCTTAAGCTGGGCTCAGACTACAGGAGTTCAAATCTCAAACCTGCACACACTACAAGATTTGAAAATCATGGCCATTCACACACTACAAGATATTGTTATGATTATCATGCCAGATTTAGCACCTCACGTGATCTCTCGGGGAAGCGGATGTAAACAAAATGGATACTGTAGCTGCGTCTCATTTCGAAGGCTGCGTCCTCCAGAGGTCACATTTGAAGACTGCACACGTCATCAAGGGTGTCTTATTTAAGAAAAGTAACCATAATAAACTGGCTGTTATTCATTGTGAGGTGTAAAATACTGTAATTTCTTTCTTTCTTTGCAATCTAACAGTTACATTTCTTAAATGAGCCTCGATGACGTATTCAGCCTTCAGATGCGACCTCTGGAGGACGCAGCCTTCGAAATGAGACGCAGCTTGTGTTGCTGTAGACATTATATGAGGAGACATTTATAAAGGCAGTCGTGTTGTTGTCACTTGTCCACCGAACCCGTACAGCTGCTTGTTTTGCGGTCGCCATTTCAGATTATCTGTCACTTCCGTGTCCTTGTAGACTTCTCTCATTGGCCGTTGTGGAGGTGCTGACGTAATCATAGTCGTAATCATCCCGAGTTAAAATGAGCTTGTTTGATTTTGTCGGGGCGGCCCAATGTGTCCACGAGCAGATCAGGAGGTTTAAGATTTGATACGTAAACGCCTCACATTACCAGATAATCCCTTTTTTTAACCCCTTCAACCACCATTCCTATAGAGACTTTTGACCTTCCAGCTGATTCCATATGGATAGTCAAGTCCTCTCATACACCCTTTCAAGTCGTCATTGTCTTCAGGCAGTCCCATTCCCTCTGTTTTACCTAAACTGGGTTTGATGTCTAGATTTATCTTGTTTGAATGTACTGTTCTCTACTATAGTTTTCATTCTCAGCAGACACATACTGCATGATGAAAGTGTTTTTATTGTTTGAACTCAATATTACCTTTGATTCCATTCACTCTGTTTTGTTATTACTGTATGGAGATGTTTCATGAATCTACAAGACTCTCAAATTGACCTGTATTAGGTGAATCTGAACATGTTTTTTGTTTGTTTGTACAGGTAGTATCTGAAGAGCCCCGTGGATGAGTGTGATGGGAACACAGGATTTGGGGATTGGTCAGAGATATTTGGATATGGCCAATTCATATGTGGATTTAAGACATTGCTACAGCTTTCCATTGTGGGGGACAAACATCGACATCACAGCATCTGCTGTGTCCTTTTACCATGCTTTGACTGCACATACTGGATTACCTGGACTGTTTTCTACTTTTTCATTTTTTCTCCCTTCTGATTGGTCAGTACAGTGTTCCAGTGATGCTAAAATGCACAATATAATAACAGCTATGATGTTGACATTTTCACTTTACCGCACCCGTAGAGACCCTGCTATTAACCTTAGTTCATTGTGCCAGGGACTAGATCTTCTAACTGTGCCATGAATATTGTTTTTATGAAAATTGTGCTAGTATTTTAATATAACAATGTCATGTTATAAATGATTGGGTTGTGCTATATATTGTGGCACCATTTAGCCATGACGACTACATTCACAATCTAACGCAACCTCTTGCACTTTATTGCTTCATTTTATTTATTTATTTATTTTTTGTATTCACAGTTGTATAACATGATTTTTTTTTTGCATATATAACATATAAAACTTAAACTTGAATTTACATTTTTTGCCTGAATACAAAAAACTTAAATGGATTGAAACGAAATCTGTCAAAACTGTGTCTTTGTCATGATGGTAAATACTGTAAAAATGGTGGTGACATGCACAAGAGATTTAAAGTTAATAAAAGACACTTTTTTTTTAATTACATATTTTATTATACATTTGTAATAATTGCACTGTTGGAAATTCCCCCAGATTACTGTCCTCCTTTACGTACAAACAGCAGCTCAAAACCGACTGACAAAGTACATTGACTAATTATTTCTGTTAGTCTTATCTGACACTGACTTACTACAATCATTATATGTGTGTGGCAGACATCCTGTTCACTCGCTATCACCACCTCGCTGTCGGCTGCAGATTTATTGAGTTTAACTAACCTTAAACAAGACGTGTCGCATCATGTGACTTACTGGCGAGCAGTGACAGCCGTGCCGGGCTCTTTCTGGTCATGTGCTGGCAATGCCTTCCAGTTAGGCTGGAATTGAGTTTATCTGTTTTCTCTTTTTACAATGATTGAAAATTCTTAGGAAGCAGTCATGAACTGAAATTCATGAGTGCAAACTTGACTGCGTCATGAATGAATGTGTTGTTTCCCATGTGTTTAAAACCTGTCAAAACTTAGACTTCCCCGTCTTAAACTGCTATAATACGACAATAATCTTATTTAAAGAAATAATGTGCTGGAGCTTTCAAGCTCCCTTAGAAGGATGTACCATAATAATAATTCTAAAAATTAAAGCTGCAAGCAGCGATGAAACCGCCACCCAGTGGCCTCAGGAACACAGTGAATAGCGGGCGCATGCATTTAGGCGGGTAAATATAGGAGATGCCGCTTTGACTATTACTGAATATTGCCATGTCTTCAGGCCGGGACTCTTAAGTTTGGGGCAGATTGAACATTGTATGCCTGCTTTACAACAGCTTTTGTCAGGAATTTGTCAGGCCGCCACGGACACGCCCTTCAGCGAAAACTCAAGATCTTCACAATTTAACATCACCAAGGCCTTAAGATTACACCTACCAAAGTTGATGATGATCTGATTAAATCTCTAGGAGGAGTTTGTTAAAAAGTACAACGTCTGGAAATGGCAAAAACTGCCAAAACATTTTGCAGAGAAAATTCAAAATATCTCACTTCCTGTTGGGTTTTCAGATTTTGCTCCCAGGGACATTTTTGTATATATTGGGCTGTTACATGTGTCTACCGAATGTACTACTTGTACGTGAAACGTAGCGTGAACGGCGCTTATTTGAAATTTTGTAGGTGGCGCTATCGAGACATTTTGCCACGCCTAATTCTGAAACCCATAACAGACGTACATTTTCACCACTTCTGACATGTGTGCAAAGTTGAGTTTTCGAGCACGTTTAGGCCTTCAAAAATGTGATTTATTTCGGAGAAGAATAATAGACAAGCAATTCCAATCGGTGCTCAGGCTAATATAGTCTCCACAAATTTTGTATGATTCAGCCATGCAAGTGTGTGTCTTTGCATATGTGCCAGACAGAGATGGATTACATATTGTGTATCTAGTCCAGTCTTATGGATTCCCTCCATGATAATTTCCTATTCAAGTGTCGTTCAATGCCAGAAGCAGGGCTCAATAACAGCCGTCTGCTGAAGTTACGAGCCCAGCGGGGTGCTCTAGGGCAAGACATTTGGGGTTATATTTGTGGAAAAGGCCAGTCGTCCCCCCATATAAGCTCAAGCTCACATACAGAAGCATTTCAACATTAGTTGTTCATCAAAGTCTTCCTGTGTAGACTCTGGTGGCCAGTAAAAGGTCCTGTCGTGGGTTTTCTGAACAATGGCTCTGATGTTTTGGCAATTAAATTTCATGACATCTTTATGCCGCTATCTCCGCTCAACACCATTAGCATGACCACAATGCTTTCCCTTCTCGCTCGCCTTTCTTTTTTCTCTTTTTTTTCTCACACGCAGAGAAAATGACCTCTCCGCCAATCTCAATTCACTGCACTTCTATAGCACTGAATGGACAAACTCAACAAAGGTTGACATAATTTTCTCAGGCTTTGATTGGCCCCCAGCATGCCCCACAATGACATCATGCCCCCCCTCCTCTGCTGGATGCTGGATCGCCAGGGTTACGGTGGGCAGGATTTGGCATCGGCCTGTTTGGCTGGTGTTAATGAGTACGGGGAGCGATGGCGGCGTTTTGTGGTAAACAGTCCTGGGAAACACAGGGTGAAAGTAAGGGAGGGCACATCCGACCCCCTACACCCCGCTGCTGCAGGAACTTTCACATGGGCCATCCACGGGAACATGTTTGTACAGTGCACTCGCTTCGCACTACCTAGTCGCCTTGAATGTGTAGCATTAAACTTGTGAGTGGAAGTGGCTGTCGGTCAGTGGACGTCTCTTGGAGGATATGAAGTGATTAAAGGAGCTGTGTGTTGGGAGAAGCCTGCTGTGATGAATTTTTCCTGAATTAATTACAGAAGCTTGTGCCAAAGGGGACTTTCTCTGTCCTCCAGCACCACCTCCCTGTGTTTCTTTGTTTCCTCATGACTCCGTCCAATCGCATGACAGGAATTAAATCCCTAAGTCACACCCGTAAATCTCCAGGCCTCGCTCAACTGCGGCTCCCTTTCCAGTGAGATCTTGCCATTTAAAGGAATCGTTCATCTAAATATTAAAAAGCTGTCATCATGTGCTCCCCCTTATGTCATTCCAAATCTCTACGACTGGCACACAAAAAAGAGTCGCTCTACTGTAACTACTGTAGATTGTGAACACAGCTGCCAAGCTCCAAAAAGAGCGGAAGAACTTCATGAAAGTATCATAAAAGTATATTCAAAGTCTTCTGAAGCCATATGAAAGCATTGTGTACGAACTGAAATCTCTCCAGTTCACAGAGGGCGTCATGCCCACAATCAATTCAAAAAGGACACGACTAGATGCCAGACATTATAGGTTTTCACGAGTGACGTAAATGAGCAATATCACACTCGCAGCAGTGCAATATGGCTGTATATTAGCACGGCTACAAGTGTGATATTGCGTTTATACAACAGTTCGATGGCAGAAGTGTGTAAATAAATCAGAAACAACAACAGACTGTCTTTAAAGACACTCTTTTGTGAAGAACTACTTCCTTCTGCCACGGATTCACATCTCAAGTTGACAGTTTTACAGTCGAGCCCAAGCCTCCGGTACACATTCAGAAACATCACTTTAGAGCGAGTAACGAAGGAACGCCGAGTCGCTTCATTGAAAATGATTGACTTATGTAGAGTATTATTATGAGAGAGAGATCGACTAAACGAGTGCATTACCTGCATCTGATATAGCATTCATTCTTCAGGTCGATGTCCATAATATTATATCTATTAAAAAATCTGTCTGAATGTCCGCTGAGGAAAGGGATATCTTTGTCTTTGTCCTTTTAATAGATTGACAGCGCTTAAACAACTCAGTCTTTGCCGCCATCTAATGGTGTAATGATGTAAATGTCACTGAAGTCGACTATTGCAATCACTGACGGACCCTTTCTCAATACCAAATACGGCATATTATTTATATAAAATAATATTTATTGAACAATAATATTTAAATTAATAACAATAGCCATTATAAAAGACAATAGGAAATAAAACACAAGTAAACAATTCAGTCAAACGTACAAAAGCAGTTCTAGTACAGGTTAAATATAGCCTAAATATAAAGTTATGAAGTTTAATTTTCCCCTTAACCCAAATCAGTTTGCTGATTGCAAGAGCCAGCTCAAAATCCCGAAGAAGTGTCCGAGATGAAGCTGTTCTCTGTGGGTACATGAGCGCTGAACGGCTGCTGACGGTCTGGAGCTCACATCTGAGAAAGCGTCTGAACAAATCATAAAATAGGCTCTATGTTTATATACGAGTCACATATTTGAGGTCTAAATAACTACATTCTCGCTAAAAAAACTGTTAAAAATAAATTTTGTGACACAACAACAGTAGTGTTTTTAAAACTTATGGTGGACTTGCTCAATCATGACAGTTGACGCAAGCGGAGTGATACAAACGGTGAACCAGTTTGAGTGATGATACTGGGTGAATATCGCACGGCTGAAAAAGGCTCTCAGCCAATCAGATTAGAGAACCAGAACTGATCACAGTACACCAGCGTGGCATGGAAAGTAAGATTTGATATTTTCACAGAATAACGACTTAAATTTCAGTCTGTTCCACGGGTTTGAAGTGACGTGAGGGAGTAGTTGAAACTGATTCAGTGTGATAAAGGGTGCTGGTTAATCACTTAGCACTGGTTGTGTAAGGAGACCTTGATTATGAGCTGTTTGTCTCGCTGTCAGAAGTGTGTGACGTCAATGTCTAAATTCCTTTTTTTCTCTACAATAGCCATCCAGGCGTTTGGAGGCTCTGTTGGCCAAAACATATCTGTGGGTTTTCCAGCTGGGGACCTCTGACCTAGCACAATGAAATGTATTTTTCTCATTGGTGGAGCTCCAAAACCCCAACAGCCTCGTAGGTACAAGTATCACACACAGACAAATGGCCATTTCCCCTTAGAGGAGCCGTTAATGAGAATAATTTGAGGCTGAAGCTTAAAAAGGGCAGAGTGCCAAACCTTGCTGCATGTGAATGCTCTCACAGCAAGCTTTAAGCTCCATCCAAACCATTTCCTCAAAATGCTCCTGCCGCCCAAAGAATGACAGCAGAATAGAAAAAAGCCCACAATTACTCCTCAGTCACTGGCGCCTTCCCAGTGCGAGTTGAAGCTTTATTTCATGACTGTACAATATTCCTGTGACCTCACAGATATGCCCAGAGACAGACTGTTGAAGACATTCCACCATTCATTACGATTTCCCCGTCTTTCATCCGTTACCTGAACCGAGGACACAAGACACCTTGGATACATCTCTTGGTGCCATTGTGACGGATGCTCAGCCAGTACTCTTTTCACATGTGTATGGTCCAGTGATTTATTTCTTTTAATAGGTTTATTAAGTGGTCCATTACTAACGGCCAGGACAGACATTAGCCAAGACTTCCCGCTTGTCAGGAGAGCGTTGATCTCCGTGTGGCTGTGTGGCTGTGGGCGTTTGGCAGCGCGGGCCACGGGTGTTGGGCTGGGCCACTGCGGGCGGACGCCTGCCAGTTTGGATGGGCCGCACATGTATCGGTTACTGCTGGCTGGTGGAGGGTGTGTGGGTGTATGGGAATATGAACCACACCACTGAGCTGGATCGCTCTCTCTCTCTCTCTCTCTCTCTCTCTCTCTGAGCATGAGAAAACTTTCCAAAGTGGTCCCTCAATCTGTTGACCTTTAAGAGAAATCTCTTGCTTTGTCACTATGGATGTCAAATATCATTCCTTCATAAAACAAATGGTTCAGTACAGCTTTCCGGACTGGCTAAAATACTTGGAATTAGTAACCGCTATGACGTGAAACCGCTGTTCACTGTATCTTCAAGGATGCCACTATATGAATTCGTTTTGCTTTTCATCATGTAGAAATAGTTTAAAAAAAAATAAAAAAAAGGCACTTGAGGCTATGATATATTAATATAGTTAACCCTTTATCCATATTCACAACATTGCAAAACCTCCCATACTATATTGCTTAATTAATACTCAACTTTCTAGAATACTTGATTGTGATGCCTGCAGATTGTTTGTATATTGACCGCTAAACTGTATAGCTGACCGATGTCCCAGGCAAACAATTCCTACATACAGTAATGGCGTTTGTTTCATGCCTTTCTGATAGTATTATGCGTCAATATTTGTCTTCTCACATAACAATTGGGGTGGGGGGGGTGGGGTGGCATTTGTAGTGCGGCGGCCGGCGGCTAGACTGACATCCATGGGAATCTGGATTTCCATTCAGCAGTAATTATCTCCATCAATGCAGAGAGCAGGGGAGGGGAAAGAGGAGGAGGAGGAGGTTTGGGAGGACCAATGGAGGCAGGGGAACTGCATGTGTTGTCAGAGCAAATCTTAAGTCTGAGTGCTCAAACTAAAAGATGGCACTTCCATTTGGTGCCGCTAGTGGTGCAGACATGCATGATTATTAATCAAGTGTGCTGAATATGAGCACACCTGCGACTGGTTAATAGGCATGAGGCAGCAAGCAGAGCCCCAGTAAGCAACTGGGCCTGGGACAAATCCTTCTTCACCTTCCCCACGGCACAATCGCTTTCCGTGGAAGTCCCCCTCAATTCTCCCTTGGTTGAAATCTCTATCCAGTCCAGGCTCCCCAATGCCAAGGTCTTCTTTCTGGTCTACTTTTATTTGTGTAAAATCACAATAACAACAAAAGTCGTACTTTTGTATAATGAAGACAACACACAGGATGCTCTTTTTAATGCAAATTCCTGTCACCCTTATTTCCCCCTTGGTTGAAATCTCTATCCAGTCAATGCCTAGGTCAGGTACAGACGGTTCCTGTAGTCTCACCTTGTTCTGCGGTCCTCACAGCCATGTTAATATTCAGAGCAGCATGATTGCAAGTGTGATTATTACTTTTAGGGCTGCCCCCAATAACCGACTAAACGTTAGTTGGCGAGAAGAGAATTAGTCAACCAACATTTTATTAGTCGGTTAGTCGCAGAAAACAAAACCTCCACAGGAAGTGTTGAAGTCACGCAGTCCGTGAGGGATCGTTAACAGCGGGTCCTTGTGGTAATTACAGTATGTCGGGCAGGAAATCCAAACATTCGGCTATCATTCATCAACCTCAATTGAAACATGCAAGTAGCAACATTAAATGGCTGCTCGCTCTAGCGTTAACCTAGATAAATGTGTGCTATTAGTACGCACATATCCAAGTGTTTGTGTGGAGTGTGGAAGCTGAAGTATTAGCAAGCTCACTGCATGACATGGAGGCGCCGGCGTGATCACTTGCATTTTTTCAACTTAAAATGTTTCATTTTTGGTCATTCAGATAAGAGTAATACATCATTCCAAACTGTAAATACTAGGGGTGTAACGATAGACTCTCCCGCTGCTCGCTATCTCCCGCCTCTCTTGCTATTAATGCACTATACATATAAGAATAAACCATCTGAAAGCGCTTTGAATAATCACACTACTAAAACTCAATATTGTGATTTAAATGATGTTTGCACTTTTACTTTGAGGAGCAAGTGCGCTTTTAGATTATCAATGCAATCAATCAGTTTTAATCAAAAGAAAGCGTGTCAAAATGACTATTCTCAAACTGGAAATGTTTAGCTCATCCAAAAATTGTAACTCTGCATGAACTCACTCTCATGTTTCCGCGCGTCACGCAAGCATTTGAACGCCCGTGTTTACTACAGTAAATCTGTTCATAAAGCCGTCGTGTCTCTTCAGAAGACTTGGATTTGGATTACACACTCAATTAGTTATTTTTACGATGCCTTTATGACATGTTTGGGATCTTTTAAGTTTGAGAGGAAGGGACTTTAAATGGAGCGACAGAAATCGTTCTCTGGTTTCTTGAAAAATATCTTCATATGTGTTTTGAAGTTAAATGAAAATTTCATAGGTTTGAAATGATATGAGGGAGAGTACATGATGACAGAATTTAAGTTTTTGGGGTGAATTATACCTTATAAATACAGTAAGCTGAGCCTTGGATAAAACTAACTCTATATCACGAATCATATCGTTTACATCAACAATACAGATTGTTGCGTTCATATATCGCGATATCTCGATATACGTTACATCCCTAGTAAAGACTTTTATTTGTGTAAAAACACAATAACAACAAAAAGTTGTGCTTTTGTAAATAAAGAAAACACACAGGATGTGCGTGTCACAAAAATGAACTGAAACTCAGCGTATGCTACACTCAGAGACATGAGAAATATATCTATAGAAAGCTTGGTGTCTACTTTTAAACCAACCATTTAGAATCGAAAACAAATACTCTGATTATGTAATCCATATGAAAGTTGCACTTCTCTCTAAAGGCGCGTGCCGTGCAGAGATGGCGAGTGTTCAACATCTACAGCAGATTTTCTATAATCTGTACAATGAGTCTGCACAAGGATCTGTCCCATAGCATAATTTGTGCGAGTATTCTGCCGTTGACTCATTGTTCTCTGCCGTAGATTAGAGGCAGTTTCCCTCCAGTCAGGTGAGGTTTGTGATTTACTGTAGAGCTCAGGGCCGCTGTGATAAAGTATCTAACATAACCTCTGTGTACTTCAGACACAACCTGAGCCGCAGGCGCGAGCTGTCTGAATGAACGAGGCCACGCATGAGGGATTGTGTTTAGTGAGTAGATGTATGCTGGTATCCGGCTGATGCTATCAGGACACTCTTGTTTTTTTAAGTGAATGGATTACGCGGATAGGCGCATGCACGTAGGGTGGTGTACGTGTCAGGGTAGCAGTTTCAGGTCTGTTCAGCAGTTCTAAAGGAACTAAAGGTCACGAGGAACTCTCTGACCTACTGACCTGGAGACACTCTCAGGTCATCTTTACAGACAGCACTTGAATTTCATCAGGCGGTGTGGTGTGATGACAGGGAGGTGAAGAAACCATCTATCAAACAAGGGACACGCTAGCCAGGTTAAGGACATGGATGCTCTGGTTCTCTTCTCCTGGGGTCGTGGGGATGCTCTCTGGCTCCCACGGTAGCAGGATGAATGGTGTCAAGGTCGGCCAGTGGGTCGATAGCCATTCTCTTATCTGGGTAACCAGCGGTCATGTTTGCTGATGGTGATAGACGCTTGATTGAGCTGTTTTTCCTGCTTTTTCACACATATCGCACTCAAGGAAAAGCATGCGCTAATGGCTCAGTGTTTGTGGGCATGTTCAGACGTGGAGGAATGTTGACCTTACCTGCAGTTCATGGTCAGATACTGGAAAAATCCATTAAGTTCAAATTTCTGCCCATGTCATTTGGACCAAATCGTCTACAGTACCAAATCTATGCATTCTTTATTATGGCCCCACTTTATATTAGGTGGCCTTAACTACTATGTACTAACATCAAAAAATAAGTACAATGTACTTTTTGTATTCATATTGTAATGCAAAACATTGATATTGAGGTGGGATACGGGTAAAGTTAGGGACAGGTGTGGTGGTATGGGTTAGTTTAAGGGTAAAGTTAGGGACAGGTGTGGTGGTGTGGCTAAGTTTAAGGGTAAGGTTAGGGACAGGTGTGGTGGTATGGGTAAGTTTAAGGGTAAGGTTAGGGACAGGTGTGGTGGTATGGGTAAGTTTAAGGGTAGGGTTAGGGACAGGTGTGGTGGTGTGGGTAAGTTTAAGGGTAAAGTGAGGGACAGGTGTGGTGGTGTGGCTAAGTTTAAGGGTAAGGTTAGGGACAGGTGAGGTGGTGTGGGTAAGTTTAAGGGTAAGGTTAGGGACAGGTGAGGTGGTGTGGGTAAGTTTAAGGGTAAAGTTAGGGACAGGTGTGGTGGTATGGGTAAGTTTAAGGGTAAAATCAGGAACAGGTGTGGTGGTATGGGTAAGTTTAAGGGTAAGGTTAGGGACAGGTGTGGTGGTGTGGGTAAGTTTAAGGGTAAAGTTAGGGACAGGTGTGGTGGTATGGGTAAGTTTAAGGGTAAGGTTAGGGACAGGTGTGGTGGTATGGGTAAGTTTAAGGGTAAGGTTAGGGACAGGTGTGGTGGTATGGGTAAGTTTAAGGGTAAGGTTAGGGACAGGTGTGGTGGTATGGGTAAGTTTAAGGGTAAGGTTAGGGACAGGTGTGGTGGTATGGGTAAGTTTAAGGGTAAAGTTAGACACGGGTGTGGTGGTATAGGTAAGTTTAAGGGTAGGGTTAGGGACAGGTGTGGTGGTATGGGTAAGTTTAAGGGTAAAGTTAGGGACAGGTGTGGTGGTATGGGTAAGTTTAAGGGTAAAGTTAGGGACAGGTGTGGTGGTATGGGTCAATGAGGTGCATTCTGGGAAGGTTTTTTTGGAATTTTCTTGGTATTTCAGCTTCCTTGTCTATCCACTCCAACACATCCATAAAGGGACAACCTTTTTATTAGTGTTGAATCAGTTATTGTTGAGTCATCCTTTTTGCGCAAAAGCGTTCACACAGGTTAAATGAAACTCATTCTCATATAACTATAAATAGTTTTTTATAAAATAATCCTTGTCTATATGCGTCACACGTTTTCTCGTACTTTCAGATCAATCCCAATGTTTTGTTTAATCTGGGAACGCAGGCTTATTAAAATAATGACGACTAAGGGATTTTCTCTCTCTATTCATGTTCAAAGAGATCTTTGTCCTTCAGTGCAACCTACTTGAAATTTTGCCCAGAAAGTTGATGCTGCCCGATTGTTATCAGCAGGCCCTAAAATCACCCTGTTTATATCCTCTCTCTTGTAATTTAAACCACTTGCTTCTTATTAGAAATCTGAGATATGCTGCTTTTTTTTTTCTTCTCTTTGTTTTTAATCTCATCTCATCCCTGTGTAAAATATTAATTCCACTTCATATCAAATGATATCAAAATGACAGCTTGAAACGGATATTGCTCCGCTGACAGCTCGTCATGAAGAAGGGCCGGTCTGGAACACAATGAATGTCTCTGTGTCTCTGCTAATCTAGCAAACCCTATTATTTAACTCTGTCTATATGTATTCAGTGTGCTTATGTATAGTTAATTGGAGTTGTTTTGGCCTCAGAAAGCTCCTGAAACACAGGAAGGAAGCACATCCTCCATGAAGTGACAGTTCAAAGAGAAATGAAAGTGAGATGTGAAAAAGTGAAATGTTACTGTATGATAATTTTATACATTCACAAAACAAGTGGGTGTTCATATTCCTGGACCACTCTCATTTCAGCATCATTTCTGTCAACAGTTCCAAAACTTTGTGCCAAGAACAATATTCATCTGTAAAATATATAGATGACTGTCTTTTTTTTTTCCCATAACAAAGCAAAATGAAATGGTTGGCAAGTAATGTGTTGAATTGTTTGCTAACTAATACTGTGATTACTAGACATTTTTGCACTAGATACTAAAACATATGAAATGTAACACAATAGCTGCAACACCCTTTTTTAGTTTGTTTTTTAACACTGTAATCAGTTACAGTTACAAGAAAACGTATGCGAACCGTTGCAGAATCTGAATTTTAATAAGATCATTTTAATATAATACAAATAAGAGAGATCATACAAAATGCAATATTTAGTGCTGTCCTGTATAAGATATTTTACATAAAAGATGTTCAGATATAGTCTAAACAATTTTTTTTCCCCCAGACATTCACTGACGCTCCAGAAGGAAACACGACGCATTAAGAGCCGGGGGTGAACACTTTTGAACAGGATGAAGTTTTTCTTATTTTGTTTAAATTATAAAAAATTTCATTCTAGTACTGCCCTTCGGAAGCAACAGAAGATACTTGCATGTTTCCCGGAAGACAAATTAAGTGCAATTTACCTTGATCCTGTTCAAAAGTGTTCACCCCCGGCTCTTAATGCGTCGTGTTTCCTTCTGGAGCGTCAGTGAATGTCTGAACCTTTTTTAATAGTTGTGTTTGAGTCCCTCAATCGTCCTCAGATCTCAGAATCGTACAGTCACTGCTAGAAAGGGCTCAAATATGCAAAATATGCACTTACTTATGGACTAAACACGTAATGCTTACGCGCATGTCGTCACCGTTCTCAGATTCACGTTTTTTGAAGTTTACAAGAAGATGATAACGGTATCATTTTAAAATGTTCTCAAGCCACCAAACACTGCAAATGACTGGCCATAATGCATTAAAAGTTGTTTTATTTTAGTTAAATGGTGTCGTGTAAGTGGCCCCAAAGTAAATAACTAATGATATTTTACAACGGAAATGAATCAGAAACTTACTTTAGCTGGACAATCACTTTTTTTTCTAGAGTACAGCCAAACAATCTCTCTTCCATTAATCTCCATTAAAATCACTGTAAAGCTGCTTTGAAACAATCTATTGTAAAAAGCGCTATATAAATGAAGGTGACTTGACATAGTAATTGTATTACTGTTCACATAGTGTTTTTACTTTCTTACAAACTGAGAGACAACATGCCACAGATGGTGTCCATACAGCATAAGATGTATTTAGCCCAGATTTTCTCTTAAGAAATTATTATTGTAATGCCCTCACTGTGACCGCACACACAAGGATAATGCACCATGGGAATGGATCTTGGAGCAGACACAATTTCAAGCCTCAAAGAGATCCCTTCATATGGGTAACTGCCCCTAGATGGGAGAAATATCTGTGTATTTTATTTTATATATTTGGCACTTATATAGAATATAACCTACTGTAAGCAGACTAATTTTGCAAAAAAACTCAACATTATGAATCATTTTTTAACCCGCTCCATTAGAGTCCATTAAAATAACGTGAGTTCTGTGCGGAGTCTCTGAGCTTCGCTGGACACGACTCAGCAAATCCATTTGCTAAAATAACAGTATAATTGCGCTAACCTGCTCTCCAGAGATTATTTCCTCTGAGCAGACACAAATATGAATTCACTTAATATAGGCAATTTAATTTGGAGGGGGAGTTGCATTACTGTGGATATTGTCCAGACTTCGGGGAGACGTGTGGCGTTGAATGGCAGAGGTGTATCCTCGCAGATGTGCGGTACATGACGCAAACTGAGTAGCCAGGAAGTCCGCCGGCCCATGGTGTGGCGTGCCAGTTGGGATTGACAAAATGGTTCTCCGTTATAAAGATTTCATTCACCCAGAAGGCTGCAGCTATGAATATGAATGTGTTTTTTTAGCTGTCTGTATGCAGAGACATGTTCCGATCAGAGGGGGCCTGCAGGGACACATTAAATTGGGCCGTTAAGTGGTGGAGGAGAGTGGGTGGCTGCAATGACTGAGTTTGACAGCCTGCGTGATTTTCCGTAGAGCAGGACTTTGGGAAAGATAATGAAAATGGGCCCCATTGGTGTAAAGCTTCCCAGAATATAAAAACATCAATAGGTCTGCTAGCTCATGAGGTTCCAAGACGTCTATCACCTGTAGCGAGGGTGTTCTGGAGGGTCACTGTGCTGCAGAGTTCATCTCGAACCCCAGTTCAACACACCTGAAGCAGCTAATCGAGGTCTTCAGGTTTTCTAGACCTCTAAGCAGGTGTATTGGGGAAGGTTGGAGCTAAACTCTGCAGGACAGTGGCCCTCGGGGAGCAGGTTTGGACACCCCTGACATATAGGATGGGCCAACCCTGAGTGATACAGCACATGTTCCTTGAGAGTGGACTAGACTGAGCCACTGACCACACTTCATATAAACATAACAGTCTTGCTTTAAATATTGGTAATTCTGTCTATTTTATGTGTTTAAAAGAGGCTCATATTTGTGAGAGTGATCGTGTGAGAAAGCGTGGGATTTAATTGGCTCTTTGGGGTCAAGATCTAATTCTATTGTGATATGGGCGCAGAAGGAGACGGGAGGGGCTAAGCGTCTCGTCACCTGTGGCCACTTGTACGTAATACCTTTGGGAACTGGTTGCTCTTAACGTCTCCACTGGGGATTTTCTCTATTTATGGAGATCCCTTTTATACAACCCTCTTACGCAACTCCTTTGTCACGCTAAACCAGGGTTTCTCAATCCATTCCTACACTGCACATTTTGAGTATCTCACTAATCTGACACAGATTGTTTAGTTCATGGAGCCCTCTACTAATGGGCTCATGAGAGAATCAGGTGTGCTAAATTTTGACCAGGCAGTCAAACTAATCAAAATAAGTTAAAGTCCACCTAAAAGTATCTTTTTCACACTCTGTGCGCTTTCAATGAAGAATATACACCGATCAGGCATAACATTATGACCACTGACAGGTAAAGTGATTAACAGATTATCTGATCATCACGGCACCTGTTAGTGGGTCGGATATATTAGGCAGCAAGTGAACATTTTGTCCTCAAAGTTGATGTGTTAGAAGCAGGAAAAATGGGCAAGCGTAAGGATTTGAGCGAGTTTGACAAGGGCCAAATTGTGATGGCTAGTTGACTGGGTCAGAGCATCTCCAAAACTGCAGCTCTTGTGGGGTGTTCCCGGTCTGCAGTGGTCAGGATCTATCAAAAGTACTCCAAGGAAGGAACAGTGGAGAACCGGAGACAGGGTCATGGGCGGCCAAGGCTCATTGATGCACATGGGGAGCGAAGGCTGGCCCGTGTGGTCCGATCAAACAGACGAGCTACTGGAGCTCAAATTGCTCAAGAAGTTAATGCTGGTTCTGATAGAAAGGTGTCAGAATACACAGTGCATCTCAGTTTGTTGTGTATGGGGCTGCATAGCCGCTGACCAGTCAGGGTGCCCATGCTGACCCCTGTCCACCACCGACAGCACCAACAGTGGCACGTGAGCATCAGAACTGGACCACGGAGCAATGGAAGAAGGTGGCCTGGTCGGATGAATCACGTTTTCTTTTACATCACGTGGATGGCCGGGTGCATGTGCGTCGCTTACCTGGGGAACACATGGCACCAGGATGCACTATGGGAATAAGCCAAGCCGGTGGAGGCAGTGTGATGCTTTGGGCAATGTTCTGCTGGGAAACCTTGGGTCCTGCCATCCATGTGGATGTTACTTTGACACGTACCACCTACCTAAGCATTGTTGCAGACCATGTACACCCTTTCATGGAAACGATATTCCCTGGTGGCTGTGGCTCTTTCAACAGGATAATGCTCCTGCCACAAAGCACAAATGGTTCAGGAATGGTTTGAGGAGCACATCAACAAGTTTGAGGTGTTGACTTGGCTTCCAAATTCCCCAGATCTCAATCCAATCGAGCATCTGTGGGATGTGCTGAACAAGCAAGTTCACCTTCAGGTGTCTAGTGGAGTCCATGCCTCGACGGGTCAGGGCTGTTTTGGCAGCAAAAGGGGGACCAACACAATATTAGAGTAAATGAATTAGTCATAATGTTATGCCTGATTGGTGTATTTCATGAGTTTTTCCTTAGCTTTCATCCACAGATCAGCTCTGGGAGTGGAGGGATTCTGGACCAGTAAAACCGGGAAGCGGCCCATAGATCATCTGAGCTGTGATAGCAGTGTTAGGGCTTGTTTATGTGTTTACATCAGTGCTGTCGCGGTCACTGTGACCATGAGTGTGAAGTCATAGGGTTTGAGAGAGCTCCAGCATTAGCAAACCAGTAACAGCCATAATGATACTTTGGGGGTTATAGAGAGGCAATGATCTTTTTTTATGGGGAAAGTGCAGCAGTCAAACAACACATGCCAAATGGTCTCAGTCCTGAGTCTTAAAGAGCTTCTAACATTCCTATATCTGCTAGGTTTACATATTGCTTGTTTACTGGAACCTGGCTCATGTGTGTAGATATTGGACTATAGGTTATTCCTCTTCAGTCCTAAACCGTCTGGCACAGATGAGAGAAGGCTGTGACTGTAGTTTACATGTATAAAAGATTTACTTCTTAGGGCAGTGGATGTGAGGCTGCATTGTGGAGGATTCAGCAAACCGCTATAACCTGGCATACTCTGCTGGGACTGTAGAGCATCGACCCAACACTTGCTGTAGATGTAGACTTCAGTTGTTGTTACCAATACTAGTGAATTTCAACAGTGATGGTTCTAGTGCTTGAGTTTAAAGATGTGTTTGTCCAGAGGCTGGTTTCAGTTGCTACCCAGTTAACTTTAAAATTAGTTTACGCAAACTTTTTTTTTAGGCTCAAGAAGGTGGATTTTATTCTGGGTAGGGATGGGCGTATCGATACTCAATTAAAAATATTGATACTATTTTACCAGTAATTTTGTTTATTAAAAAAGATTATTTTATGCATACAATACGAATAACCTATGTTACAGAATAATTGTGTTGTATAGAACTATTTTCCTGCTCGTCTGAACCATGATCTGAACACAGTACACACACAAATGCTGCAAGACAGAACCAATCAATCACAGAGAGAGCATTCACTCACTGATGACTCTGTATTCAAACAGGGCTGCATCTGCCAAAACTATCATAAGAAACCATCCTTTTGAACACGCAGCCCAGAACAATGCTCATCAGAAGACATAATATGTTTGAGTTATTTCACAATAAACAAATAGAAATTGTAGCCTACATAGTTTGTGCAATTACACTTTAATTTAATGTTAAACGTTCGTGTTGATCATGTTCTATTCTGTAACTAATGTTAATATAAATCATACGCTATCAGAATAAAAAGGTTGCATTTTATGGGTGCAACGTTCTGTCACTGGCAGTCCCCGTACAGTGACCGTAGTTCAACTATAGTATTTGTAGATTCCCATGGTTACCACTACGTGTAAACAAAAATATGATCTAATAAGTTGCAATTAAGGCGTATTGCCTTAAAATGCCTTTCAAACATAATGTTAAGTGGGTATCTTTACCCATTTTACACTTAGTAATTTTAATAATTTAATACATTTAATAATTTAAAAGTGCAGTTTAGAAGTATCGTATCGTATCGATATCGGCGATACAGGCCTTGTGAGTATCGGTATCGTATCGAAAACAAAATAAGTGGTATCGCCCATCCCTAATTCTGGGTTAGAGATCGCAAACCCAAACTGTACCAATCAGCTGTGAGTAAAGTGACATCTGATGCACTAAAGCCACTCCCCCTGTATCTCTCGCTCCAGATTAAATCAGTTTATAGTGAAAAAACTTTAGAGACAAAATTGTCTGTCTTTTGCTGCTAATTATTTATTATATGGAGTATAATTCATTAAATGATTATTATATAAATTGACAATTAATATTAAACTTTGCATTTAAATGAATATAAATATATACATATAAATACAAGCTTTAATACATAAAGCTTTTTAAGTTTGTGTTTTCTTTTGAGCTCTTTGTGAACCTATATGAATTATTTAAATTCAGTTTGATTCACTTGCATTGATATATATTTTCTTTCAGCTGCCTTCTCAAACTTTCGCTGCATTAGCGGTGTTTATTTCTTTATGTCTTGTAAATGCATCTAAATTCATGATATTTTTCATAACAATGTCTTGATCTTTAGCAGAGAAGTGAATTATGCTGGCTATACAATTATAATGATAATATAATTAAGTTTTATTACTATATTGATCAACTGTAAGTAAACTAAATAAATCCTGGTTCTGAATCAAACAAATGACACATTTTTTAAATCAAATTCATCAAAAAGGTCAATATTTTCCTCCACACCACAACAAATTCAACTGATCTTTTTGTTGTTGTCTAACAAAAAAATATCTATTCAATATATTTTCTGTATTTTATATGTGCATACACGTGTACATGTGCTCACTCAATAAAGTCTTTAACCAGTGACTTGATGAACCTTTCTGCAAAATGAAAATACTCTGTTTCTAACATTTAAAGATCATAACAGAGAATATTCGAATATAACCATTAAATACAAACCACATTATCCTCTATGTTTGCAGTCAGTTTTGCGCCATTGCTTGGGCAAAGCATGCATGTGCTGTGAGTTTAACCTGCATTTTTGACTTCTCCTGTATATCCAGTGGCATACATTTTGTTCTTGCATTAATGTTACATTTGTAGCAATTTTGCACTGACAGTCAGTTTGAGATGCACTATATTGCCAAAAGTTTTGGGACGCCTGCCTCTACATGCACATGAACTTTAATGACATCCCATTCTAAATCCATAGGGTTTAATATGGAGTTGGCCCACCCTTTGCAGCTATAACAGCTTCAACTCTTCTGGGAAGGCTTTCCACAAGGTTTAGGAGTGTGTTTATGGGAATTTTTGACCATTCTTCTAGAAGCGCATTTGTGAGGTCAGGCACTGATGTTGGACGAGAAGGCTTGGCTCTCAGTCTCCGCTCTAATTCACCCCAAAGGTGTTCTATCAGGATGAGGTCAGGACTCTGTGCAGGCCAGTCAAGTTCCTCCACACCAAACTCGCTCATCCATGTCTTTATGAACCGACGCTTTGTGCACTGGTGCGCAGTCATGTTGGAACAGGAAGGGGCCATCCCCAAACTGTTCCCACAAAGTTGGGAGCATGAAATTGTCCCAAATGTCTTGGTGTGCTGAAGCATTAAGAGTTCCTTTCACTGGAACTAAGGGGCCGAGCCCAACCCCTGAAAAACAACCCCACACCATAATCCCCCCTCCACCAAACTTTACACTTTACACAATGCAGTCAGGCAAGTCCCGTTCTCCTGGCAACCACCAAACCAGACTCGTCCATAGGATTGCCAGACAGAGAAGCGTGATTGGTCACTCCAGAGAACACGTCTCACTGCTCTAGAGTCCAGTGGCGGTGTGCTTTACCCCACTGCATCCCACGCTTTGCATTGCACTTGGTGATGTAAGGCTTGGATGAGCCGCTCTGCCTTGGAAACCCATTCCATGAAGCTCTCTACACACTGATCTTGAGCTCATCTGAAGGCCACACAAAGTTTGGAGGTCTGTAGCTATAGACTCTGCAGAAAGTTGGCGACTTCTGCGCACTGTGACCCTCAGCATGCGCTGACCCCTCTGTGATTTTACGTGTTCTATCACTTCATGGCTGAGTTGCTGTTGTTCCCAATTGCTTCCACTTTGTTATAATACCACTAAGAGTTACCTGTGGAATATTTAGTAGTGAGGAAATTTCAGGAATGGACTTATTGCACAGGTGGCAACCTGTCACGGTACCACGCTTGAGTTCACTGAGCTCCTGAGAGCGACCCATTCTTTCACAAATGTTTGTAGAAGCGTCTGCATGCCTAGTGCTTGATTTATACACCTGTGGCCATGAAGTGATTGAACACCTGAATTCAGTGATTTGGAGGGGTGTCCCAATACTTTTGGCAATATAGTGTAGGCCTATATATTGTTTTATTTTGTAAACTATCCAAAGATAGCCTATACACACAATTCTCAAATACTCTTTGTAATCTTAAGTGTATGATTATGTTGTTTTAAACCCCCAAACTTTCTCTTAAAAGATTGTTCATTAACAATTATTCAGTTACTTGTATACGTCTAAAAAATCACAAGTTCAGAGTTGCTTCCTCAACGCAATATTTTTTGGTGTTCCACAAAAGAAGAAAAAAAGTCTTACAGATTTGGAATTACACAAGTGGCAGTAAAAATGTTCATTTTTGCTTGAACTATCCCTTCTATCCACCACATATGTGAGGTCTGTATATGTGTACTTGTATAGGCTATGATTCTGCCCTAGTTTGGACCATGGACCGATATTGCTTAATTTAGCCTGCAGAAGAGCATAGCTTTTCTTGTGTGGTCTGACGTGGATGATGTCTCCTGCCAAACAGGTCAGGTGGTGTGTGCTGCGGTCTGGAGGCTGTCACAGGCTAACACCACCACCACCCACTGCTGCTGAGCCGCCCGCCATGCGACCAGCTTACTGCTAATGCTTGAGATAATCTGCCTCCACTTCCACCTCCACAGCACACACACACATATCTTATTTGTATAGTATGGTGTGGACTTTGCTGCAATTGTTTTATATTGAGCCAGTTAAATTTGTACCCATAACCCCAAAAATCCTTACAGAAACCTTTTGGCATTTTTATGATGTCCTTAGCCTGTATGAAGCTGATGTCATGTGGACCATTGGGAACTCTCCTACGGTATTGGTACATACAGAGAAAGATTTTCTTTTGGGGTTAGATTTATAATGCAGCCACTCTCCCATGCACATACACACACAGTGGCATTTGATCAGTAATTTATGAGCATGCCAACTCATGCGCACACACACATGTTAAGACTTAAACACACATGCACCTTTTGAACTATGCTGAAGTCTCTACGCCCGAGATCAATGTGTTTGCTAAAGGTACGAGAGGAAGTTTTCATGGATGTTTTTTTTCTTCTTCAGGGTAAAGAGCCATGCCACAGGTGAGGTTTCTCGTTTTTCATGTTTTGTTTCATTCTTTTGCATCTCAGCCCTGTCTACAAACACACTCAACCCCTCAAAACTCACAAACAAATCCTCTGATATCACTCCGTTGTTGTGGATGGCGTCATTCTAACAGTTTCCTCCTCAGCCATTATCTTATCTCTAAATCGGATTCTTCATTATCATTTAAACAGATGTGGGTGACGGGTACATTTATTCAAGTCATTTCTAAAGTTCATTCATTTCTCACTGATACAAAAGGAGCAAAAAGCTTTATTCTTTGAAAAACCTTAAACTACGGTAATAAATACCATGTTATATTAGAAAATGTTACATACTTCTTTGGTTGTTGACATCAAAGGCTGTGTGTCCATGTCCAATCTCTACAGTACCTTGTGGAAAAAAAAGTGCCCTTGACTGTATTGAATGTGCACTGGCAGTGATGAATCTGCTCCTTCAAATCTTAAAATTGTATAAAAAAAATTACTTACTGATAATATAATATTTATGAAACAAAAAGGCAACTTAAGTGTACTTACAGAGTTGAGAGTACACTTTCATGAGTATGTTTTTTAACACTTAAGTTGACTTTTATCAGTTTGTAGCAGTAAATGAAGAGATGTCACACCGTTTCACCACGTTTCTAGCATCTGTAAAACTGCATTGTACCATCTTAAAAATATATCTAAATTACGGCATATGCTTTCAATGCAAAATGCTGAACATTTAGTTCATGCGTTCATGACCTCAAGGCTGGATTATTGTAATGCTCTACTGGGTGGTTGCCCTGCTCGCTAAATAAATAAACTGCAGCTGGTCCAAAACACAGCAGCTCGAGTTCTTACTAGAACCAGGAAGTATGACCATATTAGCCCGGTTCTGTCAACACTGCACTGGCTCCCTATTAAACATCGCATACATTTTAAAATCTTGCTAATTACTTACAAATCACTAAATGGTTTAGCTCCCCAGTACTTGAGCGAGCTCTTAACGCATTATACTCCATCACGTCTATTGCGGTCTCAAAACTCTGGCCAGTTGATAATACCTAGAATATCAAAATCAACTGCAGGCGGTCGATCCTTTTCCTATTTAGCACCCAAACTCTGGAACATCCTTCCTAGCATTGTTCGGGAAGCAGACACACTCTGTCAGTTTAAATCTAGACTAAAAACACATCTCTTTACTATGGCATACACATAAAACATTATCAATTTATATTATTCAAATCAGTTAAATGATTGTTAGGCAGCATTAACTAGGTCAGCCGGAACCGAGAACACTTCCCATAACACCTGATGTACTCGTTACATCATAAGAGGAATGGCATCTACGCTAATGTTAGTCTCTCTGTTTATCCCGAGGTTTACTGCAGTCAGCCGGATCCGGGCCGTATCCAGATCAGATGGTGGACCTGCGCCTGGACATGACCAACTCATCCCTGAAGTGTCTGCAGAGACTGTGTCAGTTAGTAAAATAATGTTTTCATGACAGATTTATTCAAGCATACATTAAATAATGAAGACGGGTTAAGTAAAAATATAATTTATATGTAATAAAGTGCATTTATTTAGCAAAATGCTCTTCTCTAGAGTTATTTTTTTCCAGCTAACTAATGAATTTATGGACAGTGAATAACTTTCTTGAGGTAAACATTACATGAGACAGGATTAATTTTGGTAACTTGTAATGTATCTTTCAACATTTCTTCTGGTGGTGCTGTAACTAGTAGTAAAGAGGAGATGAGATGATCGGTTTACATCCGCTTGACCCGGCCACATGTACTGAGACGCTACAGTGATCAGTCACGCCGTATTAAAGAGCGCCAAAACGGCATTTATTGTTTGACAGAAATCGACAGAATTGAGACTTTGCTTCATATTGAAATTAACAAAGCACAATACTTTTTTTGCGATTATTGGATTGCAGGCCCACTATTGTTTCGTTTTGTTCACGCATTAACAGTAAACAGCACAAAAAATTTTTTTTACAATTGTTAAAAAATTGTTAATCGTTACCGATTAAAATGTTCAATTACTAAAATGTTGGTGCGTCCCTAAAAATGTACTTGATTCCTACTTAAGTGGGTCAACTAATTGCATTTAACACGCATTTAATGAATGATGTAAAAGGTTGCAGTGTATTTTACAGTATGTGTACTTACCAAAGAAAGTACTGTAATATAGTCGTCACCTTCATTTATATAGCGCTTTTACAATATAAATTTGTTTCAAAGCAGCTTTACAATGATAATAGGAAATTAATGGAAGAGAAGGTAACTGCATGGGTTAAGGTTAGATTTAGAGGTATGTTCAGGACTAGTAGTAGTTATTACCCATATTGCAATTGCTATAATAAGTACATAGTATATACATGGGGAACAGGACTGTAAAATAAAGTGCTACCATATAAAATATAATACATTTTCATGTATTTGCAATAAACATCTGAAATAAAGGCCTTCTGAAGCGAATCAATGTGTTTGTGTAAGAAAAATATAATTTTTTTTATAAAGTAAAATATCTAGCTTCCAGTGGACCGCCTTCCGTATTCAGCTTACAGAAAAAACTGCTAGAGGCGCTACACTTTCTGGGTAAGTTGAATATGGAAGGCGGTCCGTCGGAAGCTAGATATTTTACTTTATAACGTGTTAAATATAGATATTTTTCTTACACAAACCTATCGATTCGTTTCAGAAGGCCTTTATGAGCCGTGTGAAACACTTTTATAATGGAAGGATGCACTTTTTTGGGCTTAATTTTGGGCTGCCATTATAAAGCTTGAAAGAGCCAGGACATTTTTAATATAACTCTGATTGTATTCATCTGAAAGAAGAATGTCATACACACCTAGGATGGCTTGAAGGAGAGTAAATCAGGGGGTAATTTTCATTTTTGGGTGAACTATCCCTTTAAGTATATTATTGCCGTTAAAATTGTTAAAGTGTAATTATTTTTCACAAGGGATAGTGACCACTGCTCTTATAAGCACAAAAGAACGTTTAATAAGTGTCTAATAAGTCTGTGTGTTGGCCCTCGCTGTCACTTCAGTGCTTTATTACTTTTGTGTTGAAGTTTGTCAGCAAAGGCCTCCAGCTGCAATCATCTTGTTTCCTCCCTCGTGCACCCCGGGCGCACTGCTGTCATGATGTCATCCACCTGTGCAGACAAGAATCTGCTTTCTATGTGGCAACGCTGAACAAAATAAACTGGTTACTGGTTCAGTAAGCAGAGAACACAACGATTCAGTCAGGAAGACTTCACACAGCCACGGCAAGTGCATCAACCTGAACAATAATAATAGAACGGGACAGGACGGAGGTCTAGGGCAAGATAAATCTGTGTTTGATCGGACTGTAAGACATGCCGATAAGGGTCTGTCTGGGGCGGAAAATGACTCATGACTGTGTGCTTGTATCTCTAAATCAGCAGACCTGCGTTACAGTGTCTGTGTGTGCAAATGACATTACAGAATAACTGTGGCATTAGGTGAGTGATCGGTTGATATGCAAGATTGCCTGTGCGGTGGAGCACGTTGTCCCACTTTGATTTGCGTCTTTTTTAAGTGACAGGAGCCAGAGGTGTGTTCTGGCTCAGTACACTGGGTGTAGATGTGACTGGATCATTCCTGCCAAGTGGGCTAGGATGGCGGCCCTGCACATGGGCATGTCTGTACAGGGCCTTCTCAAGCTTCCTGTATGCTGTATAAACTTGTGAGCCGGCAAATTGCTTGCAGATAATCATAGGCATTATTCCCGCCTAGATAGTCATGCTGCCGCAAAGGGTTGTGGGTAATGATAGTGATAGTGGCTTTGGAAAGAGTGATGTCATCAAGGAGTGCAAAAGGCAATCTGGAGCTGGTGGCCAGATAAAGGGCAAAGGCTCTGGTGGACAACTGTAATGCTCTTTCACAGGAGACCTAATGGAGTTCTGCTGTTAATATACATTCGGCTATCTCTGCTGGAAAATCCAGCATAAACCAGCATGAATTATACGTTGGTCCAGGCTGGTTCATAGTGGTTAGAGCTGGTATAGTGCTGGTCTATCTAGTGGATCAACATAGTCAACCAGCAAAACTGAGCTGGTGTAGCTGGTCCACCAACAGTCCTGCTTCCCATGCTGGTGACCATCAATGCTGGATTTTCAGCAGGGATCTCAGATGTTTCACTTAAAGACATAGCGATAGACATACATCGTTTACATACAGAACGAGCTATAAGACTAATGTGGATGTCATAGCTAGATTCCAATGTCTGCCAGAAATCTCAACATGAACTAATCAAATTCTTCCATATATATATATATATATATATATATATATATATATATATATATATATATATATATATATATATATATATATACACACTATATTGCCAAAAGTATTGGGACACCCCTCCATATCATTGAATTCAGGTGTTCAATCTTTTCCATGGCCACAGGTGTATAAATCAAGCACTAGGCATGCAGACGCTTCTACAAACATTTGTGAAAGAATGGGTTGCTCTCAGGAGCTCAGTGAACTCAAGCGTGGTACCGTGATAGGTTGCCACCTGTGCAATAAGTCCATTCGTGGAATTTCCTCAATAGGTACTAGGTAATATTCCACAGTCAACTGTTAGTGGTATTATAACAAAGTGGAAGCCATGAAGTGACCTCCAAACTTGGCTCAAGAACAGTGTGTAGAGAGCTTCATGGAATGGGTTTCCATGGCCAAGCAGCTCATCCAAGCCTTACATCACCAAGTGCAATGCAAAGCGTGGGATGCAGTGGGGTAAAGCACGCCGCCACTGGACTCTAGAGCAGTGGAGACGTGTTCTCTGGAATGACTAATCACGCTTCTCTGTCTGCCAATCCCATGGACGAGTCTGGGTTTGGCGGTTGCCAGGAGAACGGTACTTGCCTGACTGCATTGTGCCAAGTGTAAAGTTTGGTGGAGGTGGGGTTGGGTTGGGCTCGGCCACTTAGTTCCCGTGAAAGGAACTCTTAAGGCTTCAGCATACCAAGACATTTTGGACAATTACATGCTCCCAACTTTGTGGGAACAGTTTGGGGATGGCCCCTTCCTGTTCCAACATGACTGTGCACCAGTGCACAAAGCGTCGGTCCATAAAGACATGGATGAGCGAGTTTGGTGTGGAGGAACTTGACTGGCCTGCACAGAGTCCTGACCTCATCCCGATAGAACACCTTTGGGATGAATTAGAGCGGAGACTGCGAGCCAGGCCTTCTCGTCCACAAATGCGCTTCTAGAAGAATGGTCAAAAATTCCCATAAACACACTTGTGGAAACACACCTTGTGGAAAGCCTTCCCAGAAGAGTTAAAGCTGTTATAGCTACAAAGGGTGGACCAACTCCATATTAAACCCTACGGATTTAGAATGCGATGTCATTAAAATTCATGTGCATGTAAAGGCAGGCGTCCCAAAACTTTTGGCAATATAGTGTATATAGTCTTGGGAGAATTGTTTAAGTTCATATTGAGATTTCTGACTGCAGACTTTGGAATCTAGGTGAATCTAGGCAAATCAGAGCACATTTTAAGACATTCTGACATGTATGAGAAGTAAGAGAAAATTTGCATCAAGGGGACTTGCCCCAAATCTTGGGTACCTTTTTTGAAAAGAAAAGAAAAATCCCAGGTCCTTGAGGCATGAAGTGCTGGGCTATGGTAGTGCATTTACTGTGTAAACAGACCCTTGTGAGGTCTTCATGTACTCCTCTCTATCAGCCCCATTCAGGCCCCTCTGCTACTTCTCCTCGAGCACGTAGCCACCCTGTCCCTCCCTCACCTGCCCGTGCAGCCACCCTCATTATATTCCCCTGTTCAACATACAGAGTGATAACACTTGACATGTTTGCAGAGGCTGAAAGAAGGACATCCATTCATTAGACAGTGGATTTTAACTTTGTTTCATCATGACAGCATCTCGTACAAGCAGCTTGTTGTAGCTCGGTGTGTACCTGTAGCCACCTTGGTGCTGCCCAAACCAGTTGTGTATTTGTTCATTTGATCTCTACTAGATTACAATAGCACAGAATCTCATCGAATCATGACTGAATGGATTAAAAACCTTGAATAAGCCTGTTTGGTTTCATGTCTTCTCTCCTCTAATCCTTTATTGACTGCCCAACCGGTTGGCAAAGAACATTGCGCAATTCCCTTTGTGTTTAGTTTTAAAGAGTGCAAACAGAAAGATCTTTCTCCCCACAAACTTGCTCTCTTTCCGTGGTTAATGTTACATGAGGTGTTCTGATGAGGCTTGACTCAATTAGCACTGGGTTTGCAGAATCAAAGATGCCAAAGAGAGACCGTTTTGACAGGTGCTGATGAATCCAAGAGCGATTAAATGTTTTGCTGCAGCTCTGGCTGGACGGAGCACAGTGAATGTGGAACTGTGTGCTTTTCGGATGAGCATGCTACTAAAGGGTGGGAAGTATCTGCTAAAGATACATAACATAACACCAGCCTAACAGGATGAGCTGCTCATCTGGGTTTTCTTAAATGAGCACAGCACTGGGGCTCTCATGTTGCCTTAGCTGACCTCTTTGCCTGCCACTGCATGCTGGGTAATGGCACAGTGATGTAAGGGAACTATCTTCCCCTAACATCTGACACCACCAGTTTAACATGTCCCTCAACCTCTCAGCATGGGAAGGGCCTCACATATGGGATCTATACAGTTAAATGACGGGCCATTAGCCACCGTACCATCACTCTTTACATCATTATTCACCTGTATGGATTTTTCTACTGTACGGGAGCTTCTATGCAGTAATGTAATGCAGATCACAGTCACGCCCAATCCTCGTTCCAATCCAGCTTCCAAGCAATTTGATAAACATTTTGTAGAGCTTTCTACAGCATCACTATTATTATTTCCCATACATTTGTTTAACGTGTATGCTAGCGTATGTGTACAGTCAAACGTGTAGCCTTTCAAAGTATACTCCACTTGACAGTGTGCGCGAATGCAGGCGGTCGACACGTGCTCTAGAAAGTTTCATCTTTGTCCAGTGTCTGTTCTGTTTTTCTCCAAAGTTATGACTGATAAAAATGTCTTTGTACTCTTTTAAAGGTGCAGTGTGTAAATTTTAAATTCTAGCAGTGAGGTTGCGAATTGCAACCGCCCATCGCTCACGCCTCCCTTTCAAAGCTTTCACTTTTCAAAGCTACGGTGGCCGACACAGGACAAAGATGTCGTTGTCTGAGACAGCAGAGAGTAGCTAGCGCTCTGTAGAGAAATTTGTCCCTTTAGGGCTACTGTAGAAACATGGCGGCGCAAAATGGCAACTTCACTGTAAGGAGACCTGCGGTGTGTGTAGATAGAAATGGCTCATTCTAAGGTAATAAGAACATAACGGTTCATTATGTGAGGTCTTTATACACCACTGAAAACATAGTTATGTGTATTATATTGCATTTCTGTCAATAGATCCTCATAAATATTACACACTGCACCTTTAAACTGAAGTTGCGTCTATCTCATAACCTCCTCACACAAGCGCTTGTCAATGTGGGCTTCTGTTGTTGTTGCAGTCTCCAGTATTTTATTGTTGTTCTGTCTAATCCCCAATCTGTTCCCACAAAGTTGGGAGCATGAAATTGTCCGAAATGTCTTGGTATGTTGAAGCATTAAGAGTTCCTTTCACTGGAACTAAGGGGCCGAGCCCAACCCCTGAAAAACAACCCCACACCATAATCCCCCCTCCACCAAACTTTACACTTGGCACAATGCAGTCAGGCAAGTCCCGTTCTCCTGGCAACCGGCAAACCCAGACTCGTCCATGGGATTGGCAGACAGAGAAGCTTTTTTTTCAGAAGCTGGCTTTTGAGAATTGCGCGCCATTAAAGCACTGTCTGAGGGGAGATGATTCAACAACGGTGTTCAAAGGTAAAATAACTTTATTTAACATAACAGCCAGTAATGCACAAATGAGATATGCACAAATAAGATTAGGCTATGAATAAGGCTATGTTATGTAGTTTAAACTTGGCCTAAAAATAGAGACAAACTCACGAAGTCACGTAATCCGTCATGTCACAATAAGACCTAACTTTAGAAACAGCCATGAATGAGAGCATGTTGAATTTAATTCCCTCTCTCTGTCTATGTTCATCTTGTGTAGTCGCGTTCACCCGTTCACTCACCATGCTGATGCTCCAGCATGGCCACCACAAGATCCGCTCGTTTAAAACTCCTTAAATTATACTAACGTCTACTATATAGCATTTATATAATAAACATCTAAGTACTTACAGCTCTGTGGAAAGAATTATCAGGCCTATCTCCGCAAGAGGCGTTCTGTGTAAACGCACAGATGAAAACAACGCTCTGTCATCAGCAGGTATTTCATAATCTAGACAAAAACATTATTAAATATAGCTGCAAGCAGCAATACCGGGGCCAAGTGCGATTTTGGTGAAAATCGGACAAATGGTTTAGGACGAGTTAAAAAAAGTAGGTTTTTAACAAATAACAAGATGGTGGACAGGAAGTTTGGCCAAATATAAAAAAGTGGTATCTATGTTCTCGGCATGACCCAAGGAATGTATTATGACCAGTTCCGTTACAATAGGCCAATTTAATAAAAAATTATTAGCATTTTTGGAAATTTAATTATAGCATTTGACCACAAGGTGGCGCTGCCTCAAATCTTTTTGAGTACCATCAGGGCATGGTTCCAAAGACACATACCAAGTTTCGTAATGGTACGGCAAAGCATTAGTAAAACAAAGTCCTAGCATTTTTTATCATAATACTGTATTGAAGTCAATGGGAATTTCATGTTTTTTTCTATTATAGCACCACCAAGAGGCACAATCCCACCATTTTTTGATGTGTCCTCGGAGTGAGCCCATACATATGTGTGTCGAGTTAGGTGACAATATCTCATTTAGTTTCGGAGTTATAGACATTTATATAAAAAAAATTACCCATGGACGACTTTGTTTAGATTTTTTTGCCACCTTCTATCAAAAATTTGACATTTGGGCAATGGTAACCAGTTAATCAACTAGTATTCCGTGTTTCCTACACTGGTTTCGTCTCGATCAGAATAACGGTTTCGAAGATATTCGCAAATGTTTTTTAAGTGCTAAATCATAACGCTGCACAAACCATAAGGCAAAACCTGACATGTTTGGTATCGTTGGACTCGGCAAGGATTCAGGAGATAAGAAAAGTTACTCCCGTGAAAATAATTTGACGACACCCAAAGTTATAGGCATTTGAAGAAAATAATTCTCCACTAGGTAGCACTGTTTCGAAAATTCTCAGGCTCCTTCAGGGCATCGTAACAATCCGTTCATGTGTTCATAAAATAGATCATTTTAGGACATAATTCAAAATGGCCGACAGCCAAAATGGCCGATATGGTAAAATTGGATATCAGTCAACTCAGCATGAAGTCCCGAATCTAACGAGACCACTTTGATTTTTGGACAAATGGTTCAGAAGTTCTAAGCAAAAATAGCCATTTTTCGTATCTCCGGACCAGTAGGTGGCACTGTGCCGAAACGCTGCATGTCACTTCAGGTCATGCTTGTGATGACATGTACCAAGTTTGGTCTGAATATGATAAAGCGTTGCGGAGATACAGCCTTATGTCTGTATTTGTTCGCGCGTTTATCAAAAACGATTTGCAAATCAACTTGAATTCCATAACTTTTTGGCGGCATGGTCTGATGATGTTCTGTTTCAATTTTTGTGAAAATCGGAGCAACGGCCTAGGACGAGTTTGAAAAAGTAGGTTTTTCGGAAAATTGAAAATGGCGGGAAAATTTACAAAACGGAAAATGACGTCATATGGTGCAATCGAATCGGCTTGAGCCAAGGAATCAAAGGATCAAAGTCTATTAAACAACACATAAACCTTTTAGAACTGTAGTTTAAAACGAATGCTTATAATTATGGGAAGTTGATACTCGTCTGTCATTTATTTATGTTCTCCATTTGAAAACATTAGACTTTGTAAATTTATTTAGCTGTTGTTATAAATAAAAAGATGCAACAGCAGTAATGTTAAAAAGACACTTTAGTGACAGTGCACTGTGTGTACGTGTGTGTGTCTGTGTATATATATATATATATATATATATATATATATATATATTGCACTCTTTCAGACTCTATTTATTGATGTAGAAGTGTGTTTTGTATGTAAGAAGGGAGTGAAATTGCAAAAAAAGTGTTAAATAAAACAGTTTGTTCAGTTCAGTGCTGTTGTTATAATAGTCAAAAACAGAAATAACAATAAATAAATATTGGTTCTATATATCAGTTATCGGGGACATAAACATGCAAATAATCAGTATCGGTTATGAAAAACCAATATCGGTCGATCACTGTTCTTGAGCTCATCTGAAGGCCACACAAAGTTTGGAGGTCTGTAGCTATTGACAAGAAAGTTGGCGTCTTCTGCGCACTGTGACCCTCAGCATGCGCTGACCCCTCTGTGATTTTACGTGTTCTACCACTTCGTGGCTGAGTTGCTGTTGTTCCCAATTGCTTCCACTTTGTTATAACACCACTAACAGTTGAGCGTGAAATATTTAGTAGTGAGGAAATTTCTTGAATGGACTTATTGCACAGTTGGCAACCTGTCACGGTACCACGCTTGAGTTCACTGAGCTCCTGAGAGCGACCCATTCTTTCACAAATGTTTGTAGATATGAGATAGGATACAGTGTTTCCATAAAACGTAGCTGTTGTGCTTTGTACTAGTAGACTAGCTCTTATTTTCTGAATAAGGAAATGTGGCTACTGGCGATGAGCACAAAGGAAGGAGGTAAATAATCACGTACTGTACCTTTACTGTACACTCACTTCAAACTGTACCATTTTTAACACCTCTCAGACATGAAGGAGCCTGTGTTTGTTTGTCTTTTCAGGAAAGAAAAAAGGAAGACAGCAAGCACGAAAGACAGACAAACAGACATTCTTTCTACATATAAAGTGTCATGTTTCAGTCTCAGACAAATGGTCTCTTGTCTGTGGATGTGTTGAATTGTCCTGGTGCCATGAGGGCTGTTTTCCCCTCACTCTGATTTGAAGATCACGGTTCAGGCGGAGGACACGTTTATATGGAATGTCACCACATCAGCTTCTGAATGAGATAAACATGTTCATGCTATCTTGGGTTTCGTACCTGTGCAGTCAAGGCATCAGTTCGGGGTATTTGTGCAGTCAAGCAAAGCCTGATGGGGTATTTTTTGCAGTGACAATCCTGTGCTCCTTGTGCACACCTTAGAGAAAAGGCCTGGTCCACACTGCACACATGCCTGCAAAACACACTGGACTTCTAGATAGAAAGCAAAGTAAGCTATGAATCAGTATTTCTCTGAATGAATAACTGATATAAATGATAAAATGTTCATCAGGGTTTGGCCGCTGAGAATAATTGCACACTTTATCGTTGTCAAATCTTAATTACATGAGAAGACATTTACATCTAAATGGAGTGGAACCGAAGCCCAAAGTGTAGCTATGAACTGCTTGTTTTTTCACACTGCTTTTTGCACTTTTTGCTTTTTCTATTCCATCTCTGCAAACTTCATTAAAGCCCTAATATGTTTCTTATTTAAGGTGAAATCGTAGCAGACTACCATTTGTGCGTCTAGAAATGGAAAGCATAAATGCATGGCATGTTACGGCCAATGTTTGTCAGATGGTTTCAGGCAGCTCAACTCATTTCCTGTAAAGTGTGCATGAAGACTGCAGTGTGTAATTCAGGATGAGTTGAAGATGTTTCCAGAATATCTGAAATCTGGGCTTCTTTATATTCTTCATATACGCAGATATGCGTTTGGACTTGGTGCTACACGATTTTACAAAAATTAGTAATATAATAAAAGTCACTCATTTTTCTAAAGTAACACTGCCCAACAGCGACACCCACAGGTGAAGTTACAGCGGGAGGCTCATCTCCTCTGTCCCCATTGACTTAAAACAGACCCCCTAATGCGTGTATGGGGTTTAGTGGGGGGTAATTGAGAATGAATGGGGGAAAGTCACGTGAGAGGAGGCAGTGCCTCCATCGCGCTTTGATTGGATATGATCGGTTATGATTGGATATGATTGGTTTGTGCATTCTGGAATCGACCTGAATGAAGATAATGATGCCGTTAATTGGAAGACTAATTAAAAAGCAAGTAAACAACTCTGCCATTTAGCGCTTTGTCACGTCAAAATCAATCTTGAAATGGACTGAAAACAACATGACGACTGAGGGGGTTTTAGTGAGCGATCAGCTTGGGGAAATTAAAGGTACATCTTCGTGTCTGTGACCAATGTGTACAAGCTTGATGAATGCTGAAAGTAAGTTGACTATTAAAAAGAAAAACTGTTGACAAATAATATATGTGACCTGTGCTGGCAAAAGGAGTGGGAATGCGTACTGGATAATTTCGAGCTACATGCAAAACAAGTGAAAAATTACGGTTTTGGTCGATTTTGAGTTTTTCTCTCAAGCCCTCGTCTAGTGATCCCAATGCTCCAAAGAGCAATTAAACATCTACAAGTATCTCTATATGTGCGTTTTCTGAGAGGAGCACCTTTCCCTTGTCCATCTGATGTGTAACATTATATTAGATCCGTGCGGTACAGTCGCTCTTAATATATAGGCTCTGTTTCATTAATGTTCACTGTGGAATCATGGGAAAAAAAGTTAAATATATATTTTTCCTATAGATATGGGTGTTGACTTGGTGTGTGCCAAATTTGGTGTTGTGCCCAGGGGTTTGAAGGTGATTTTGTTTTGTAACCTTCAGAAAACTTTGACTTGATTTTTCTCAAAACTGACTTTGCTGACTCTATCGACTTCAAACTGGTGTAGCTCAGTCATTTTTGTCAGATCATACATATTTTTGATTGCAATTTTTTTATATAGAATGTGAAAATAACTAACTTATTTTTTAATATTTGCTCATTGCGACTCATTTTGCCAGCACGGGTCACATATATTGTTTAAATTGTTACTGCCTTTAGTTATTATTTTGGAATAAATGTATTAAATGCTTAAATACTTGGTTTTAATAAATAGAACATTGCATAGTTAGTGCAAAAAATCCAAAATAGAATTTGGTCTCTCTTTTTAATGTAATGTTTATTCAACCAGAAAAATTAAGTAAATTTTAACGGACATAATTTTATATTTGATATAAAAAAAAAATATGAGGACTTTGCCTCCTCATTTTAAAACGCACACCTCTGCTGGTTTTCTTCTAGCGAGCTCCTACCTGTCCTCCTGCAGCCGGAGGCCATGCGTAATAAGAGGGTTTTCATTCGTGCTGCTGAGACTCGTTTGGATCTCTCTGCCGTTTCTTTACAGTGCATCCGTTCATTCTGCAACCAAACCTAAAGCTCAGATAAATACATGTGGAAAGGTGTCAGTTTATGTTTGTGTTGTGTCACGTCACAGTTTTAGACTTTGCGTGCATGCTAATGGTTGTGCACGCTTGCGTTCACACTGCTCGTCTGACTTAGAAATTTGACAGTCGTTAACTGATCGGATGCTTCAGCGTTTCCACACTGGAGACGAGAGAAAGGCCTCTTCCTAAAATCTCCATAAATCTGTCCTCGGATTTCAGTCTTTCCAGCGCTACTTCACAGAAAAGTCTCAAATGAAGGGCTGAAGAGAGATTTAGATGAGAGCCGTTGGCTTGGATCAGCTGGCTTCCTCCTCTTCAGCTGATGATTTCACATCAGTGGAAAAATGATTCATAAATCCAGCTTACATTCTCGGTGGCAACAAATCCCTTCAGTGAGCCTCAGCATCCACGCTGATCTGCTCTAATGGCACTGTCAACATGCGCCGGGCGGCAGCGAGCGCTGGGAGGCTGCCATGTCAGATAGAATCGCTGTAGAGAGACGAGAGTGCAGGCCCGCTGCTCCAAGCGGCTCCTGAGAGAGTTTTTGGCTGCTCCTGTTCTACCGCTATAGAGCCGGCCAGAGATAAATCCAGAAGACATTTTTAGTAGTGATGGGAAGGCGTTGCTTTTTTGCCTTTTTGTTGGACTAATATATTTTATGTCTTTGTTGAGAGTTCGAAACAAACAAATCATGTGAACTCGAGTTGCTCTTATGCCGAGTTCACACTGCACAAGTTTAGCCCTGATTTTGACTCGCTGACACGTTTTGCGAAACCCGCGACAAATGCCCGAAATTACAGGCAAATCGGTGCTCGTTCACGCCAGTGACAATCATGCAGTGTGAATTATCAAAGACACGATCTTGGCATGCTAAATATCTGGACCTGTCGCTGATTCAAAATCCTGCTGTGTGAAATGAGCTCTGACTGAAAATGACACCGGCGATGCCCGACAGCCAATGAGATCGTAAAATACAGGGGGGAGGAGTTATGGAGTATATCAGTATTTTAATAGATATATTCACAATTATTTCAAACAGAAACAAAGCACAAGCATTTGCGTGACCAGTGCAACCGCAGCACATTGAACAATGATTTATTTACCTCCATCTCTCTCTGCAGAACACAATCCTTGCTCCCCGCGTCTCCCCAACCATTTCCTCCTCCAACTTTTTTCTTTTTCTCCTTTTCGCTGCAAATCAGCGCACAGACAATTTGGATCGCAAGCTTTTCGCAGGCTATCATTTTATCATTCCAGTCTCACGAGAGAGCTCCGGTCTGACGCACGCGTGATCTCGCGTGTGTTTGGTTGTGAGGTGTAGTTTGCGGACGGGACAGAGTTGTCGCCGATTCTTCCTCTTTTAAAGTCATGCAGTGTGAAAAGAAAAGGCATCACTTAAAACAGTGCTGCCCATGATCACGTGGCTTATTACTGCTCAGAGAAATATCAGTTGTCCCCACATTGACCACACTGCTAAAACCAATACCAAATCACCCACAAAGAAACACTTGGTGAAGACTGCACTTCTGAGGGTCATGGATTATTCACTGTTTATTACAAACGGGTTTGTGTTGTTGATTGGAAGGGATGATTCCTAAAACTTTTTACTTCTAATATGCACTAGTAAATTGTCTGATGAAAATGTGAATTTTACATGCACATCAGTAACCTGACAACGCAAGTAAACCGCGTTAACATGACTTTATTAATAATAAATAAGGTTATTTCTCTGTAGTGACGTCAAAACACAATCATTTGTATTCCATATGTTATGTCAGTTGTAATGTTAAATAAAGCGTGCAACATGTCAGAGGGAACTTCCAGCTCATACGCTCCTCTCGTGCAGTTACAGACGCAGCGTTTTGACTGAACCACTTCAACTTCTGCTGCATGAGATGAGAACACATTTTCTGGGTCATAAAAGATTCTGCGTTTGTGATATTTCCTTCTTTCTTTCCTGCGCTCACGCTGTCTGGATGTGCTTAAATCTGCACTAAGGATGCGTTCCTGTCACGTATCAATAAGCCCACAGAAAGCAGGTTAATGTGTTTACATGTCGCGCGAAATCGGGGTAAGAGGCAAAAAACTACCTGTGTCAACCGGTTTATGCTTAAGCCGTTTATGACCTCACTTGGTTAAAAGAAAACGGGTTACCGTGTTTACATGACCACTTGCGTTGACGGCTTATTAAGCATAATCGGCTTAAGAGCGTGCATGTAAACGCACTCAATGACATTGACACAAGATTGTGAAAAATATGTTAGATTTTATCTTGCTTCTGCTCGAAACTTTCACATTTTGTCCCGTTCCCATCCACAAAAGCCTGTAGGAAGAGGTCTATGCTGATTTTTCAGTCCCGGTCCAGTTAGATTCGGTCTCGTTCCAGTGTCTATAGGCTATTTTTTCCAATTTCCACCCTTCAGATCCCCAGTTACAGACTCCTGCGTGCTGTTGTTATTAGATAATTATATTTTGCGGGAGCCCATGAGTCATTTCTTTCTCCCGGTTCCCGCGCACGTATTAGTATCTTCCCTCTCTCTTCCGCACTCAGCAATTCAAAACTTGTCCCATGCCGCGGGATCACAGACCTCTACCTTGCGGTACCTTTGACTGTCAGGTAGAAGTCTGCCGTGGGCTTGGCAGAAGTGCGTCTCGAGGGATCATAGTGGGGTTGACGTGAGCACCCTTTTGAAAACTAACATGACTAAATTTACACTACACCTCAACAGTCCGCATGATTTGAAGCATCATGGCAAATAATGACTGAAGCATTGTTTTACGCTGTTAGCATGCTTGAATTCGGCTGTTCTGTCCTGTTGTTGGACACTATCTGAGCATTGAACAGGCTGTTCTGATTCCACAGCACATCCTGTTCTCTTTTCCTTGGCACTGTGACGCTGGCAAGGCAGATCTCTACCTCACATACCTAGCAGTGCGGTTTACAAGAGTCCACAGAGTGCCACAAACAGCCCTGGAGCCGCCCCAAATCCAGGCCTTTTAATATCACGTCCCTACGAACGTTAATTTCTCAAGTCCTGCTCTTTCTGCATGCTTAAGTGTAACCACATGTTATGCCATGGACGTAATCTTTTCCACTGAAGTGAGTCGGGCTCTGGGAGAGGAGAGGAGACAGGCTTCTCTCTGCCATCTATGGTGCTGGCTGGCACCATGGCGGGCACGATTCAAATGTCAGAGTGCCGAATGTAAGCAGTTCTCTAAACAAACGTGTATCCACATACACTGTGGTGTTACCTTGCAGCCCCTGGAAGCAGCTTTAAATGTTTTCATTTGATTCTGTGACTTCATCGGCTCTTCCATTTGTTTCTAGTTTTGATGTATCTATGCAAACATGCCATTAATCAGAAATTCTGAGTCATGCAACTCGCATTAGTTGATGGGCGCTGCATTCGGAGAAATGAGAGCGTGCAAGGATGGGCAGATATTTACCTCTCTGCTCTCATGTCCTCTGAAGTGGCAGTTTCAAGAGCTCCCAACAAAAGCTGTGGTGCTTTCAGGTCACACGTGTGCTCTTTGGGCCCGGCTCACACTACAAGACAGAAGCTCAATGGCCTTTGCACATGTGAAGACTAACGTAAAGAAAGAAAAGAATCACTGTCAAAGATATTCTTTTCTGAGATGAGACCAAAAATGCACTAGGAATGATAATTCAACTATTTTCAATTGCATAATACCTTACATATTTTACGACAGAAATATGAGAAAAAATAACACAGCGAGATATTAACAACGCACTAATTCTTTTAGAAAGAATATGCATATTTCAAATAATTCAATCATAGTCAATAAATAGGCACCGTCCTTCGGATGAGACGTTAAGCCGAGGTCCTGACTCTCTGTGGTCATTAAATATCCCAGGACTCCAGACTGCAACCTTTTTTCCTGCTGGTTCGAGTAAATTTTCACTCCACCACAGTGCCCACCTGATAAGAGCTGCCATTTCTGTTACACATGAGAAACATCAAACGGCAAACGAAAGCGAAACGGAACCGCGTTTATCAGCTCGGAGCAATAATAGACAGCGCAGCGTGAGCTCACACACGGGCGCAGAACTCTCTGTTATAAACCACAGATATCAGATCAAACAGAGCTAACGTGGAAACCAGGAGAAACATTGAGCCATGAATGAAGGTCAGGGGTTTCAGGCCACAAATCACTAAAATTCACCATGGATTTACTGTATTAACACCACATGGGATTGTGGAACAAATAGTTGATTTAAATTTTTTTTACATTATTCATCTCAACCTTTTGAGAGTTCAATTCTAGCACTTTTCAGGGGCTTTCAAGAGCTTCACACTTTTTTCCAGCTCTTCAAAGCTTTAAACATTGTCCAATTTTAATGTTATTTTTAATGTGATGATTTGTAAAACTAAAAGTTTAAAGGGGTAGGCCACTTTGTGGCAAACAAGCACTTTTATTTAAAAAAGACATGACCACTATAACCAGTAGATGGCGGCAGAGGAGCACTTATTGACTTAAGCCCTATTCGCACGGGATTAGTATTACCTGGTGACCTCTAGTGATTTGTAATGATTGTGGAGGTTGTCTGTGATCTTAATCCCGTGCGAATCGACCATGTCTGTAATTTGTAAAGTGAAAATTCCCCCGCAAATGACCTACCATATTTCGCTGAACACAGAGGTCCTGTGATAATATTAGTCCCGTGCGAATCGGCATCTCTGTGATTTGGCCAGGATTTGGCGGGTCGTATATCATTTTTGCAAGGTTTTTGTTTCCTTTGCGCATTTTTATCCATCTTTCGCGAAGACGTTATGAATGAATGTGTGGCCGTGCGCATTTTACTTTCACTTTAGAATTAGCACCAATTTGGGAGTGAATTGCTTGAATGGTGTGTTCAATATTATTCTTAAGGAACATTCTTGGTAGCCTATATCATACAGCTACATCGATATGACAAACGTTTCCAAGTCTTGACATCATATCTGGGAGATAAGTCAGTAAATTCGAGTAAAATCACAGGCTTTGCTTATCCCGTGCGAATGCGCCACGCAAAATTCAGATGTGGGGGGGTAATTTCTAAATTACATGCTGCACAATATATTTTACTAAATATAGAGGATATTTTCTTTCCTCTCTCCTTCTATCTATATCTATATAATGTAACTTCAAACGGGTCAACGTGGTGTTTTTGGACTGATGCACAGAATGTGAAAAAGAAGAAAAAGACCTGACACGTATGGATGAGCGCTGAGCGTTGTGAAGGCCATGTGCTGCAATCAGAAGGGTTTTGTTATAGATTATTTGCAGACATGAAAGGGTGACGGGTGACTTAATCTACCTTCTTCAAGTATCAGTCGTGGGGTGATTTGTTTGCATCAGCTATTGCAAAATCCATTAGTATTGTGTTGGTACTATTTTTGCAAATGCATTGTCATTTTAAACACAATAGATATGTTGCGTATAGTGTGAGGAATTTTCTGGAGTGCCAGCAAGTGTATGTGCAACAGGAAGTGAGAGGTGAGGGTGGGTCCTGAAACCCAAGGCCGCCCTACCTGCTTTTGCCTGTCTTTGCAACGAGAGAGAGAGTGATTGAAAGTGTGCCAAGTATGAACAGAGTGAGAGACAGGTTCTTGGTTATGAGGAATTCTGCCTCAACAAACATCAATCATCACCTGCAGCAGAAATCTCCATGGTGACTGCAATGTTTTCTTTAATAATAGCAAAAGCTGAACATTGAGTTTATCTTCACATAGCCATTCTTACAGACAGCTGTCAGATACATGAACCACAAACGCATACCTGTGCCATTCCACACGTTACATTTACAAAGAGGAAGCGAAGTTTATAATTCCCACAAAAGGCCTTTAGGGTACAAGAAAAGAATGTATGAGAGAACAAGTCAGCCTCCTTGTGTCTTTCTAACAACATATTTCACGTCCTCTGAGTGGAGCTGACAGGAACTATGTTTGACAAACAAAGCTGCATGTTTTGGTTGAATGTAAAAGGATTAGTTCACTTCAAAATGAACATTTCCTGATCATTTACTCACCCCCATCTCATCCAAGATGTTCATGTCTTTCTTTCTTCAGTGGAAAAGAAATGACGTTTTTTGAGGAAAACATTCCAGGATTTTTCTCCACATAATGGACTTCAATGGGAACCAACGGTTGAAGTTTCAGAGGAAGGGCTTCAGAGGCTCTGCACGATCCCAGCGGAATAGGGTCTTATCTAGACAAACCATCGGACATTTTCAAGAAAAATAAACATTTATATACTACTTAACCTCAAACGCTCGACTTCGGTGTTGTGCTTCTTCACGGCGCATGACGTGTTAAAACGAACGTGCAAAGACTAAATCAAACCCCTTTTACAAAAATAAAGGTAAAACAACGATATCGGACAATTTTAAAGTTGGAGGAGAACATGAGATGTTTTTCAGCACTGGGTCGTGACCTTTCCGACGTGATGGCGTCATGCGCCGTGAAGAAGCACAACACCGAAGTCGAGCATTTGAGGTTAAGTAGTATATAAATGTTTATTTTTCTTGAAAATGTCCGATGGTTTGTCTAGATAAGACCCTATTCCTCTGGGATCGTGCAGAGCCTCTGAAGCCCTTCCTCTGAAACTTCAACCGTTGGTTCCCATTGAAGTTTCTTTTCGACTGAAGAAAGAAAGACATGAACATCTTGAAGGAGATGGGGGTGAGTAAATGATCAGGAAAATTGCATTTTGAAGTGAACTAATCCTTTAATGGAAGATATTGTGAGGTGCTATCTCTTCAGCATATCTGCGAGCCGAAACGAGAGGAGTCTCTCTGATGGGGTGCTTACAGAGAGCCAGGGACAGGTGGTGTTGTTCTGCATTGAGCCCACGCCGGGCCCTCAGAGAGCTGAGAGTACAAAAGAGCCAGCATCCTTAAGGCTTTTTCTCTGAGCAGAGATCATAAAGGTGCTTCTTTGTTTTATCTGTACTCTTATTGCTCTCTGAGAAAACAAATGTTTTCGTTTTCAGTCTGTTCATTATCTAGCCTTTTTTTGTGGCGTCGATTGGCCACTGCTGGGAAATTTTCTGCATATTAAGGTGCTCATTAAAGTTGTAACCGATCCATGTGCTTTTAGCTCCAATTCCTTCACGCTTTTGTTCGCTATGGGAAAGACACCATATCCCAGAGTCCACTCTGCCCTGGTGAACCGTGTCTTTGTCCCGAAGGAGTCTAGAGGGTTTCTCTCACAGTCTAACGGGCTTCTCCCTCATCTGCCAGGTGTGGTCTGCAGGTGAAACGCCACCATGGGAATTGAGCTATTACAATTGAAGGAGCACTGCTCTATATAACACCACTAGCTCGCTTTAGCAGACAAGCCTTTGTATTCAAAGCATAAAATACAGGATACATGATTGTATGCTATGCTAGTTTCTTTTCAAATCTGGTAATCACGTCCTTTTCCTGCCTGGAAGGTTGTGTAACCTTTCTGAGGTGTGAGAAGTGCGGCATGTTTGGCCAATCTGAGCAAAACTGCCATTTGTGACCCTGGACCACAAAACCACTCATAAGGGTCATTTTTTTTAAATTGAGATGTACAGATCATCTGAACGCTGAATAAATCATCTTTCCATTGATGTGTGGTTTGTTAGGAGAGGACAATATTTGAAAATCTGGAATCTGAGGGTGCAAAAAAATCTAAATATTGAGAAAATCTCCTTTAAAGTTGTCCAAATGAAGTCCTTAGCAATGCATATTACTACTAATAATACATTTTTGATATATTTACAGTAGGAAATGTACTAAATATCTTCATGGAACATGATCTTAATGTCCTAATGATTTTTGGCATAAAAGAAAAATGGATAATTGTATTGTTGGCTATTGCCACAAATATACCCGTGAGACGCATGACTGGTTTTGAGCTCCAGGGTCGTATTTTTAATTTTTCATCTGCCAAACAGCACTCGAACAGAGCCCCAAGACATGATACTGAACACATTCAGAGCTATTTGATATGACATGGGGTAAAGTGGTAAAAAAGACAGGAATGTTATCCCAACAGGGCATGGATTCCCCTATATGTCTTTCAAACAGAATGGTTTTGATTAGAACGGAACAGCTACAATGTCAGGGTGCAAAATCCTGTGATATTTTTTATTGTGATTAACCACATGTGGAAAAAATTTAAAGACTTCACCCATCAGCCAGATACTCCTCAGAGTCTAAAGCGTGGTGTTGTAATGCTGCATAGATTATTGGCATCAACATCTTTGCTCATTGGCCTCTATCCATTATGGCCTTCAAATCATTCCCATAAAAACACAGACAAACTGGTGTGTATCTATATCACAGTGCGTCTCAAATGTGACAGTGCACATTCTCCAGGCATGACCGCTACTGACCATCTGAAGACAAACAACGATCAACAACGAGAGCGAAGGCGTTCCTTTTCAAATCAAACAGGTTTCCCGCCACTAATAATGCCAACAAATTGTGGGTGGGCGGGTATTCATTTCATACTCTGTGAACAATGGTAGCTTATTTAATGTATAAATTAAGGTACATGTCCAAAAAAACAGGTGGTGACATACCGGCACTTTGTAGTAGTGTGTACTTTTAGCGTAATAATCTGTTTGCTTGTAAAATGTATCAAATGTAGCTATACCTGTGGAAACGTTCATATGCAGATGTTCAACGAATAAAGATCTTCATCGCTGGAAAACAATGCATTTGCAGATTTGCTTTTAATTTAGTGTAGGTCCATGTCCACCTAATTTCCTGTTACGACTCCGCGTGAGAAACCGCTTCAGACGATTCAGTGCCTGCAGGAAACCGAACAAATCACGCCAACCAATTTAGACTGTTTTGCCAACTTGTTTGATCAAGCCTTAGAACAGAATCGACCCAGAAAAAAAGAGACAGCGTGCTTGGAATAAACGATGCATATCTTAACATGCATTGCATTAAAATAGAGTAGGAACTTTGCCCAGTAAAATGATGTCAAAGTACAGTTTTTGCATTAGAAATGTTCTCGAGTAATAGTACCCACCTTTAAATGTACTCTTAAAAGTTTTCCAAAAATGTACTAAATGTAACATGGTAAATGTAGTTTGTTACTACCCACCTCTGCTCTACAATCAGCATTAGTTTGTGTTTTCTTTCCGTATGTTTATGCTTAGTTTAACACCTTTAATGTGTGCAGAGTTGTAATGAATATGGTTTAACGATGATACTCAATCACTGTCTACAGCCAGTGTTCTTCTGCGTGGGAGAGAACAAGTTGAACAGGAACTAGGACCTGACAGCATCAGCCCTGCAATTCTGTTTTTCTTTTCGATTGGGACTCAAGCCTGATCCCATAATCAGTCTGCCGCCTGGACCCAAGACAGAGTCCAAACCTCCCAAATCCCATTCTTTGCCATTTATTCAATTGTGAGACCTGGAAACCAGGTTCAGTTTTCCTAGGTATGTTCAGTTTCCAGTTGAATAGGAAAGTGCCCAGTGATTTGGATGGGCTGTATACTGTACTTAGATCATTGCGAAATGTATGGGTGGACAAGGCTGTTTTTAGTCTGTTCTAGGATGGCAGATTGTGCCCCAGCCTGGGGCCGCTCCAGAAACCCTGGCCTTAGGGAGCCAAGACTGGGCAGAGATCAGCGATTGATGTGGACAATAATAAATACACCGACACAGTCTGCTTAAATGTTCACACAAGTGTATTCTGTGGATCTTTTCCAAGAAAACGAATTAGTTCCATTTTGAAAATTTACTTCAGGAAAAAACCCTCATCCATCTGTTTCTTGTCTGCTTACTTTCTGATTTCATAACAAACTGGGAATTATTGATTGGATCTGTAATTGCATGAACAGATCTGCTTTGAATAAGAGCACAAAGCTTCTTGAGCAAATATAATTCAGATGCAATTCCAGAGATTAACTGTATCATGAAAAGTGAAAAGACAATTTCATATCATCACAGGGTTTATATACACATACACATATCAGGCATAACATAATGACCACTGACAGGTGAAGTGAATAACACTGATTATCTGATCATCACGGCTCCTGTTAGTGGGTGGGATATATTAGGCAGCAAGTGAACATTTTGTCCTCAAAGTTGATGTGTTAGAAGCAGGAAAAATGGGCAAGCGTAAGGATTGGAGCGGGTTTGACAAGGGCCAAATTGTGATGGCTAGACGACTGGGTCAGAGCATCTCCAAAACTGCAGCTCTTGTGGGGTGTTCCCGGTCTGCAGTGGTCAGGATCTATCAAAAGTGCTCAAAGGAAGGAACAGTGGAGAACCGGCGAAGGCTGGCCCGTGTGGTCCGATCAAACAGACGAGCTACTGGAGCTCAAATTGCTCAAGAAGTTAATGCTGGTTCTGATAGAAAGGTGTCAGAATACACAGTGCATCTCAGTTTGTTGTGTATGGGGCTGCATAGCCGCTGACCAGTCAGGGTGCCCATGCTGACCCCTGTCCACCGGCGAAAGCACCAACAGTGACACGTGAGCATCAGAACTGGACCACGGAGCAATGGAAGAAGGTGGCCTGGTCTGATGAATCACATTTTCTTTTACATCACGTGGATGGCCAGGTGCGTGATTTACCTGGGGAACACATGGCACCAGGATGCACTATGGGAAGGCAAGCCGGCGGAGGCAGTGTGATGCTGCTAACATCTTGGTGCCAGATACCACAGCACACCTTCAGGGGTCTAGAGGAGTCCATGCCTCCACGAGTCAGGGCTGTTTTGGCAGCAAAAGGGGGACCAACACAATATTATGTCATAATTAGGTCATAATGTTATGCCTGATCTGTGTACATTCCAATACATGTTGTTACTGATAACATATAAAGCACAACGTCATAGTGTCAGACTATTCCTCTCACCACTGTGCCTCTGACATCATCGCCATGAGTGCAGTGTTGCATGTGTCGACAGCTTTCACTTCCCTGACATACCCAGATAATGTCCCTTGCCTAACTCCACGCAAGCTCTAGAGAGCAGAAAGCCCACTGGTTGTCACATGCATCTGTCTGTCACGTAAGGGGTTCCAGTGCATGTGAGGCATTGGAAGTTCACTTTTCTGTTCTTTGTAGTTTTTGTGCTGCCAATTGTGTGGTATCGGATATTCCTTCAGCCAGTGTGGAGACCTTTACATGCGTTTGTATGCTTTTCCCTAGACTTTCACAGCCATTCAGATATTTCCCCACATCTGCCTGCGAAAGATAAGTTTCCCAAGAATGTGAATGTATCAGTCTCTTGGTGTAAATGTCAATGTAGACAACTTCCTTGTAGTCTGAGTGGGAAATTAATTGTTCATGAGAATTGATCAAGAGCATGCTGGAGGAGGGAGGGGAGAACTTGACAGTTGTGACATTGCTTGTGTTTGTTTAGTACATACATATGCGTATTTTCCAGACATGTTCAAATGTTCTGGTTGTTTGGGGGATCCCAAGGCAGATTTACGGTGAGAACCCAACACATAACAAACAGGCAGGAAGGCACAGCATGTGTGAAGCATACTAATGCATCGTGAGCTCCAGTGTCCTGCCTCCAACATGGGTGGGGGTGCAGACACCAGTGGCTCTTGGTGGTGCCTATACCCTTGGCATTGCGGCACTGTGGTAAATTACAATTTATTAAAGCACACAATGCAGCAGTGTAGCTGTAGCTGTTGAGGTAATGATAGAGTTTTAACTCCGCTATTATTGATAGTTGTTCACTGTGCAGACTAGTGGCCCTACAAACATTTTTATTGTATTGTGCCAATTGCTGACTTCCTGTGGTCAGGTACCTATCCATGCACACTCCCAGCACTGACTTCACCCCATGTTATGTGTGAGTGGCCAACCATTTGTATCCCTGGAGCTCAAATCCAGTCATGCGTCTCACGGTATATTTGTGGCAATAGCCAACAATACATTGTACGGGTCAAAATTATCCATTTTTCTTTTATGGCAAAAATCATTAGGACATTAAGATCATGTTCCATGAAGATATTTAGTACATTTCCTACCGTAAATATATCAAAAATGTATTATTAGTAGTAATATGCATTGCTAAGGACTTCATTTGGACAACTTTAAAGGAGATTTTCTCAATATTTAGATTATTTTGCACCCTCAGATTCCAGATTTTCAAATATTGTCCTATCCTAACAAACCACACATCAATGGAAAGATTATTTATTCAGTATGTATACCGAGGCCACGCTCTCATATGCTACAGTATGTGTATGGCATTGAGCTGGCAAACATTTGTGTTTCTGCCAAGCTTTCAGGCATTTATGGTGTAGTTTATGGTGTAGTTAACCACAAGCAGCGTTGCCAGATTGGGCGGTTTTGACTTTGATTGTTCGGGTAAAAATGGGTTTGGGCAAGTGGACAGAATTTGGGCTGGTTTGGGTCAGTTCGGCAGTTTTTAAAAATCAAAATTTTATAGTCTAATTGGTCAATAAACAAAACTCAAGTGTGCATGCACTCATCATGTAAACTAGTCATCATGACACACACAGACCAACGCAGAGCATCAGCTTATTCTGAACTCTTATATTGGGCAATTTTTGCACATAAATTGGCTTATTACTGTTGACATAAAAAATTGGCAGCGGCTATTTGTGAAAATAGCATATTTTCTTAGCAATAATTGCTATTTACACCAAGTGTAAATAACATATTTAGATGATAGATGATATTTATACTGTGCAAATAGCTGTAGATGCTATTTACTAAGTGAAAACAGTGATATATTCTATTTACACCATGTAAAAGTAGCAGTTTTTGCAATATGTGTAAATAGTAATTACATGTTATTTATTCTTTATTTTGACAGATACATACTGTTTGCACCTCAGTATTAATGGACAATAAAAGCCCTCCCTACACCTACCCTTAACCCCACCCAATACATACTTTTATTGTTATTAAACATTTTGTTAGGCACTTTATTTCCGCTTTTAGAACATTTTCTTCATTTTTATTGAAAGTAAAAACAAGGCAGATTGTTGGCAAATAGCACTTGGTGTAAATAGACACTCTGTAAAAAAGTATGCATGTGTTTTCCCGATGGTTAAAGTCATCGGTTAATTTCTTGATTGCCGTTTTTCCACCTGGACATTTTAGTCATATTTGCTCATTTTCTTTAATGTATTTGCCCTGATTTTTTTTGTCATCAGTATTATGTTTTAAGTAGATAAAATGGTGCTTATCAACCTAGATTGGTATAACAATAAAAAAATTAAGTTTAAGTTTTGGGGCGTTTTTTCCGTGGTGTGGGCGGGTTTTGGTGAACTTTTGGGCTAGAATTTGTCGACCCAAGCTGGCAACACTGGTATTTAAAGTTGTTCAAATACCAGTAACTTTAATCTGCAACTGCTCAGGCTTTGTAATCTCATTCCCTGAGGACATAATAAATTAGGATTACTGTGTGGTAAGCAGAAACAATATACGTGACTCGTCTATGAGGACTGGCTGGGTAAGCCAGCCTTTAGAGGGGGAGAAATGGGTCAACTGCCAAAGAGGCGATCATTAAGGCTTGTCTGTTCAAAGCCACTGCCGAGGAGAGACATACACTCAATGTGAGAAAAGAGCGAAGCCTTCGGGTCCACTCCCATGCTGCCTTTCACACGCCCACAGTCTCCCCAATCCAAGCCGATTTCTGCCATCCATCTACCTTTATTAGCCCGGCCTGACTTTATAGGCTCTCGTTGCAAAAGCACACATCACAAATATGACTTATGAAGGGGTTTTAAGAACGGTGCTCTGCTGCCAAAGTGGAGAGCAGGACCTTCTGCGGTGACAGCGAGTGCCCAGGAGAAGGCTTGTTTTTCTCGGAGTGCATGTGTATGTGTGTGTAAGGGCTGTGATTTACGGACGTCACAGAGCTGCCCTCGGCTGGCCCATGAGCTCAGCAGAACTGGAGTTGCTGGAAATGTGCAGGGCCTCATGGTGTCTTTTGAACCTCGATGTGCTAGAGAACGCCAGACGCTGCAGCCTTGGCCGGTGCTGTCAGCGGCTGGAGAGAAGAATGGCTGCAAGGAAAGAAACAGAAAGAACGAGAGTGATGGAGCTGTTGGAGAGGAACTCCAGTGGCGGCAGGAAGTGCAAATAAATAAAGCACAATAAAGGCAGAAAAAATGTTCTTTGGGAAAGCCGGGAACAGTGTTAATTTCGTTGACAAATAATTTTAGTCAACGACCTTTTTTCACTGACAAAAACGAGACGATAACTAAATAAAACCAGTCGTTTTCGTCAAGGAATAAAAACGAGACGAAAATACAGTTAAAGAGTAAGAAAAGCTGTGTTATAGCTTTAGCTGTGAGGTTACTCTGAATAACGCACATATACTCGTGTGTACAGCTGCTAATGAGAGTCTGTAATCTGGGTCTTTATAAAAGGTGTTTATTGTGAGAACGGCACACTTGGCATTGCTCGAGGAACCGGGCGAGAGCGCGTCTGCGAACAGCGGCAAGTTTGACGAGAGTGACGGACGGCTGTAAGGAAAGCGTGTGTGGAAAGACCTTATATGGAGATGGTTTGGGGGGAAAGCCCCTATATGGAGATGGGTTGGGTGAAAAGCCCTTATATGGAGATGGTTTGGGGGGAAAGCACCTATATGGAGATGGGTTGGGTGGAAAGCCCTTGTATGGAGATGGTTTGGGTGTGTTTTATGCAAATTACTAAACTTGTGCACACAGCCGCTCATTTAGGCCACATCCACACGAAGCCAGAGCTTTCCCTATCCAATCTTTTTCAGGTGACTAAAATATGACTAAAACTAAATCAAAATTTGCTGTCAAAATTAACACTGGCCAGGAATAAATGGTGATGTGTGTAATTTATTCGCTAAATTATTAATCTTGCCATTATACCTTGATGGCCCCATTTATCACCTGCAGTTATGCGTCTGGGTCAAACGCAGACTCAGGAAGTTTCATTCGTGAGGGGAAGCAGTTGGTGTAAAAATGATGAGGCATATGTGCACTGTCTTAACACTGCCCTATGGAGACCCAATTAACATAAACTATGCATTTATGTGTATGCATGATGCAACATGGTTTTCCGAAGCCCCAAGCCTCCAGCAAAGAGGGCACTGAGGAGGGGTAGGATGATGGCACCAACAGTTTTGTAAACTTCAGTTACAAACGATTGATGTCGCCTCCTCCCTCCCGCCTGTGAGAAACATGCCTCTCATTTGCTCTCTATGTATATTCATGTGTGCCACTGCCAATGCCACAATGAAAGGTCTGGCACAATTAACCCAACTCTTCTGCATGCCAATTGATAATCGCTTCATATTGGTGTCTAGACTCAGAACATTTGATGCAGGCAGACTTATTATTTTTCTTCCTGGTTCTGTGTGAGATGGGTGTGTGTATGGAGGGGGGTTAAAGTGAGCATTCTATTGAGGTCTTAGTTTGGCTAATCTCCACCATGTGACAGCGTGCAGGGCTTTGCTGCCATGGAATGCCACAGGCTCTTGTGTTGGGGACAAAAACAGACAGAGGCTTAATCGGCAGGGGTGGCAACACTATGTGTCCCCAGAACACCAGTGCACTTTGTCGTGGAGGAGGGGAGAGAAAGTTCTCAGGGTTTAACCCGTCGTTATCATCATGCTACCGCATGCCGAGTTCACACTGCACGATTTTAGGCACGATTTTCACTCGCCGACAGGTTTCGTGAAATCGCCGACAAATGACAGAAATCACAGGCAAATCGGAGCTCGTTCACTCGAGTGGCAATCACGCAGTGTGAACGATCAAAAGCCCTATTCGGACGGCGATTCACTCACGGTGGAGGAGCGAGTTTTGTGATACGAACCTGGGAACAGTCGCATGATTGTCTGCTGTAAATAAATTGTCATATGCTTGGAATAATAAGAATAAATGCATATTTAGTTTAATAATAGGAAAATACTATCCTAATTATTATTTAATTATTTAAATCTCCTGTTTAAAAAAATAGGAAGATATATGCATTAAAATGGTTTTCTGTCTTGTATTTTATCTCAGAATGATGGATGTCATTTTAAAAATGTGTAAATGAGCAGAAATCAGTGAATACGGCCTCTTATTTACTGAGGTAAACATAAAGCTGCTGCTTATTTTAACGTATATAATTACTGCCGTTTCAAATGTTTACATGCTTTTCTTCTCTTTCTCTTTTGAGCGCTGATGAAAGATTATTCAGTAATAAAAGTGTCGGCTAGATCTTTAAAATGCATCCAAATTACAGCGAAGCGCAAAGGTACGGTGCTCCACAGGGGTCAAAAAGGATTTAAACAGTGAATCTGAAGTGATTTCTTCTTGAAAACTCAGAGATGTGGATTCGGACGGTAATTAAATCACAGACTAGCCCCTGTCAATGATGAAGATACCTTACGACCCCACGAGAAACAGTTACCGTCTGAATAGGATAATCACTGACGCCCGTGAGATATTTGGCATGCTAAATATCTGGACCTGTCGCTGATTCACAATCCTGCTGTGTGAAATGAGCTCTGACTGAAAATGACACCGGCGATGCCCGACAGCCAATGAGATCGTGAGATACAGGGGGGAGGAGTTATGGAGTATATCAGTATTTTAATAGATATATTCACAATTATATCAAACAGAAACAAAGCACAAGCATTTGCATGACCAGTGCAACAGCAGCACATTGAACAATGATTTATTTACCTCCATCTCTCTCTGCAAAACACAATCCTTGCTCCCCGCGTCTCCCCAACCATTTCCTCCTCCAATTCCAATTCCAGTCTCACGCATGTGTTCTCGTGTTATTTCCTTAATACTTCTCGCGTGTGTTCGGTTGTGAAACTTAGTTTGCGGACCAGACAGAGTTGTCGACGATTCTTCCTCTTGTAAAGCCGTGCGGTGTGAACTCAGCATTAGTCTCCATAACCTCAGCTGACAGACCCAGGGTTCAACCTCTCTTGGAAAAATTGCCCCACTTTAGCAATCACTGTCTACAGTGGCTGACTTGCAATGGAACATATATGGGTAACACTTTATTTTACAGTGCCCGATACATGTAGTTACTATAGTAACTACTATAAATTGTGAATAATTACATGCAACTTACCGAAATCCTAACCCTATAGTAAGTACATTTAGTTAATTGTTATTACTCAGTACTTAAATGAGTATAATTACACTGTAACAAGGACACATTTGTTCCACACTACTGCATAGGACACACTGTGTATGTTCTTCTATATTGGAGGTGTGTGGTGTATAGATTCACAAAATACAGTACAACCAGATCAACAAATAAATGCATTTACACTATTAAACGCGTTTAGTATCTTTTGTAAATGTGTGCTTTAGTTGAAATCGTTTTTACTACTTTTTCAAAAGTGCTGTTAACTTGAAATTATGAGTAGCATGTAGCTTGACAAGCCACAGTTTAAAAGTAGCTTCACAACACTGAGAAGAGAGAGAGAGAGAGATAGAGAGAGAGAGAGAGATAGAGACAGAGAGAGAGAGAGAGAGAGAGAGAGAGAGAGAGAGAGATAGAAAGAGAGAGAGAGAGAGACAGAGAGAGACAGAGAGAGAGAGATAGAAAGAGAGAGAGAGAGAGATAGAAAGAGAGAGAGAGAGAGAGATAGAAAGAGAGAGAGAGAGAGAGAGAGACAGAGAGAGAGAGAGATAGAAAGAGAGAGAGAGAGAGAGACAGAGAGAGAGAGAGAGAGAGAGAGAGAGAGAGAGAGAGAGAGAGCGAGAGCGAGAGAGAGATAGAGAGAGAGAGATAGAGAGAGAGAGAGATAGAAAGAGAGAGAGAGAGAGAGAGAGACAGAGAGAGAGAGAGAGAGAGAGAGAGAGGGTGTGGATATCTCTCAACTCCACCTCTTCACCCGTCTCTCTCTCTCTCCATGTCTCCTTCTCTAGTGCTGCACTCCCTGGGATTAATTAAAAAAATTGGCATTTGCATCACAATGGACACCATTAGTGAGCTCTTTGCCATCAGGACTGCAATGAAAATGTAAGATCTCAGATGAGCTGCAGCGGCAGAGCCTCTTACATCATATGTAGGAGAAAGTCCAGCCGGAGCAAATCCACTGGAGAGGGTCTGAGTGCCGGCCGGTGCAGAGGTGTTGCTGAGGTCTGGACCAGCTCATGCTAACACACACACACACACACTCCACCCCCAGCTCTCTTTATACCCCCCCTCGTCCTCTCCTCAGCTGTCTTGCTCTACAATGGCCTGAGCATCTTTTGTAGAATTAACGGTTTGTAGGAGCAAGGGAACAATGTATGAGAAGAGAGGAGCACGGGGTTCCCACACACAGCCTCCACATGCCCACACACACACACACACACTCAACATCACACAGCTGATCCAACCCCCAACACACACGCACATATATGTTCACACTGTCACAATTCACTAAACCTACACACACACACACAGTTATTTGGCAAAAAAGGCAAACTACAGTGATGGGTTTTATTTTACTATGCAAAAAAAGAAAATGCATTAAAAAAACATACATGCATTGACTACAACATAATCAGTTATTAATATTTCATTGGTTCTCTTGTGTTTTTGTGTTCATCATTTTTGGCCAGGCTGTGTCAAATAATGCGTCTCACGGGTATATTTGTGGCAATAGCCAACAATACATTGTACGGGTCAAAATTATCCATTATGTCATTAGGACATTAAGATCATGTTCCATGAAGATATTTAGTACATTTCCTACCGTAAATATATCAAAAATGTATTATTAGTAGTAATATGCATTGCTAAGGACTTCATTTGAACAACTTTAAAGGAGATTTTCTCAATATTTAGATTATTTTGCACCCTCAGATTCCAGATTTTCAAATATTGTCCTATCCTAACAAACCACACATCAATGGAAAGCTTTTTTTTTTTATGCACTTTTTGTGGTCCAGGGTCACTAATTATATCAGCAAAATTTGCCTTTGTTTCGTTGCATTATCACAAATACAGCAATTGACTGCAAGCACAACTTCGCAATATGCTCACACAATCTTTAACACATTTTTAAATAATATTTGAATAAAGGGTGAAGATGTCAATTATTCTAGGTTGGCCGTCACTTTTGACACTTCCAGTCAAGCGTTTCTTGAAGACCTGACAGTGGGGAAATCTCCTCAACCATCATTCGTGATGTTATGGCATGCACGGCTTGTCAGAAGACCCAACACACACCAGCTAAAAAGCATCTCAGGATGAACCTAATGAAGTTGCTTGAGGGATGCAATCTAGACTCATCGAAACCTTTGGTCACTATATAATTTGCATACTTTGCATTTGTGCTGTTTCATAGTTTTGATGACTTTACTATTAGTCTATAATATAGCATGTAAATAGTAATATCGAATGAGTAATTTTGACTGGTCGTGTGCTTACTAGCTTACTTCTTAGAGACAGTTTCGTCCATAAAATATCCCCCGCCAACAACCAAACACTTAGCACATACTTGCTCTGAGTTTTAATTGCCAGTAGAGACAGGCGATGGGGGTCGGTGGGGGTGAAGCTCATTGTGATGTAGTGGCTGGAGGGTTTTTGGGTAGCTTGATTAATTTGTAGTGTCATATGTGGGAGGGATCATCGGGATGGGGGTTATGGGAATTCACCAAACCCCAAACACTGTGAGAAACACAGAAGGAAATGCTAATAGAGAAATGAATATTCAACACTACCTCATAGCTCGCTTTTATTTCCCCCATAAAAGGAACTGAACACATTTTGAAATGGCATTAATGGTGTCAAATTGAAGTTTAACCTTCAGCTGGAAATGTTTAATACCGATGATCAGTGCTTGATTTTTGCTTGATCTCAGTTCCCTATGTAATGTCATCTTCCCTATTAAGATGTTAAATGTACATGTCAAGGAATCAAACAGCATCACAAAAGAGATGTATCAGTTGTTTCTCCCAAACAGGAATGAAATGGAGAGCAAATGATCAATGCTGTCCACATAGTATGTTAGCTCTATGCCGCATGTCAACAATTGTCTTATTTGTGTTTATTTTTATAAGAAACATTTCAGACAATGTTGATATAACTCCATGAAGTTCCTCTGGGCAGTTTTAGATCTCTGAGGGTTCTTGAGGATTGCTAGAGCCCAGAGATAAAGGCATGGAGATGAGAAGCGGAGAATTGTCAAAAGAAGCGCAACACTTGTGTGGAGCATCCAGAGGTTCAGTGGCTGGTGCAGCAGCACTTTAGTGTATGATCTTTGTGTGTGTGTGTGTGTGTGTGTGTGTGCATGTGTGCGTGTTCACTTTGTGTGGAAACCTTGAGGGACTTGCATTATATGGACTCGCAGAGATGGATTCTTTTAAAAAACAAATCTTCATTTGTATTCATCTGAGGAAAGAAAGTCATATAAATTTGGGACGTCTTAGGTGATTTATTGTATTGACCTTATCTCTAAAGCCTCTTTAGTAACACTTAAAGGGTTAGTTTGCCCAAAAATGAAAATTACCCCATGATTTACTCACCCTCAAGTCATCCTAGGTGTGTATGACATTCTTCTTTCTGACGAATACAATCAGAGTTATATTAAAAATGTCCTGGCTCTTCCAAGCTTTATAATGGCAGCCCAAAATTTGAAGCCCAAAAAATCCATCATAAAAGTGCATCCATCCATCATAAAAGTGCATCTATCCATTATAAAAGTGCATCCATCCATTATAAAAGTGCATCCATCCATCATAAAAGTGCATCCACCATCATAAAAGTGCATCCATCCATTATTAAAGTGCATCCACCATCATAAAAGTGCATCCATCCATCAGAAAAGTGCATCCACCATCATAAAAGTGCATCTATCCATTATAAAAGTGCATCCATCCATCATAAAAGTGCATCTATCCATCATAAAAGTGCATCCACCATCATAAAAGTGCATCCACCATCATAAAAGTGCATCTATCCTCATAAAAGTGCATCCATCCATCATAAAAGTGCATCTATCCATCATAAAAGTGCATCTATCCATCATAAAAGTGCATCCACCATCATAAAAGTGCATCTATCCATCATAAAAGTGCATTCATCCATTATAAAAGTGCATCCATCCATCATAAAAGTGCATCCATCCATTATAAAAGTGCATCCATCCATCATAAAAGTGCATCCATCCGTTATAAAAGTGCATCTATCCTCATAAAAGTGCATCCATCCATTATAAAAGTGCATCCACCATCATAAAAGTGCATCTATCCATTATAAAAGTGCATCCATCCATTATAAAAGTGCATCCATCCATCATAAAAGTGCATCTATCCATTATAAAAGTGCATCTATCCATCATAAAAGTGTATCCACCATCATAAAAGTGCATCTATCCATTATAAAAGTGCATCCATCCATCATAAAAGTGCATCTATCCATCATAAAAGTGCATCTATCCATCATAAAAGTGCATCTATCCATCATAAAAGTGCATCCATCCATCATAAAAGTGCATCCATCCATTATAAAAGTACATCTATCCATCATAAAAGTGCATCCATCATTATAAAAGTGCATCCATCCATCATAAAAGTGCATCCATCCATTATAAAAGTGCATCCATCCATTATAAAAGTACATCTATCCATCATAAAAGTGCACCCATCATTATAAAAGTGCATCCATCCATCATAAAAGTGCATTCATCCATTATAAAAGTGCATCCATCCATTATAAAAGTGTATCCATCCATTATAAAAGTGCATCTATCCATTATAAAAGTGTATCCATCCATTATAAAAGTGCATCTATTCATTATAAAAGTGCATCTATCCATTATAAAAGTGCATCCATCCATTAAAAAAGTGCATCTATTCATTATAAAAGTGCATCTATCCATCATAAAAGTGCATTCATCCATTATAAAAGTGCATCCATCCATTATAAAAATACATCTATCCATTATAAAAGTGTATCCATCCATTATAAAAGTGCATCTATCCATCATAAAAGTGCATCTATCCATCATAAAAGTGCATCTATCCTCATAAAAGTGCATCCATCCATCATAAAAGTGCATCCACCATCATAAAAGTGCATCCATCCATCATAAAAGTGCATCCACCATCATAAAAGTGTATCCATCCATTATAAAAGTGCATCTATCCATCATAAAAGTGCATTCATCCATTATAAAAGTGTATCCATCCATTATAAAAGTGCATCCATCCATTATAAAAGTTCATCTATTCATTATAAAAGTGCATCCATCCATCATAAAAGTGCATCCATCCATCATAAAAGTGCATCCATCCATTATAAAAGTGCATCCATCCATCATAAAAGTGCATATATTCATTATAAAAGTGCATCTATTCATTATAAAAGTGCATCCATCCATCATAAAAGTGCATCCATCCATTATAAAAGTGCATCCATCCATCATAAAAGTGCATCTATTCATTATAAAAGTGCATCCATCCATCATAAAAGTGCATCTATTCATTATAAAAGTGCATCCATCCATCATAAAAGTGCATCTATTCATTATAAAAGTGCATCCATCCATTATAAAAGTTCATCTATTCATTATAAAAGTGCATCCATCCATCATAAAAGTGCATCCATCCATCATAAAAGTGCATCCATCCATTATAAAAGTGCATCTATCCATAATGGGTGGATGCACTTTTATAATGGATAGATGCACTTTTATAATGAATAGATGCACTTTTATAATGGATGGATGCACTTTTATGATGGATAGATGCACTTTTATGATGAATGGATGCACTTTTATAATGAATAGATGCACTTTTATGATGGATGGATGCACTTTTATAATGAATAGATGCACTTTTATGATGGATAGATGCACTTTTATAATGAATAGATGCACTTTTATGATGGATAGATGCACTTTTATGATGAATGGATGCACTTTTATAATGAATAGATGCACTTTTATGATGGATGGATGCACTTTTATAATGAATAGATGCACTTTTATGATGGATAGATGCACTTTTATAATGAATAGATGCACTTTTATGATGGATAGATGCACTTTTATGATGAATGGATGCACTTTTATAATGAATAGATGCACTTTTATGATGGATGGATGCACTTTTATAATGGATAGATGCACTTTTATGATGAATGGATGCACTTTTATAATGAATAGATGCACTTTTATGATGGATAGATGCACTTTTATAATGAATAGATGCACTTTTATGATGGATAGATGCACTTTTATGATGAATGGATGCACTTTTATAATGAATAGATGCACTTTTATGATGGATGGATGCACTTTTATAATGGATAGATGCACTTTTATAATGAATAGATGCACTTTTATGATGGATAGATGCACTTTTATAATGGATGGATGCACTTTTATGATGGATGGATGCACTTTTATAATGAATAGATGCACTTTTATGATGGACAGATGCACTTTTATGATGGATGGATGCACTTTTATAATGGATAGATGCACTTTTATAATGGATGGATGCACTTTTATAATGAATAGATGCACTTTTATAATGAATAGATGCACTTTTATGATGGACGGATGCACTTTTATAATGGTTGGATGCACTTTTATAATGAATAGATACACTTTTATAATGGATGGATGCACTTTTATAACGGATGGATGCACTCTTATAATGGATGGATGCACTTTTTTGGGCTTCAAATTTTGGGCTGCCATTCACTGCCATTATAAAGCTTGGAAGAGCATGGACATTTTTTTAACCTATAGTCTAGTCTAGAGTTTAGTGACCCGGGACGTCATTCACTACCCTCCTCCTCCTCATTCATTTTTTAAAGTTAGACATCAACCTCCTCAGTATTCCTCAATCAATTCATTATAAACAATATAACAAGAAAAAATATATAAAAGAATGCCTGTTTTCCCATTATTATTTTTTTAATTATTATTGTATAGGGTCGCTAACGACCCGAGGTGTGTAAGAGTGTATATATTTTTCTCAGCACAACAATAATTGAATATTAAACTGATTTGTCCCTTAGGAGAATTTGATATTTTTGATAGTTATTAATTCTTGCCCATGTAAAAGTCATTGCTAAGATGCTAGTGTAACAAAGTCCAGCTATTAAGATGTGCACAACCTCACTCCCCTGGCCTCAAGAGCCACACTAGAGGCTCTGGTCTTTAGTACCCTTGTTAGTGCGCTCGCCTCCCATGCTCATCATGGTGCAAGTAACATCAGTTACATTGGAATAGTTGTTATTGTTTTGCTATGCGGTTGCTAGGGCACATTGTGGTTGCCAGGGCATTGCTATCCAGTTGCTAATGTGCTCTAAATGTTTTCGGAGTGGTCGCTATTACACACAGAGAAAAAGGGTGTCAAAATGGTACCTTTAGGGGTACAACAGCTTGTCACTGGGGCAGAAAGGGTCATAGTAGTACCTTAAGGTATGTATTTGTACTCTAAGGTACTAATATGCACCTTTTAGGAGTGAAAAAGGTACAAAGATGTCCTTTTAAGGGCTCTGCCCCAGCAACAAGCTGTTGTACCCCTAAAGGTACCATTTTGACACCCTTTTTCTCTGTGTAAGTATGATATTCTGGTCTGTCGATATTGCTCACTTCCCTCTTTCTTTTCAAGTGTAGTTTTGCATAGCTAAGGATAATGATGATTTCACATTTCCCCCCTTGAACTTACACATGACCCTTATAACTTCCCAAAAGGTATTGTGTCAGAAAAAGTGAAATGTGTCATTCTTGCTTGCGATCCCAATCTACTTGGCAAATGACCGTTCGCAAAGACTGCCCCCTTTAGTTACGGTTGCTATGTCCGATGCTCTCACACACACGTTCTCACGTAGAGAAAATACATCACGGAGCAAAGAGGACACTGACAACACGCCGACAGACAGGACAGAGCAAGTTGCTTTTGATATGAAACAAAGTCTCATTCTCTAAAATTTTGACATTTTTTAAGAAATTTAAACAACAAATACCTTTTTGTGGCTCTTTCATGTGTCGTGATCGCTGTAGCGCCTCAGTTAAAGCAGCCCGTGAGCCGATCATCTCTTCCTTCTAGTTCATTGATAAGCATCAAATTAACATGAATGGACACTAAAAGAAATGTTGTTTCAACCGTGGAAAGATGTCAGTACACACCGTTTTTCAAGTTCAAGTCCACCGACGTTAATCTACTAACTCTCCTGACTGCTTTGTCAGACAAAACGGCAGATTTGGCGATGTGATTGGTCAGATCGCTTCTCAATCAAACTCGTGGCAAAGAGTGAATTTAGTGACGTAAATGGACAAACGCAGCCCTTCAGCTGCTGCCAGGCGGGACTGTTGACTTGGTCATGATTCCAGGTGCCTTCAACTATTATGGAAATATGACAGGTGTAATCTATGTTGGACTGATGATTAGTAGCGCCACCTGTCTGTCTCAGGCCTGCTGGGCTAATGCATCACTCCGAGTGATGTTTTAGTGTGTGAATTTATACAAGGCTTGACAAAATCCATATGGCAGAGATCACCTCTGGGGTTGACGTCATATGGGCAGTATGCAGAATACGGGTTGGAGGAAATCTATCCAAAATACTGTGGCAGACACTAATGTTAGTGTCTCTATTTAACACTTTAGTCTGCTAGAAGCCTTTTGACACCTCAGGAAATGGAGGAATGCTGGAGTAGAAAGTACCTTTACCCGCATAGATCAGCATTGGAGTGAAACTCTGCAGGTAAGCGGCTCTAACACTTTGTGTTGTATTCACATTCAGATCTGACATGCAATGCATAGTCATTACTAGAGGTAGAAATGTTTCCCATGATGTTATACCAGTGTCTGGAACTAGTGTTGGCATGGCAGGGTGGTCTCCACACAATACCGCCCATCTGATGACTGATGGATGAGCCCAGCTCAGTGTTGGCCAATGAGACCCAATCAATCAAAGCCTGTCAACCCAGCGTCTGTCCATGGTCCCACAGGTCAAGAGATCTGTCAGGAACCCTCCCATGGCAATGATCCTGCTGCATGGTGCAAATCACATTACATTTAGTGCTTCTTTCTAAAAACAAGTGTTTGTTCGAAAGATTATGGCTGTTTGTTTCTGTGGCATTGATTTCAATAGAAACCACGCTCGAGTAGTTCAAGAGGTGAATGTCAGTACAGCTCCTATCCACTTCTATGTGCCAAAAATCTCCAAAAAAGACAAATCAGCAATACAGTCTGCCACAAAATTGTATTATAAAGGTAGGGACACACCAAATCGACGCCAAAGAACTAGCGCTGATGAAAGCCGACTGTGTTGTCGCCTCGCGTCGCCTTCGTCTGGGAAAATAACAGCAACTGAACTACAGAAACTACAGGACTACAGGCGACTGCCAACTAGCTCTTGCGTTCTGCGCCTGCGTGTGAAGGAGTAACTGTCTATTTAAGCACATACACTCACCTAAAGGATTATTAGGAACACCTGTTCAATTTCTCATTAATGCAATTATCTAATCAACCAATCACATAGCAGTTGCTTCAATGCATTTAGGGGTGTGGTCCTGGTCAAGACAATCTCCTGAACTCCAAACTGAATGTCAGAATGGGAAAGAAAGGTGATTTAAGCAATTTTGAGCGTGGCATGGTTGTTGGTGCCAGACGGGCCGGTCTGAGTATTTCACAATCTGCTCAGTTACTGGGATTTTCACGCACAACCATTTCTAGAGTTTACAAAGAATGGTGTGAAAAGGGAAAAACATCCAGTATGCGGCAGTCCTGTGGGCGAAAATGCCTTGTTGATGCTAGAGGTCAGAGGAGAATGGGCCGACTGATTCAAGCTGACAGAAGAGCAACTTTGACTGAAATAACCACTCGTTACAACCGAGGTATGCAGCAAAGCATTTGTGAAGCCACAACATGCACAACCTTGAGGCGGATGGGCTACAACAGCAGAAGACCCCACCGGGTACCACTCATCTCCACTACAAATAGGAAAAAGAGGCTACAATTTGCACGAGCTCACCAAAATTGGAAAAAATGTTGCCTGGTCTGATGAGTCTCGATTTCTGTTGAGACATTCAGATGGTAGAGTCAGAATTTGGCGTAAACAGAATGAGAACGTGGATCCATCATGCCTTGTTACCACTGTGCAGGCTGGTGGTGGTGGTGTAATGGTGTGGGGGATGTTTTCTTGGCACACTTTAGGCCCCTTAGTGCCAATTGGGCATCGTTTAAATGCCACGGCCTACCTGAGCATTGTTTCTGACCATGTCCATCCCTTTATGACCACCATGTACCCATCCTCTGATGGCTACTTCCAGCAGGATAATGCACCATGTCACAAAGCTCAAATCATTTCAAATTGGTTTCTTGAACATGACAATGAGTTCACTGTACTAAAATGGCCCCCACAGTTACCAGATCTCAACCCAATAGAGCATCTTTGGGATGTGGTGGAACGGGAGCTTCGTGCCCTGGATGTGCATCCCACAAATCTCCATCAACTGCAAGATGCTATCCTATCAATATGGGCCAACATTTCTAAAGAATGCTTTCAGCACCTTGTTGAATCAATGCCACGTACAATTAAGGCAGTTCTGAAGGCGAAAGGGAACACAGTATTAGTATGGTGTTCCTAATAATCCTTTAGGTGAGTGTATATTCGTCTATATTCTTCATTCAATAAGGGAAAGTGAAACTAAGACTGCAGGTAACGTTATACAAACCATAAACAAAGCAGTGCTTGCTAACCGATTTGAATGTCAATCACGCTGATCACGTTCTTTATTCCACTCCGCTCATGTTATTATGAAAATATTAGTAGTGTTGCTCAGTCAAGTCAAGTCACCTTTATTTATATAGCGCTTTTTACAATGCTGATTGTTTCAAAGCAGCTTCACAGTGTTAAACAGGAAAATAATGCAACAGAATTTGATTCGGCTGTACAGCCGCTCTGGAGAAAACAGTGATGTCATCAGCTCATTTCAATTATCATATAGTGTCAATGCGGGCAGATCAGTAATATAGTTGAAATACTAGTGTCCCCAACTGAGCAAGCCAAAAGACAAAGGCGACGGTGGCAAGGAACCAAAACACCAACAGCCAGAATGGAGAAAAAAACCTTGGGAGAAACCAGGCTTAGTCGGGGTGCCAGTTCTCCTCTGGCCGACGAACAAACAGTGTATGATTATGATTCTGGCAACATTACAGGTCAGAAGTCATATTAGATCAATAGATAGTCGTACAATTATTAGAAAGATCAGAGTCGTCACGCCGGAGACGGGTTTAATGAGGATGTCGTGTCGATGCAGCATTTACAGGGTGGAGTTTAATTGACACGCTCTCTGCAGACACTTCAGGGATGAGTTGGTAATGTCTGGGTGCAGGTCCACCATCTGATCTGGATACGGCCCGGATCCGGCTGACTGCAGTAAACCTCGGGATAAACAGAGAGACTAACATTAGCATAGATGCCATTCTTCTTATGATGTAACGAGTACATCAGGTGTTATGGGAAGTGTTCCCGGTTCCGGCTGACCTAGTTATTGCAGCCTAACAATCATTTAATTGATTTGAATAAAATATAAATTAAAAATGTTTTATGTGTATGCCATAGTAAAGAGATGTGTTTTTAGTCTAGATTTAAACTGACAGAGTGTGTCTGCTTCCCGAACAATGCTAGGAAGGCTGTTCCAGAGTTTAGGTGCTAAATAGGAAAAGGATCGACCGCCTGCAGTTGATTTTGATATTCTAGGTATTATCAACTGGCCAGAGTTTTGAGACCGCAATAGACGTGATGGAGTATAATGCGTTAAGAGCTCGCTCAAGTACTGGGGAGCTAAACCATTTAGTGCTTTGTAAGAAATTAGCAAGATTTAAAAATTTATACGATGTTTAATAGGGAGCCAGTGCAGTGTTGACAGAACCGGGCTAATATGGTCATACTTCCTGGTTCTAGTAAGAACTCGAGCTGCTGCGTTTAGGGCCAGCTGCAGTTTATTTATTAAAGCAACACGCCGACTTTTTGGGACTTTAGCTTATTCACTGTATCCCCCAGAGTTAGATAAGTCCATACATACCATTCTCATCTCCGTGCGTGCCATAACTCTGACACACCCACCGCTAGCCTAGTTTAGCACAAAGACCGGAGGTAAACGGCTCCAGATAGCCTACTGCTCAATAAGTGACAAAATAACGCCAACATTTTCCTATTTACATGTTGTGATGTGTATAGTTACATCGTGTACTAAGACCAACGGAAAATGAAAAGTTGCAATTTTCTAGACCGATATGGCTAGGGACTATACTCTCATTCCTGCATAATAATCCAGGAACTTTGCTGCCGTACCATGGGTGCAGCAGGCCTGAAAATAGTCTCCAGCATGCTCTCTGTGCAAGCAGGTTGTCACGTTGGTTATGTTGACAGAAGTTAGCCTATTTTCAGGCGCTGCGTAATATCATTGCGCCGCTGCACCCATGGTACAGCAGCAAAGTTCCTCAAAATAAAAAATAAATGTTTTGCTTTTCGCTAAATAAAGAAAACAAACAGGATGCGCATTCTCCCGTCTGTCTCCCCGTGAAGTCCACTCTAAAATGCATCTGAAAATGAACTCAGAACTCAGAGAATACTTGCCCCACAGACACGACAGATATCTCTTTATAAAGCTTGGAATGTCTACTTTTAAATGAAGTAATTTATATAAAAACAAATATTCTCTGTTTATGTAATCTGTATGAAAACAGCGAGAGCTACAGTTCCTCCAGCGGAGCCTCGTTAACTTTAATGTGACCACACCCACGCGCGCGCAAATCGATTCACATGCTAATCGTCCACGTGAAGAAACACAAACCTATAAACGCCCCCAATCATCTCAAAACAAAGACTCGTCTTCATCATTCTTCTCAACGAGTTTGGAAGACACGCTGTGAGTTTACCTTGGATTTACCTCAGAAGAAACAGAACGCGATTTTAACATGAGAATTATTAAGGTAAAACATTTCTTCTCACTTATATTAGTATTATTGCTGCATAAACTTCACATTGTAGGCTACTAGTTGAACTATTGCCAGACTAAAATGTGTGAAATCAACGGAAACATGTTAAAATATGAAATAGGTAGGCAACCTTTCAATGCTAAATAAAGATACACGTACGACATGAGGATATTTATATGCTATATTGTTATATTAAACACGATGATGATATGAAAGTAGGGTTGCCAACTATCCCGTATTAGCCGGGGCGTCCCGTTTATTGGGCCTAAATGTCCCGTACGTGACCTCCCTTGTCTCGTTTATTGACTGCTATGCCTGATCTAACCACTGACTAAGGGGCTGCTCACATCTGTTGCGTGCTTGCGTCTTTTGCGCGCTTAAGTTCGTTATTTTAAATGTAGACGCTTAAATATAGAGCAACGCCGTCGTGGCGCTCAATGCAGTGTGACGCTCGTTTTTCCCAGGCGCGTCTATGTGCAGCGAGATGAAAAAGATGATCAATTGATTACATTGTAAACAAATCATTATGACATTCACGGTGAATTCTTACTGACCCCAAACTTTTGAACTGTAGTGTATAATGCTACAAAAGCTTTAGTTGGTTTGTGTGTAATAATTGATTCATTTCTATGATGTTAAAATTCTTTTAGGATTAAATTGTGCATTAATAGGTTAAGCAAATCAAATGTGTTTATATCTGAGAGCCTTTTATACACACACTTAACTGCAGACACTGAAATGACATACACAGTGTGGTACAGTACAAACATTTTGAGTGTCCCTTATAAAGAACCACGATTGTCCCTTATTTTTTTATCCCACCTTTTATCCTTCGTTGTGTATATTTGGATTATGTTTTGTTGTAAATAAATGCAAACAAATCAAAAAGTCATTCTTTTAATCTCTTCACATTCTTTGTTCTAGTTCCTCACAGTCATTCAGCTGATAGGGTCATCAGGGGAGGGTCTTTGTCTTTCTCAGGTGTGAAACACATCAATATTCATGATGATTCACGCCCTCCCCACATACGCCTTCCTGACACAAAACATGTCTTACAAATTTTAAATCAATATATTGTTTTATGTGAATGAGTGATTTTTACATCGTCTTGGAGCAAAAAGTCTAGCCTACGTGATTCAAAAGTCTTGTGAACAAATATTCAGTATGGGTTTTATGGCCTTATTTCAGTGACTTAATTTTTTTTTTTTCACAAACCACGCATAAACATCATCTTCTCAAAACTACAAACTTTTACACAGGCTGATCACATATTATTGTAGCAGAGTTTGTGCTGAATACAGTGTAATCAGACTTTAGCCATGAAAATGGTTGGTATGGTTGAGGCTAAAATTTGCAGGTCTTTTGCAAGGGTAAGGACCATTTTAGAAACCAGCCGATAAATTAGCCACTAATTTGAGTGGTTCTTTTAACTGAAAGAAGGCTCTTCCTTTCCTACAGCCCTCATGTTGCATGCTGGGTTTTCATTTGTTTTTCAATAAATGGCCTTTATCCTTCTGTCTCTGAATGAAATAGAAAGTGTTAAGGTTTGGTTTCACTGAAGTCCAGCAGTTGCAATTGACAAAATCCAACATTTGTTCTTACTAAGACTTTTTAGTTAAGTTTACTTATTGTCCAATAATTTGTTGAACTTACTTAAAACAATTTAGTAATCTGAACTATTTGCATGCTATGCCTTTCTTTACTCAGAAAACCCAAGTAAACATTACTTGACTGGTTTGAGTACCATTTTGCCAATTCTTAAGAGGCTTTTCACTTATTTCCTTTACTTCTGCAGTCATCGTTCTTCTTATTTGCATTCACTCATTTTCCAAATTCATCTTGAATGTTATTGTCAATACAACTAAACATTTTGGGAGACGTAAGTGACTTCATAAATTCATGTTGTTTTCCTCAAATTGCTCACCATTATGGTGATCAGTGTTGCCTTTGGTTGGGCACTTGGAACTTCATTTATATCCTTGTATTTCTCGTCCTATTGATGCAGCGATGCAACAAGAATCACAGTCACAATCATTTGATTTTATATATATGTATAATATTTGTGACACAGTCATGTTCTGTTTAGTTTCATTATCATGGACTTTTATTTTTGTTATTCTATTGCATCATGTGTTTCTTTGTTCTGTTTTCCAGCTCCTCATCATGAGTTCATTTAGGTCAGCTGTGTTTAAGTAATTACCCTCATCCTTATTTGCTATTTAAGTTCCTCCCGTGCACTCAGTCCTTGTCTGATCACGTTACGTTATGGTGTGTTTTCCCTACCTGTCTTCCTGTCTGGAGATTTATGATTAAACTTGGAGTATTTTGAGAGATTCTTCTGTTTTTGTCTTCCTGCCTGAACACCAGTGTGACAATTTGTAAATGAATGAATGAATGACATATAACATAACTATATTTCATGTCAAATAATGATCTTTTAATATTTTATTGCTAACACTTAAATTGAGTTGATATAATCCCTCTATATTTGTGACAATATCTTGCAATTGACCATGCTTGAGTCACACACAGACTTCAACATCAAAACACAACAATGGTAACAAGCTTTTTTTTTTTTTTTTTTTCGTTTAATTAATAAGACCATTACAATTTTATTTGCTGGCGTTATTGGGGTTATATTGTCTGGCTATTACCAGACCACGCTCAATTTAAGATTGAACATTGGTCTGGGGAGTCTGCTATGTATTTTCTACTGCACAAGAGGCGTGATCAACGAGCATAATTCAAATGACTCTGTATGTAATTGGATGGTCCTTCAACTTGCAAAATCAAATCGCCGGCAGATCAGGCTGGGTTTACCCAGTCTAGGGGTTATACTGACAAAATACAGCAAATAAAATGGTCAAATAAAGCCAAAAATAGTAAAACCAAGCAATGAATTTATTCATACTGAAATACACTCTGGGAGTACACTTCCTCAGATCACAGATAGAATTAAGTTGACAAAACTTGAACGGTTTAAGTAAGAACAACTTAATGCAATTAAGTTATGCCTAACTGAATTAAGGCAACGAGTTTGCACAATTGAATTAAGTAAACTGAACAAATTAGTTTTTATGGTATAGGCAGGCCCGTCACAAGGGGGTGCGAGTGGGTGGGGTATATTAACAGGGTCTACTGTTGCTATAGTGATGAACAAATTGTTGTTTATGTGGATATTTAAGAAAATGTTTTTTTGAATATACTAAATGTAGCTATAACTTTTAACTTTTGTGCGTACCGTCAGATGAAATCCTGCAGGCGTCCATGCTTTCTGCGTCCATGCAATAAATGCACATCCTTGAATGAGCACGAATTTCTAATGCATTTACTTGAACTTCTTAGGTAATATCTATGGTTTGACCGATTTCAGAGCCGGCCAAAATCAGAATTTGAATGGACTGAATAAAGCTCTCTACGAACTTGACGTGCGATGCCGTGCTTACTGACATGTATGCGCATGAATCACTGTCTCACGCAAAGAGAAATATTGTATGTTACTGCATAATACATTTTTAACAAGCAGAATAATACAGCATCACGATACACATAGTCTCACTTTTAGCTATGTCTTTTAACTATTATAGTAGCCTATTTTGAAAGACAAAAACATGAACTTTATTGGTTTTTACATCGAGTCAGCTGTCACTTTCCTTTGCGCGAGGCCCTGTGCGGTCGCACACTTGGCACAACCCTTGCGACGGTACTGGGTGTAGGTATATCCATATTAGGTATATATATATATATATATATATATATATATATATGACAAGGTATATCTAGTTCCTCTTTCTGACCTGCAGTACTGTTGAATCCTTACCCATGTTCCTGGAGATGTGTGTAGTAAAACTGAACAGCCGCTCAGAGAACACTTGTGTCAAATTGAGTCAAGATGTACTCTCTGTGTGTGCTGCCGGAGAAAGTGTTTGCTTGTCAGTCAACAACATGAGGTGTCATCTGTCAATCACTTTGACAAATGGCGAGTCCAGGAAAACAGCGGCAGCATCCTGGAATCGCTAGGGAAGGCTATGGTGGATAAATGAAAGGCCTCAACTAAAGGAGACATGTCTGCTGCTAGCTAAGTTAACCTCATCCAGGGGCAGTTTGAATCACGTGAAGGGCAAAGGCAGTTGTTTCAGTTCCACAGAAGGTGACCACTGCCTCAAACACAGCAAACCCTCAAAGAGTCACTTCAGCCATTATTACATACAGCATTAGATTTACCACTAATATCATTCGTAAAACCAACAATTTACACAGTGTACACATGGTTCACACAGACCAATTCTCTGTGGTCTGTGTTTTTGTCTTGTGAGAAGTGTAAAACTGAAAGGGCTTTCTCAAAGCGTGAGGGGGGAAAGCACTTCGAGACTGCACAGAACTGAAACTAAAGATCTTTTTACTTACTCGAGGTTTTCAACTGCTACTCTTCTTGAAATGAATCAGCATTCTGTAACCCAGATTTTCCCTCGCATTAACAGGAGCAGAGGTTCATATCTGTACTTTTCAAATGTCATATACCTTGGAATTGTGTCAGTATTTCCCATGAGCAAACTTTCCCTTCAGCGCTGACCTTATCCCATTGTTATGCGAATTTATTTTTAAAGGTTAAGGTTTTGGGTAGGGTAATCTGTGGTTCTAGATCAGCGTGGAGAGCGAGCGGTCTGGGAACGGCATGCCCGACCCTTTCAAAATCCAAGAAACTCGAGGAGAATGAGGGGAAAAGGCACTGGAGAAATGGCCACTGAGCGTGCGGCTGCGTGTGTGTGTGTGTGTCTGCAGCGAGGAGCATGCCTGGGGAGAGAGGGGAAATGTGTTTGACATACGCTCAGCACACACTGCCGGGGAGGCAGGAACAGCAGGATACGATTAATGACCGCAGAATAAGATTGTTACAATATGGCCTCCCTCGCCCCTGCCTCTCTTTCTGTTGGGCTGTCATATTTCACAGCCCTGTTTCATGAGAAGCCGTCCATTGGTCCGTTTTTGTTTTTTCCCCTCTCCTTTCATCGCTCACCCCCTCTCTTTTTATTCCTCAGTAAGCGTCATTGATATGCAGGACGAGGCTGCAGGCTCGGTTCTCATGCTCGGCCTTTAAAACAGCTTGGCGCTGACTCACGGGTCCAGAACTCATTCAGGTAAAGCTCTATGAAACGCGAGTTTTACTATCGCAGACGTTCCTAAAGTGCGCATACGACACAGTGAAGAAACATTTGACATGGAACCAGCGCATAACAAGTGGATTTCCTGTCCTGCATGCCTCTCTTTTTGCTTATTCACCATCTCTCTTGCCTTCCCTCACTGACAGTGGCTGAAAAGGGAAGTGACAGCTGTTGGGTTTGCTTGCCCTCGATGGTCTTGCATGGTGAGCACTGATAACCCAAAACCAGGTCTTAGCATGCTGATTTCTAGTACAACAAATAAAAGTGGTGTTTAAAGACATCCGCAAGGGTTGGGGGGCAGAAATCTGGCAGCCAAATGTTGCGTGAAACTTTGAGCCATCCTGAACAGTAGCTTGAAAAAGGTGGACGGACTCTTTGGATCTTTGCACATGAGCGTGTCCATAGCCAGACCAGCGCGGCTGTGTTTGTTGACACATTGAGAAGAGAATTTCAGTGTTTTCGCACTGTTCATCAATCAGGAGCAGGCTTGGTTTTTCCCAGGGTCAGAAATGCTCTGGAAATACAGCTGCTTATGTGCTGAACAAAACCACCAACAATATAATCATGTTAACAGAGGTTCTGGCCTCATACGTTATCTTCATTTAGACATGTTCAATGAAAAAGTCTTGTGATTTAAGTGAATCAATGAACAAAGCCTGGGTCACATTTCATCCCAAAATGAAAAGAAAAACACAACCAATTTTATTACAAATTATTATTATTTATTTTTTCCTCTGAAACTGCATTGATTTGGACCTTCAACCGTTGGTTCCCAGTGAAGTCCATTATGTGGAGAAAAATCCTGGAATGTTTTCCTCAAAAAACTTAACTTCTTTTTCCACTGAAGAAAGAAAGACATGAACATCTTGGATGAGATGGGAGTGAGTAAATGATCAGGAAATGTTCATTTTGAAGTGAACTAATCCCTAATTAATATAAAACCTGCATGTATATATTTAAGAAAATGTGTTATATTTATATATAAATATATGTAGGGTGAATTCAGGGTGATTGGGACACTTTTTCCAAGTCATCTCAATGGCAAAAAGTGTCCCAATCACCCTGAATTCACCCTACAGTATATAGATGGAAGAGTGAGCATTTATATATACATAATAATTATGCACAGTACACACACATATATTATGCAAACACAAACTTTTATTTTGGATGCGATTAATTGCGATTAATCGATTTGACAGCACTAATATTAAGTAACTATACGTGTACTTACTATAGGGTTAGGATTAGGATTAGGCTTAGGGTTAGTTCCATGTAATAATGCATAATTGATAGTTATTACTAACTGCATGTAACGTGTAACAATGACACTAAAATAAAATGTTACCTCCTAACCTTGCCCGTATCCACTTCAATAGCAATAGTAAGTGCTGTACATAGTATGTAAGTGCATAGTAGTTAAAGGCATCAAATATAAAGTGTGACCAAACGCATGTATAATTGTATAAAAATGTATAAATGTATTGCAATTCATCTATAAAAAAATAGTCAATACAATTAATGTAACCCCTAGAAAGAACCTTTACTTTTACAGAAGTGTTTTTGTTTTTATACAGAGTAGAGTTCATTGGAGTTATTTTTCAACTACTCATTTCTAATAAAATGATGTAATGTCAGCTCAGGGTTCACATTCACTCTTGCTGGAATTTCACAGGAGAGCAACAGAAATTCAGCTCACATTGCAGAAAGGAGTGCGAGACAGACAGGAAGTGAGATGGCAAAACCTCCTCTCTGAATGATCCGAGTGGGATATTTACCTGCCGCACATTCACCAGTTGCTCTCTCCAGATACTCATCTGGCTCGGTCTGTATTCTTCTTCTTTCTGATTCGGACAGATGTATGTGTTGAACATATGGCGCTGCTCATAGCTGTCCGTGCCTCGCTCACACCTGTTCCATACAGCTGCCCTGCAAAGCTCTCCATTAGCTCCAGCTTTGTGTCCGAACACAGCTGCAGTGGATTCTGGGAGCACGAGAGGCTGGCGTAAGCCTGCACTGCACAAATGTCTCCGGATTAAAAGCCTTCATGCTGACAATGTTTCAAAAGGGCGAAATGAAACTGTGCTCACGTTATTTAATACTAAGTTAAATACTGTATCAGTAGCACATTGTATGACAATAATTCAGTTCACAAAACACATTTGACCGTGTATAGATTTGTGAAGTGAATAACTCTGATTATCTCTTCATGCCGGCACCTGTTAGTGGGTGGGATATATTAGGCAGCAAGTGAACATTTTGTCCTCAAAGTTGATGTGTTAGAAGCAGGAAAAATGGGCAAGCGTAAGGATTTGAGCGAGTTTGACAAGGGCCAAATTGTGATGGCTAGACGACTGGGTCAGAGCATCTCCAAAACTGCAGCTCTTGTGGGGTGTTCCCGGTCTGCAGTGGTCAGGATCTATCAAAGATCTGCTCCAAGGAAGGAACAGTGGAGAACCGGAGACAGGGTCATGGGCGGCCAAGGCTCATTGATGCACGTGGGGAGCGAAGGCTGGCCCGTGTGGTCCGATCAAACAGACGAGCTACTGGAGCTCAAATTGCTCCAGAAGTTAATGCTGGTTCTGATAGAAAGGGGTCTAGTGGAGTCCATGCCTCAACAGGTCAGGGCTGTTTTGGCAGCAAAAAGGGAACCAACACAATATTTGTCCCCATTGACTGCCATAGTATAGAAAAAAATACTATGGAAGTCAATGGGATATTCAAAATATCTTCTTTTGTGTTCAGCACAAGAATGAAATTAATACAGGGTTAGAACAACACAAAAGACGACTAAATATGAACTATCCCTTTAATTGTACTGAGTGTAGTGTTCAAAATCTTAGAAGTTTTGGTTACACTTCATTTTAAGGTGTCATTGTTACAGTGTAACTATATATTAAAGTACTGAGTAATATTAAAAAACTACATGTGCTTACTATAGAGTTAGGGTAGGATTAGGATTTGGTTGAGGGTTAGTTGCGTGTAATTATGCATCATTTACTGTTTTTATTATGGTAAGTACATGTAACATGTAACAATGACACTAAAATAAAGTGTTACCGAAGGTTTTTTTCAAAATGTACTTGAAGAAAATATTAATAAAGTAATAGCCATTTTTAAAAATTGCAGTATATTTTAAATTAAAAGTGAAAATAATCTTTTTGTCATGCTTTAAAGAAGTACACTTGTTTTAATGTGTTGACTAAGATACTAAAGCACGTGTGAAGTACTTATGTGTTCTTGTTCAATATTACATATGTTAATGTTTTACATGTCCTAAATTGCAACTTCAAATATAAGTAAATGCATGACATACTAGTTTTAGTGACTTTAAAGTATATTTAAGTTTACCATAAATGCTTGTCAGTGCATTCGGCAGAACACATTACATTCATTTCAGTATATTCTTTTAAAGTATATTATTCCCGTAATAAGTGGGCGACTCTTTTTAAAAGTCCCTAAAGCGTAATTCTTTTTCATTAGGACTAACCTACAGCAGTTGGAATATAATATATTCTATTCTAGGAATAGAAATCAGCGGATGACAAAACGTCCTGGACAAAAACTTTACATTTAACTTTGCATGTCTTTTTTGCTTGTTGCTAGTTAGAGCACTGTTAAGTTACATACTTTAACTTAATTTGAGCATCTGATCTTAAACTCTCCTCACTTGATAACAGTTGTTGAAGTATGTTGATGTCTTCCTGTAAGCAGCGCTGCCGTGCCCAGGGCGAGTGTGTGTTCAGTAAGTCACTCCAGCTGCCCTGTACACACATGCTGTCCTCAGAGCGGGACCACGGGGGTGTGAAACGAAACTCCAAACAAAACAACCAGCCGCTTTTACACACACACATACACAAACACAGAGCATCTGGAATCAGTGTCTTCAGTGACAGCGAGAGACGACATAAATTCACGGGATCTGAGATTTTACGGCACTGCACACACATGACAGGAACAGCTCCTGTGCAGCGTGTCTGCGGCTGCTTTTCAGTCGAGCAATGCGGCGAGATATAGACTTAACTACAGTGAAGCTTTACAAGACAAATAGACAAATCTCACTGTATGCTGTAACTAGCAGTCCAGTTTGGTTCAGTACGGCACAGGTTGCGAGTCAGTTACATTTTAAGACTACAGAATACTTATTATTATATTAATAACCATATGTGAACTGTTTTCCGCTGCTGGGTGAACATATAGCCAATGAGAAAGACCTCATGAAATGGTTTGACACTCACAGTTTTCAGTCGAGATGTATTTCTGTTGAACAAATATGTGATAACACTCTATATTTTAGGGTTCAGCTCTCACTGTTGCTTATTAGCATGCATATTACTAAGATATTGGCTTTTTATTAGTACTTATAAAGCACATATTAATGCCTTATTCTGCATGACCATATTCTATATCATTCAATCCTACCCAATACCTAAACTTAACTTATTAATAAGCAGTAAATTATGAGTTTATAGAGGCAAAAGTCGTAGTTAATAGTGAATATGTGTTCCCCATACTAAAGTGTTACCAAATTTGTATACACCCATGAGCGCAAGATGAGAAATCAAAATTTTTAGCCATTTTCCCAAGAATTAAGTATATTTCTGCTTATACACCGATCAGGCATAACATTATGTCCTAATATTGTGTTGGTCCCTGTTTTGCTGCCAGAACAGCCCTGACCCTTCGAGGCATGGACTCCACTAGACCTCTGAAGGTGTGCTGTGGTATCTGGCACCAAGATGTTAGCAGCAGATCCTTTAAGTCCTGTAAGTTGCGAGGTGGGGTCTCCATGGATCGGACTTGTTTGTTCAGCACATCCCACAGATGCTCGATTGGATTGAGATCTGGGGAATTTGGAGGACAAGTCAACACCTCAAACTCGTTGTTGTGCTCCTCGAACCATTCCTGAACCATTTGTGCTTTGTGTCAGGAGCATTATCCTGCTGAAAGAGCCACAGCCACCAGGGAATACCGTTTCCATGAAAGGCTGTACATGGTCTGCAACAATGCTTAGGTAGGTGGTAAGTGTCAAAGTAACATCCACATGGATGGCAGGACCCAAGGTTTCCCAGCAGAACATTGCCCAAAGCATCACACTGCCTCCGCCGGCTTTCCTTATTCCAATAGTGCATCCTGGTGCCATGTGTTCCCCAGGTAAGCAACGCACACGCACCCGGCCATCCACGTGATGTAAAAGAACACGTGATTCATCCGACCAGGCCACCTTCTTCCATTGCTCCGTGGTCCAGTTCTGATGCTCACGTGTCACTGGTTGGTGCTTTCGGCGGTGGACAGGGGTCAGCATGGGCACCCTGACTGGTCAGTGGCTATGCAGCCCCATACACAACAAACTGAGATGCACTGTGTATTCTGACACCTTTCTATCAGAACCAGCATTAACTTCTTGAGCAATTTGAGCTCCAGTAGCTCGTCTGTTTGATCGGACCACACGGGCCAGCCTTCGCTCCCCACGTGCATCAATGAGCCTTGGCCGCCCATGACCCTGTCTCCGGTTCTCCACTGTTCCTTCCTTGGAGTACTTTTGATAGATCCTGACCACTGCAGACCGGGAACACCCCACAAGAGCTGCAGTTTTGGAGATGCTCTGACCCAGTCGTCTAGCCATCACAATTTGGCCCTTGTCAAACTCGCTCAAATCCTCAGCTTGCCCATTTTTCCTGCTTCTAACACATCAATGTTCACTTGCTGCCTAATATATCCCACCCACTAACAGGAGCCGTGATGAAGAGATCATCAGTGTTATTCACTTCACCTGTCATAATGTTATGCCTGATTGGTGTAAATAAAGAATGAGTGATTAAATGATGACTTAAATGTGTGAATTTGATTTTGAAATGAACGTCCAAATGAACCAATTTACTACTTATCAGTGTGTTGGGAGAAAAAAAATAGCTGGATTAATGTCAAGCTACTAGTTGTTTATTTATTTTAATACGCTTGAATGATGTTTCTGAATAAATCAACTGACACATTACCTGTGAAATATTATCAGTTTGGTTCTGGCTTTCAAGGAGGTCCTGACGTGAAAGAGAGATATGTCAGTGGAAATGCAGCAATCTTCTGTCTTTTCCACTTCACACATTTCCTAAAAGTTTGTCTTTGCATCACTTTCCTGTGACTGAATGGAGAACGAATCCTCCCTTTCTGAGAGTGATCTGATTGTGAAATAATTGCACTGCATTTTTGGACGTTTAGAGATTTCGATGCGAGTATTAGCCAAAAGCTAAACAAATTATTTATTATACATAGATTTATACTGTATGTCATGATAATTCATAATAATGTCCACACTGTGAGACCCAATCAGAAAACGTTTTTTTAATATTAACAAGATATTAGGGCAATAAAGACATACATACCATGTAATGTCATCATGCGTGTATGGTGGAGCCAAGTAACAATCATTTAACGATGATAATTGAAAACAGTTGGAAGGACGGTGGTGGAAAAATCCCATAATTATATCAAGATTATTCCTCTGTGTGTTATTGAATCCGGGCATTGAGATGAAGATACAGCCATCTTACCACTGGAACCTCTGCATGAAACAACATTTAATGTGGTGGCTCTGGATTCATACCGACAGCGAGGTTTAGTGCTGGAAACAGGTACCAGTGAGCCAAAGACAGGGCAGATGAGAAGACCCGGATGAGACTCGAGTGAAACCATTAAACCTGGTTTTGTCTCTTCAGAGCTTCCAGGCACAACACATCATTCTGCTGTTCGGGGGTGCGTTCTGTTTCCTGAATCCACAGTTCCAACGAACATTTGCAAACTTACATGGTTGATTACGGGCTGTGGTTAGAAGCATAGTTTCTTGTTAAAATGGGATTTAATTACGTTTATAGTCTGTTGTGTGTGTGTGCAGTTCATGATGCAGTGTTTTCAATGCAATGTGCTTTACTTTATTTACATATTCACATCATATCCAACAATATGATTTCAAGCTTTTCAGCAGTATTCTGCCAAGATATAAGCTTTATGATTTGAAATGCTAAAAGCTTAGGGGTTTGAACGTTTGTAAGTGGAGAATTTAAGGCATAAATATTAGTATTATAACATTATTACATTCATTTTAAATAACTATATTAAAAAGAGATTTAAAATATTTAAAACATATATTTTACTGTACAATTGTAATCTTTTCTCTTCTTTTGTAATTGGTATTAAAATACTACTGCTACTACTAATAGTAATAATAATAATAACCAGTTCAATCCTCAATATATCACAAAATAATTACACAGTTATTTATTCGAATATATTAAATTAAATAAAACTATTAAGATTCAATATATTATGTTTACTTGCTTATCACGTACCAACATCAGAGAGCCGTGAACATGTGAGTGTTAAATAAATAAATCTCAAAGTCAGTAGCTCATAACTTCAGTCTTTCCCCATTCTAGTAGAAGCTGTACTTGTACCCAGTGCATGTTGCTGATTCCTTATGGCACTGATGTTATGCTACTCTCTCTCTCTCTGCTATTGTGTTCATATTGTATGTTTTTATTGTTATGAGCTCACCAAGAAAAATTCCAGCTATGTTGGTATAGCAATAAATTATCGGAGCTTTAATGACTAGAACGAGCTGCCTATAGGAGTTACAAATATGTCTTGAAAAAGCCTAGCCAAAAAGTTTGAAATAGTTTTAAAAGCTTGAGGTTTGAAATAATTTGTTTTAGTTTAGTAGTTTTGAGAGGGTGCTGCTATGCGGTTGTTAAAGTACTCTAGGTGATTGCAAGGGTGTTGCTATGCGGTTGCTAAGGTATTATGGGTGGTTGTTAAGGTGTTGCTATGCGGTTGCTAAGGTACTTGGGGTGGTTGCTAGGGTACTTAGGCTAATTGCTAAGGTCTTGCTATGTGGTTGCTAGGGTATGCTGGGTGGTTGCTATGAGATAGATAGATGGATGGATGGATACATAGATAGATAGATAGATGATAGATGCATGGATAGATAGATAGATAGATAGATAGATAGATGGATAGATAGATAGATAGATAGATAGATAGATAGATAGATAGATAGATAGATGGATAGATGGATGATAGATAGATAGATAGATAGATGGATAGATTGATAGATGGATGGATGGATGGATGGATGGATGGATGGATGGATGGATAGATAGATAGATAGATAGATAGATAGATAGATGGATGGATGGATGGATGGATGGATGGATGGATGGATGGATGGATAGATAGATAGATAGATAGATAGATAGATAGATAGATGGATAGATGGATGATAGATAAATAGATAGATAGATAGATAGATAGATCATAGATTGATAGATGGATGGATGGATGGATGGATGGATAGATAGATAGATAGATAGATAGATAGATGAGTGTCATGGCAAAGCATGCTGGGAGCTTAAGTTAGTCTAAATGAAAAGAAACAAGTTCATAAAACTCAAAACAATGAGTTCAGGTGACTTAAAATGTGTCAGTTTTGAGAACTCAAAAGAAAAAGCAAGTTCTAAATACTCATAAAAGTTATTTAGTTTGAACTAATTTTCTTAATTTGAGTTGGCTCTACTCAAACCAGGTCATTATTTTGAGTGTTAGGGTTTACAGTGTAGGATAAGATTTTGATCTTTTTTATGGCTCTACAATGTAATAAATTGACTCAATGACTAGCAAAGTTAATCTACTTTTACCGTTGCCTCTTTTGATTGGGATTTTCAACATTTCTGAACTTTAAACAAAAGTATAAATAAGTATAAAATAAATATGTGGGAATGGCTGTATATTTCTTGCTTTCTGTATCTCAAACGTATGATGAAGAAATGATGCCAGCAGCTTTGATTCCAAGGGAGTGTATGCCTTGAACACAGTGTAAGTCGCACATGAATTGACAATAAAAATGGACACTTCTGGAACATTGCAGTTTTTATTATAAATGATTTATCAGTGCACATCATTGTGTTAAATTCATGTTCCCCGTAATCTTGAATCAGAATAACTTCCTCTTGCAGCTCATCTCTGATTCTCTGATGACGAGGGCGGGGCAACCTGTCACTCACATGAGATCCACCAGTAGCAAACCACAACCATCCAATCAATTCCCCACGGACAAAATCAAGCCCCTGCATTGCTGCATTGTTTCCCTTGGATATGCATCACAGTAGGGAAGAAGAGACGACTGCAACTTCCATTTCATCCCTAATGTAATGACTGCAATAATTCCAATGAGTTTGTCTTCAATAGATCTGAATATTACATCTTGAGACCTTGATATTGGTGTGATGATTTCTGCAGTGGTTTATCAGTGGAGTGTGCTCAGTCACAGGGACCACCCATAGGGCCGGTGTCTGTGTGGAATAATGATGTGTCCCTCTGGGAAACACTTGTTTCCTGTCCTCCGCGTGAAGGATTCATGCGTGAATGCCGTCTGTCTGATGGGATCAAACGGATCGCTGCCTCTGCAGTCAAATGCACTTCCTAAATGTTTATTACATTTGTGATATTTAGTGGTTTAAACTGAATTGGTTAAACATTCTGATGGCGAAAGCACTGTACGCTGACCCTCGCGTACGCTTAAAAAGTGAAGTATACTTTGGGCTTCAGCCTGAGGTGACAGTGGTTGTAAGTCTGTGTAAAGACTTACAGCACACAAAAAACATTTCACTTCTAGTTTACAATTTGATTTGGACACAAATTAGTGCAGATTAAATGACACCAGTGACACCAGTGAAAACATTGCACTGTGTAGACCTAAATAAAAAGAGGTTTTGGGTACCATTTTTTCCACAAACAATGGTTAAGTAGGTACACACATTTTTAATTGCTACTCTACATGCATTTGTTGAATTGTTTTCTACTTGTTTTAAAATAAAATGTATCCTATTTTGCCATTTTGCCTAAAATCATTTTGCACAAATACACTGGCGCTTTCATTCATGTTGTCAATCCAAAGCTGAACTGATGAACGTACACTGAAGGAGGAACACGAAACTACATATAGAGACTAGAATATCATAGGCTGCGTTTACATCACATGGTTCAGGTGACCAAATTCAGATTTTCCTCCCATGTGGCACAGATCGGAACATGCAAGCAGGAAAAAAGCATGTGGATTCCGATATTCTCCGATCGGTTTCATTCATACGTGGAAATAAACCTGATAAGAATCAGATACGTGCATTTGCGTCTGTCAGGTAAGAGGATAGATCGGATATTCCCGAGTCATTGAAAAAGCAAATGACGTCAACTCATTGGACACCAACCACAGTGATTACAGCAGCGGTCATTGCTACATTCGCAGTTTAGCTGTCCTTTAAAGATGGTGCAGAAAGCAAAAGCTTCGCCTGCGTCCATTGCAAATCGCACCATTTTTGCTTCCTAAGCTTTTCCCGGTCAGTACGGCTACCTTGGGTTGTTTCACCAAGTGTACAGTGTGCATGCAGATTTTGGATATGGGTCACTATTACAGTTTTTCTCGATTGCTAACACACAATTCATGAAACAATTTACCATTTAATCTATAAACACAATCTCGTAACTACACACCAACTTGTACAAAACTTGTGCAGATCGAGTAAAATATGCCCCTGGACCACAAAACCAGTCATAAGGATACATTTTTTTAAATTGAGGTGTATAGATCATCTGAACGCTGAATAAATAATCTTTCCATTGATGTGTGGTTTGTTAGGATAGGACAATATTTGAAAATCTGGAATCTGAGGGTGCAAAATAATCTAAATATTGAGAAAACCTCCTTTAAAGTTGTCCAAATGAAGTCCTTATCAATGCATATTACTACTAATAATACATTTTTGATATATTTACGGTAGGAAACTTACTAAATATCTTCATGGAACATGATCTTAATGTCCTAATGATTTTTGGCATAAAAGAAAAATGGATAATTTTGACCCGTACAATGTATTGTTGGCTATTGCCACAAATATACCGTGAGACGCATGACTGGATTTGAGCTCCAGGGTCACATATGAGCTTTCATTTCACTTTTTGTAAAGTGATCTTACAGTAGATGAAAGTATATGAAATAGTTGATCTTGCAAGAGAAGAATAAATGCATAAATAAAGAAATACATTCGCCATCCTCTGCACCTTCAGCCAAATTTCCTTACAGTACTCTAGCAGCTTCTTTCTCTTCTGATGAATGTGAGGGTGTACATGTGCTACAGGACATTTCTCATATAAAGTACTGTTACTGTATGTGTAAGCAGTATAAAACCCTGTCAATGATGCAGTTTCTAAAGCACAATCAGCTGTGCTCCTGTTTATCTCCAGATTCTGATTGGCGGGTCATCCTTTCCTGTTTGAGTTTACATAGCGACACTTGAGTTAATGATACTGTGTGTTTGTGTTTTCTGAGCGAGAACATGGTTAAACCACTGTAAAATAAGGGCATATAGTTTTGCAGAAATCATTAAGAAAATTGGAAAATGTGTGAAAACAAGTGAAATGTGTTTTTTGTTGTAAAACACCACTTTTGAAGAAAAATGCATATTGTTATGTAGTGTGAAAGTCTGATGTTTGAGAAAATATGTGACCCTGGAGCTCAAATCCAGTCATGCGTCTCACGGTATGTTTGTGGCAATAGCCAACAATACATTGTACGGGTCAAAATTATCCATTTTTCTTTTTAATGCCAAAAATCATTCGGATATTAAGATCATGTTCCATGAAGATATTTAGTACATTTCCTACCGTAAATATATCAATGTATTATTAGTAGTAATATGCATTGCTAAGGACTTCATTTGGACAACTTTAAAGGAGATTTTCTCAATATTTAGATTTTTTTGCACCCTCAGATTCCAATAGTCTTATCTCGACCACATATTGTCCACCACATCATTTATTTATGATGTATAAATCTCAGTTTCAAAGAATTGACCCTTATGACTGGTTTTGTGGTCCATGGTCACATATAAGGGGTCACTAACTTTGTCAAGTCTTTCACTGTTTTTTGAACATCTTTAATGAAACGTGTCTTATGCTGTGACAAGAATAAACGGGGAGTCGCACCGAAGGACAACAGAAATGAACACTTTTATAGTGGTTCCAAAAAAAGTGAAATATTTGAACAATTATGAGACAAAATCTTACCATGTCACATGTACACATGTAACATAACCTTGAATTGGGTCCTTCAACTAATTAAAGTTGTCAGTGGAATTGCCCGATTTAAAATCAGGATATGTTGTCACACCGGAGGACATGGTTTTCAGTGACAAAATCATCAAGATCCTGTGCTTTTAGAAATATATGGATGAAAAAAAAGACAAAGCAGTTTTTATATCAACAGGTCCATGTAAGACAAAGACATGTTTAACCATGTAGTGCATTTAAATGATGACAATACTAATTATATTCATTTTTATCTTGTGTGGCAGTGGAAATGCCATGTCACGTCAACAACGCGTAAATGGTTTGGGAAATTGTGCCAAATGAATTATAGTGTGTTAGCAATCGAGAAAAACTGATGTAAGAATCAGTTAAAGGCACCTTCATGTCACTTGTGTATAACATGCATTCATTTCCTGGACCATTTCTGGCATCAGACATATTGTCTAATGCGCTCTGCGGTTTATAGATGCATTTTCTCCAGCAATGGCTCCAGTTTATTGCTTGTTTAATTAGCTATGACATAGTGATGTGAGCAGCTTCACTGATCTCCTAATGACTGATGAAATCAACTGTTTTTGCAGCCAAACGCTCGAGTTCCTGTTTTCCATTTAGCAGGATGAGAGATGGGCAGTGAACGTACGTCTGAGCGCTGATCGCTTTATCAGGTGTCTTCAGCACAAGATCATATGCATCTCTCTTTTACTTCACATCCTCCATTCTACACCATCAAACTTAGTCACTTTTGATGTTAATACAATTCAATTCATTGCGTGTGTACTGAATTATTTCCTTAAAGTTCACATCAAAATGAACATTTCCTGATCATTTACTCACCCCCATCTCATCCAAGATGTTCATGTCTTTCTTTCTTCAGTGGAAAAGAAATGACGTTTTTTGAGGAAAACATTCCAGGATTTTTCTCCACATAATGGACTTCAATAGGAACCAACGGTTGAAGAGGCTCTGCACGATCCCAGCGGAATAGGGTCTTATCTAGACAAACCATCGGACATTTTCAAGAAAAATAAACATTTATATACTTCTTAACCTCAAACGCTCGACTTTGGTGTTGTGCTTCTTCACGGCGCATGACGTGTTAAAACGAACGTGCAAAGACTAAATCAATCCCCTTTTACAAAAATAAAGGTAAAACAACGATATCGGACAATTTTAAAGTTGGAGGAGAACATGAGATGTTTTTCAGCACTGGGTCGTGACCTTTCTGACGTGATGGCGTCATACGCCGTGAAGAAGCACAACACCGAAGTCGAGCGCTTGAGGTTAAGTAGTATATAAATGTTTATTTTTCTTGAAAATGTCTGATGGTTTGTCTAGATAAGACCCTATTCCTCTGGGATCGTGCAGAGCCTCTTCAACCGTTGGTTCCCAGTGAAGTCCATTATGTGGAGAAAAATTGAATGTTTTCCTCAAAAAACTTAATTTCTTTTTCACTGAAGAAAGAAAGACATGAACATCTTGGATGAGATGGGGGTGAGTAAATGATCAGGACATTTTCAATTTGAAGTGAACTAATCCTTTAACACACGGTAATCTACTCATCCGACATTAATGTCATGAACATCCCACAAAAAGTTTGAACTGTTTGAAAAAGGCACATTTTAAAGCAAAGGATATTTTCAATATCTTTCTTTTTATTGCAAACAATATGATACAAAAGATAAGCTTCTTTTAAGACGGTGGCATGTTTTACAGTTTTTTTTAAATGAAATAAAGAACAAGGGAAAAAATAAATGCTGGTGTTTTCATAGAGATGTATCCAACAGCCTGCAGAAGTTCCAGTAAAAAAAAGAGTTCCAGTTGTTTCTATGACAGGTTTGATCAAGTTTCACAATTATAATCAGTTCTCAACTAGATTTAAAATTTTTAAATGGAAACATTAACAAATGATAAATAAACGAGATGGTTAAAGTTTGCTCTACAACTAAATCGCAATCATCTCTGGAAACATTTTATCACAAATTAGTCGTACAAAGCCGAAGTACATGATAAAATGCAAATAGTATTACTTTCAAGTCAAATGAACACTAATGAATAAATTAAAAGAGGTTAAGACTCCATGGCATCTGGAGGAATGCCAATCTGACCAATGGTGAGCTACGGAGGAGCCTCAGGTCAAAGGGCACTTCCTGTTTCTCCTCCAGCAGCGTGACGGAGGCGATCTATATAGGCACAGACGGATGAAGGCAGTTTTCACAGAAACAAGAGCTCAAATATGGCAACTGTGACGCGGCAGCCGCAGCTACGCTTAGGCACGGACTCTAGAAGCGTTCAGACTGTACATCTTCCCCCAGCGAACTTGCACGTACTCTGCCCGAGTTTTGAAAACCCCTCACAAATATATACAGAGGAAAATATCAGAGTCTTTACAAAAATATCGTCAGACAGCTGCGTATAAATCCCCCAATCCAACAAAACTGAGAAAAACAGATAACACATACACAGTACATACTAAAATAATCTTGATCTGTCCTCACAGAGGATTTCTCTTTTGTTTCATTATATCTAGAAAAATATAATCACAACTCCAAGCAATGTAAAAAGGCACAGTTGGGAGCCATTCCGTTTGTTTCAGTACTTTAAAAGAACTCCAGCGCGAGGGCTTGAACGAGAGTGTCTCTGGACAGCCGCTTAGTCTCTCAGGGCCGGGACAGCTGGGTGTAGACCGGCTGCTGCTCCCAGTGCTGCGGGCTGTGCGCCTGCGGCACGGACGGGACGCCCGCCGTGTCGGCGATGGGGGTGTACATGGGCCTCTGGCTGGGGCTCATGTAGCTGAACGCGGGGTACTGGCCCGCGGCGTGGCTGTAGTAGGAGCTGGCCGGACTCTGGTGCTCGGCGTACTCGTACTGCGTGCGTGCGATCGAAGGGTAGGAGGTGCTGTAGTGCTGCAGGTTGAAGGAGCCGTAGGTGACGTGCTGCGGGGAACCCTCGCTGTAGTGGCTGGGACTCAGCTGCTCCGTCTTTATCTGCGTTCTCTGCTGGCCTTGGCCCTGCTCGCCGCCGTTGGCCATCGCGCTCAACGAGTGCTGCTGCTGTTTGGACATCCACCCGGCCTGAGAGCCGAGCCCGTAGCCGGCGGAGTACGCCTGGGCACTGTTGGACACCGCAATCCCTGGGTGCCCGTGAGGAGGCAGGTACTGGTCGAACTCGTTGACGTCGAAAGGCTCCATGTTGGAGATCACGTCGCTGCTCAGCTCGCCGATGTCTACGGCCCCAAAGTCGATGCCCTCCTGCAGTGGACGGCCTTCGCGCTTCAAGTCTGCTTTGCTGGAAGGCAGGTCTGTTTTGGGGGTTGTGGGAGGTGTTGGGGGACCTTGGGACTGACCTGCTTTTCAAAACAGAGACAAGAAAAAAAAACTGTAAATCTACTGCCTGCCACAAATTATGCAACCAGAAAGCTGATAAAGATACGCAGCGACATTAAGAAGGCCAGATAAGATTTACGAGTCTCCTGCAGGCGTTACATAAGGTGCTCTGTGTTTTCATGGGTACAGTAGTTACAGACGTTGAAGTACCTGAGTGGTCTCCGGGGGAATGTGCTTCGCCCACGCTGGACGCGGGAGAGTCGGCCTGCTGCAGGGCTTTGAATATGGCGTTGGGAGAGATGTGCGTCTGCTCGCCGTCCTCGGCTTCGCTCTGGCCGTTCTTCACGGATTTTCTTCTCCTGGGCTGGTACTTGTAGTCGGGGTGGTCTTTCTTGTGCTGCACCCGCAGACGCTCGGCCTCCTCCACAAATGGACGCTTCTCTCCCTCATTCAGTAGTCTACAGATATTCATGAGACAAAATTACTTCTTCAGCAAACAAGAAACAAATGATGTGTTCTATTGTTATTTCTTTTTCCTGAATCATATTTAGTTTTTATTAAATAAACCCAAAACTAGAAAATTAAGATATTTGATATCCAGAACAACATCTAGACAACTTCTTAAAACCAAAGATTTTTACCATCTGCACAAACGAACTTTTTCTACATTCACATTTCCACGAGCTTATCAGTATTGGTTTATTAGCATGAATTAGTTTATGTAATAATGCAATTTACTATACAAACGCAAAGTCTTCCAGAATTCTTCCAGCAATAAATCAGTATTGCTCTGACTTCTGGAGTTTTTCTAGAATCTCATAAATGAAATAAAGTGAAGTAAAGCTCTCACCTCCAGAGTTTCCCGAGGGTTTTGCTGAGCTCGGCGTTGTGTAGGTGCGGATACTGATCCGCCAGTTTCCTGCGCGCGGCTTGAGCCCAAACCATGAACGCGTTCATCGGTCTCTTCACGTGCGGTTTGTTCTTGCTGGAGCCGTTCACTCGCACAGGCATGGGCACCAGGGTCCAGTCGTAGCCCTTCAGCACCTGCGACACCGCGTCTCTGATGCACACGGGGAACTTGTCCTCCTCGTCCTTCTTAAACTCTCTCAGGTGCTGCTCCGCTCGGGTGCTCTCGCTGTCCGACCCGGACCCGGACGGACACGGAGACCCGGCGGAATCCTCGGACATGCTCGGGCTGGGCGCGTCGGAGAGACTCTTGTCCTGCTCGTCGCTCATTTTCAGGTAGGAGTCGAAGAGATTCATGCAGAAGAGTGAAGAAAACTGTCGTGCCCCGGTAAAATCCTCCTGCAGGAGTTCAGATGAGTGCTGTGAAAGCGCGCGCCCCTGCGCAAAAGAGCTCCAAGTGTCCAAAAGTTCCTCAGATCTACGCCTCGCGGGTAAATAAACACATGCAGCTCGACATATATCACTGAGATGAGGAAAAATCCTGTCTGAGTGTAATTGTGTGGAGATATGGGGAGGTTCTGCTCCCTCTCTCTCTAAAGCGCATCACTTATATGTGGATGAATGGAGGCGGAGCAGAACCCGATCTCTCTCTCTCTCTCTCTCTCTCTCTCTCTCTCTCTCTCTCTCTCTCTCTCTCACACACACACACACACACACACGCGCGCGCGCGCGCATCCAAACGAAGACTCAGTGCAAAAAAAGAAAAGAAATATAAACAGCAACATGCTGTTTCTCGAGTATTTACACTATAAGCTCGCATAAACATAGATATATGTGGTAAGAGCTAAGTGAACTGGTTTTATTCAAAACTAAAAACACAATTTTGTACAAATAGCAAACTGCACATGTATGTAGTATATGAGTACTTTTGTTTCTTTTATTGTATGTCGAAAGTTTATGCAAAACCACTGTTTTCCATCTCAAGTCAGTTTTCAGCATTTCTCCATTTGAGACATCTAAATGCTGAAGTTATAAAGTGGAGTGGAGTGTGTGTATTTCTGCACAAATCACTCGTGTGTGTTGTGTGAATGAGGTCTGTTCGCTGCGTGACCGATAGGGGGCGACATGAGTTCAGAGACTCAGACCATCATTCATTCAGTACAGCCCACAAACAACTGATTTACTCCGTTTACTTCAAATCAAACAGTGAGCTTCGCTGAAAATGCACTGAAACCTCAACACAGCACAGTAATTATGGGAGCTCCTCTCCACAAATGTAACATGCTTTGCATCTACAAAAACCAAAGCAGATTTGTTTGGGCATGCTGGCACATGTTTTCTTGTGCGATGATGTAAATGTTCAATGGCTTTTTCATAGGTATGTCTATAACAGACACTGACATTGGAAAAAATTCCATATTGTTTATTGGACTCTAATTCACACCGTGCAAACTTTACTTTGAACTGAATCCAGTAGTATTCTTCAAGCTAAGTGAACACAAATAAATAAAACACAATTACAATATCAATATTTTTATTCAAGTCAAGTCACTTTAATTTTTATAGCGCTTTTTACAATACTGATTGTTTCAAAGCAGCTTCACAGTGATTTTAATGGAAATGAGTGGAAGAGAGATTGTTTTGGCTGAACAGCAGCTCTAGAAAAAAGTGATTGTCCAGCTAAAGTAGGTTTCTGATTGATTCATTTCCGTTGTAAAAAATCATTAGTTATTTACTTTGGGGCTAAAATAGAAAACGTTTAATGCGTTCCGGACGTTCATTTGCAGTGTTTGGTGGCTGGAGAACGCAAACTTTGAAATCTCTTAGTCTCGTGGACTGAAAAAGAACAAAAAAAGTTTTGCTGTAAAGTTGATTTATTGCGTGTGTTCTTGCATTTTTATATTTCTGTTTGCTTGTTATTGTCATTGCTTTGATTTTGTATTTCTGATTGCTTATGCATATTTTAGCCTATTATTTCAATGGCATTTTTAAAAACACACATCAGTATTAGCGTTACAAATATATATTTCATTAGCTGTCGAACATTCAGCGCTGAGGATCTTTCACTTGCATGAGCGTGTGTCTGAAAACTATAAGTTGAAAAACAACAGTACCACAGCAACAACAATATAATAAATCTTGGGTAGCAGGGTAAAATAGAAATTGCTCAGTTACTCTCTGTCTCTCTGTGTTTATTTGTGCAAGTAATGTTGTGGAAATGTAATTTTGGGCAGAACGTGGGCTACACATGTGTTCCTCATGAGCTACCTGAAATATCACGTTTAATAGATCACAGATGTGTGTGAGAGGGCAGCTCTCTCTGTATCGCCAAATTACCACAATTACGTGATTATAAAATGGGCAAATCATCTACACTACCGTTGAAAAGTTTGCCATCTCTCTATCCGTGTGTCTTTCCTCAGTGTCTGCAGACGGAGCTGTTGGTGTAGCGGGTGAGGTCGCAGAGGCGTGGGTGGGTTGTGCGGTATCAGCCGGTGGAACTGATACAGCGGGTCCCTCCTTATTCTGCCCTGAGCGTGAAGCGCAGCTCCTCATGCACTGTAACGCTGGGAAACTTCTCAGCTTTATTTCGAGCCCCAGTGTTAAAAACTGGGAGACAAACAGTGAAAGTCAACTGCTAAATCATGTCCCCCACTCCTGTTCACGCTTGCAGAATCTGTGGCTGTCAGCTGAGTGGTGTGTGTGTGTTTGTGAAGTATAGCGTTCATGCTTGTGTTGTTCCTCCACGTACTTTTATAATGCAATGTTTGCGGACAACCCTAAGTGATGTTTTCAAACAGACACTCAAATGCTCATATTAATACTCCCCTGTTATAAAACTGTTGTGGCTTCTCCTCACGGGACAGCATTCAACAATTGAGTAGTTCTAGTTACTGTACGTCATTGCGGAAATCTAGCGTCCCGCCATTGTGGCTCTCTGCAGAGCAAAGAGGCAAAAGTAGACGTCATTTGTTCCAGAATCATATTACTCCTGGGGTGGTATTCCGGAAAGCAAAGGTTAACTTAACTAACTTCGAACCGCAGTCGGGAGTAAGTTCAATCAACCCGGAGTATGAAACTCAGAGTTAACGGTGACCACCACATTGCACGCCCCTGTATTATGTAAGGGATAATGTACATCCAGCCGGTTGTTATCGCAGAATAAACCCCGACAGAGTGATCAGTCTTGTGAAGGGGTTTATTCTGCAATAACAACCGGCTGGATGTACATTATCCCGCTTATTACACGGCTACTTGTCTCAAGTAAATTAGACACGAAATATTGTCTTGAGTTTAAATATTTTATTAGCTCTTATGCAAAGCTTCCGCAAAGAAAAACAGTTCAAACTGCTTTAAGCCTTTATCTACTGCTGAAAAGATTAGCTGAAATTAATGCTGAAAGGGTTAGTTCACCCAAAAATGAAAATTAGAAGTCCATAAAAAATGCACCTTTCCATCAAATAACTGCTCCACACAGCTCTGAGGGGTTAATAAAGGCCTTCTGATGCATTTGTGTAAGAAAAAGATCCACATTTAAAACTTTATAAAGTAAAGTCCCGGCTGATCGCCTTCCGTGGAAAAAGTGTTGAAAGTGCCTCTCGCAATTAAAACTGCATACACGACGTCTGATGAGTGTAACTGGCAGCGTAAGCATTTGAACTGCACTTTCAACACTTTTCCCATAAATTGAATACGGAAGGCGATCGGCCGAAACTTTACTTTATACAGTTTTAAATATGGATATTTTTCTTACACAAACACATCGTTTCGCTTCAGAAAACCTTTATTAACCCCGGGAGCCGTGTGGAGCACGTTATTTGACGGACAGATGCATTTTTATGGCAATTTTAACAGAACAACAATCGCTGCCATTATAAAGCTTGGATTATCCAGGACTTTTTTAATATAACTCCGATTTTATTCGTCTGAAAGAAGAATGTCATATACACCTAGGATGACTTGAGGGCGAGTAAATCATGGGGTAATTTTTACTTTTGGGTGAACTAACCCTTGAAGTCTTCCATCAGTCAATGACAGCGGAGTGACACTTTAAGCATATAAGTAGTACCGGTCAAGATAACTCGTAGTGCCCAGATAAGCGGTGTGTTATTCACTTTGTCGGCTGTTATCTGGGAATAACATACGGCTGGAATGCGCGACTGACCAATCAGAATCAAGTATTCCACAGAGCCGTGTAATAAATAAGTATATAATTCAATATTGTGTGAAATCTGTTATGCTCACTAGCCGCGTTTCCATTACAGATTTGCACAAAACTTGATATAATCGATATTTTCTAAATGTCATTAAAAAACTATTGTGAAATGACGGCTTTTCCATTAACCAATGTTATGCGCCTATTTTTTTTCCTCTTGCGATAAGTCATTACAAAAATTATGCCACGTATGTTGGTAGGCTTATGTATATCCCAGCCACTGCACTAGCCATTATTTTTAATGGAAAGAGACGTAGGCGTTTTATCCAAGCATTAATGGCAAGGAAAGCCATATACTTGGGAGCGGCCATGGATAGGTGTTTCTGGGTGTTTCTCCCTCATATCTGCTTCAAGGTCAAGTCAAGTCAAGTCACCTTTATTTATATAGCGCTTTTTACAATGCAGATTGTTTTAAAGCAGCTTCACAGTGTTAAACAGGAAAATAATGAACAGAATTTGATTCGGGCTGTACAGCCGCTCTGGAGAAAACCGTGATGATATCAACTCATTTCAATTATCATATAGCGACACTATGGGCAGATCAGTAATATAGTTGAAATGTCATATAGGAAATATAGGTGTCAAGTTCAAGGTCTTCATGATAATTTGTGGCATTGCTTTGTTGTTTGGGAATCCAGTATTCCCATAATTCTTTTGTCTTTTATGAGTTTAATAAAGAACTCTGTCTCTTCTTTTGTCCGCGTTATCTGTAAAGAATGACGACATTTACGTACACCTTTTTCGAATTGCCTGAAAAACCACCTCATGCGTGCGTAAAAACTTTTTATGATAAAACGATATATGGGAGTTTTTGGAAAATTGCCGCGTTTACGTACACCTTACTTCCATTGGGCGTATTTTCAATTCGCAGTTTCAATTTCCGCAATTTGAAGGGTAAAGGAAACGCGGCTACTGTCATCACTGAACACCTCTGAAACAAACTAACCCTGGAACATGAGTAAAAAGTAAGTTGCTATATGGTTACTTATATACCCTGTTATGTTACATGATTGATGTCGCCTTTGGCTTGCTCAGTTGGGGACACTACATTTTCAAATAAATATCCAAATAAATTAAATTACTAAACTAAATTAACTATATCAACTACATTACTTGAATATATATGATAATTGAAATGAGCTAGATGACATTACCGTTTTCTCCAGAGCGGCTGTACAGCCGAATTAAATTCTGTTCATTATTTTCCTGTTTAACACTGTGAAGCTGCTTTGAAACAATCTGCATTGTAAAAAGCGCTATATAAATAAAGTTGACTTGACTTGACTTGATGGATGCCATACTATCTGACTTTCTTTTTGGTTATTGGAAAATTTGAATTTTGATGTCTTTGTGCACCTGCAATCTTTTAGCCATGAGGCCTAAAGGCCTGTGCGCCGAAACGAGTTGGTGGTGAAATAAACAGTATATAACCATAACCTCTCCAATTCACAAGTGTTGTTGGATATTTGTTCAAAAATATAATCTTCCATGCACCTTGTAGTTTTTTTTGAAGTTGCACCAAAATAACCATACAACACTTCCACTTACATAACCTAAAAGTTACCTCCCTTTTTGTTATCAGATGTTTACTCTGAGTAAACCTACCCAGGTATGTCACATAACCTGCTTTCTGGAAACCCCCCCTGGGTTGTTGGCGGATTTGAAGAGTCGAGTCGTGAACTCCTCCAAATGATCCAACCAGTTCACAGAGCAATTCTGATTCATGAACTAATGGAAATAGAAATAGCTCCTGCCTCCAGAAGCATCTCTGTTGGATTAGGATTCTAGACTCGGATGAATCCATTAGTGTTGCCTTAGTAGACAGCACTGATTGAAGAGCACCTTCTAGGGATTGTTGCATTTAGTGAAAGAAGAAGCGTATTTGGCTTCTATCTAGAGGCTCAGTGAAGAATTTGAGGAACTCCCTGCTGCGTGGACGGGCAGACCTTTTCTCTAGGAGAAACAGAAAAAAAACATGAGGAAACATGAAGGGAGGAATGGAAAGATGATGGAGTCTGTGGCCTAGACTTGTGAGAAATGACTTTGCACCTGTCCGCTACTTTCCCCTCAAAAGTGCCAGCTTCCACAAGCCTGCCAGGATGGATACAGCTGGACTACCGACCCAACGGTGACAACCGGACAGGGATCGCTCTCCTCATTTCCCCACCCAGTCCAGCCCAGGGTGTCGACACACTGTCAGAAAGCCGCTCCATACGGACGGAGTGTTTGCACGGCCAGATCAGAGCGCAGCGACACGGGTTGAGTGTTGACACATAGCATTTTGGAGGAGCTAACGTTTGAACAAGACTTATCATGGGCCTGACACCTTCAGAAGGCACGACTCAAATGATCCCACAATGTTTTTTCACACTTCCCTGACAGGCCCCACCAAATTTGGCAAAATGGCGCACTCTTCAAGATAACTTGAGCACAAGTAGAGGTACTGAGAAATAATACGACTCAAGCAAGAGTGTAAATAAGTTGTTTGCTGACAAACTACTCAAGTAATTACTTCACAAATTAGCTTTTTAGTATAGTCATTCATAAACATCAAGCCCATTTAACCCCTATTCAGATGTAGCAGAAGCATTGCATTTCATTTTGTGGTCACTGACATTTCCATCCTTGCAAATCTCCAACCCTCAGTAAGAGCAATAGTAGCTTGGCTTAGAGAACAAAACTATTAATGCCACAGAAAGGCATTTTGTGTCCTGTCCGTGCCTCATTGTTTAATCATTTAAACATATCATAAAACAAGGATTTTTCCCTGTAAGAATTTGATACTGAATATTTTCCATCAAACAGCAAAGTCATAAAGAAGCAGTCAATTTCAGCCTTTGCTTTTACAATCCATAATTGCCCTTGCCCAGTTCCCTGTGTATCTTTGTTGGCTTACGCCTCTGTTTGAAGATGTGGCCATTATCTTGCTCTTATCGGCTTCTGGTTTCGAGTTAAGTGAAACACCTTGTGGACTTACTGAATGAGGATATGCGTGAGGGACCGGTCATTCCAGATAAAGCGCCGTGCCGTTGGATGGATCCCACCTGTAGAGGGGGAACATCATCAAACCGACCACACAAATATGCCCCTGGACCACAAAACCACTCATAAGGATCCATTTTTTTAAATTGAGATGTACAGATCATCTGAACGCTGAATAAATCATCTTTCCATTGATGTGTGGTTTGTTAGGATAGGACAATATTTGAAAATCTGGAATCTGAGGGTGCAAAATAATCTAAATATTGAGAAAATCTCCTTTAAAGTTGTCCAAATGAAGTCTTTATCAATGCATATTACTACTAATAATACATTTTTGATATATTTACGGTAGGAAATGTACTAAATATCTTCATGGAACATGATCTTAATGTCCTAATGATTTTTGGCATAAAAGAAAAATGGATAATTTTGACCCGTACAATGTATTGTTGGCTATTGCCACAAACATACTGTGAGACGCTTGACTGGATTTGAGCTCCAGGGACACAAATGTGCAGCAAAGTCTGGACTTTCAAACTCATATGTGTTTTAATGCTCTCATTTGTTCAATAAACAAAAATATTGGACCAGAATCATGCAGCACCTTACAAATATCTACTGTTAATGTAAATTTTGACATATATGAATACTTTATTGTATTGAAATGAATATATTAGTAATATCACTGCAAAAAAAGAAAAAAAAGCTTTTCTTACTTGTTTTCTTGTTTTCGTTTCCAGTGCAAATATCTAAAAATTCTTAAATCAAGATGCTTTTACTAGATAAGTGAAATTACATAAGATATTTTTTTAAGAAAAATAATCTTGTTTCTTTTTGGCACAGAAACAAGAAACAAGATTTCAAGATTATTTTTCTCACCCCATTGGCAGATCATTTTGCTTGTTTTAAGCAAAAACTCACTTCATTTAGATTTGATTTTCCAGAAAACAAGAAAAAATGTCATTTTAGTAAAAGTAAAAGCATCTTGATTTAAGAATTTTTTGATATTTGGACTGGAAACAAGACAACATACTAAGTAAGAAAAGCATTTTTTTCAGTGATTCTATGATATGATAGCCTCATTTAACAAAGTACATATGCTTTTGTAGCCTGGTGTGTTTGTGTGTGAGTGTGTGTTATTCTCTTTTTGTTGGCTTGGCTTGTTGCCTGGCCTTCATTCAAAAGCGTTTAAGTATTAGTGTTAAACAGGAAAAGACATCAAAAGTGTTGTCCAACTTGTTTCATTAGTCTGGTAAAGTATGATTAGCAGATACAACAATTTCAACAAAGTCTGGAGTAAAATGGTCCTCTTGCAGATAAGTAACTGTCTGGCGTATTAGTGTGAAGACTTCACCGGTGACTCATGCAGATGTCTAGAGTTTGTGTGTGTGTGTGTGTATATGTGTGTGTGGTTGAAGATACTGATTCAATCTGGTTTGCGCTCAGTTCTCAGTCTGGGTCGACAAACCGCCGTGACTCACAGGTTTATCCGAGAGCTTTGTGACCTCCAGTCGAGCCGTTGTGCCGTGGGTCTGTAATTAAGCTTCTAGAGTTCCCATTAGTGATGGGAAGTCCGGCTCTTTTCAAAGATTCGGCTCTTACGGCCCCCAAATGGCTCTTCATTTAGTATCACTCTGAGCCTTCTATTTTAGCCCAATTTAGCAATTGTGAATGGTTTGTGTGTTGGAAAGCAATTTTTATTCAGTGTTTTCATAAAAGCCTTATATTTATGCATTTTTTTCCTTACAAAAAAAATAGTTACTATTATTTAACATTTTAATAAAACTTTCATTGAAAAATTGAACACAGAACCACAGCAAACGAATCAAATAAATAAAGGCAGAAGTCTTAACATTAAGAAAACACTTTAGTCTTTAGTGCAGGTTGGCATTCAGAAATATATATCAGATGCCTCAGCTTGGATGGGCTGATGCGATTTCTTCTCTCTGTGATTATTTGTCCTGTTTTTGAGAAGACTCTCTCTGAGGGGAGCAATGTTGCAACAATGCAGAGTCTTCCTACTCTTTGTTCATCCATGGACAGAACATTTGGATGGAGTACAACACTGTGCTTTCCGAAACAACTGCACTGAACCCACGGTTTAAAAAGATCCTAGTCTGTCCTCCCATGTGATTGGCCGCATGGTGTGCCCATCCAAATAAAGTCCCGTCCCCACCTGCGGCTGAAGATTCGGCTCCACCCGACTCGTTCGCTACAAAGAATCGGCTCGTTCGCGAACGACACATCACTAGTTCCCATTCACACAATCACCTGCACCATTAGCAGAGCTCAAATCAAAACCCAGTCTCCACTCTTCAAAATGCTTTCTACTCATGTACTTCCGTGTTTTGGCACTTTACTACAATGTCAATGACAAATTCTCTCATAAGCCCGATTCGGACGGGATTAGTTTAACATGGAGAGGTGGGGTAAAGTAATTATTACCGGAGCTTCTCAGTGACTTTAGTCCCGTCCGAATGTGCCATCTCAGTAATCATTATGGACAATGTCAGGAAAAGATTACAGCGACTTTTACCTTCTGTAAAAAGGTCCGGAAAAATTACCTCAGGTAATACTAATCCCATGCAAATAGACCCGCTGTAAATATGTACGTAAATATTCCGTCATTTTCTTTTTCCAAGTATGGAGGCACTTGAAAAGCGTTCAGTTGCGTTCTGTGGCAACAGAATCCAATCAGAGTTTAATTAATTTAATTGAATAAATCGTTGGAACTGACCTACCTGTTGTACATAGATTATATGTGTTTGTGCATGTGATATCAGGAAGCAACTAGGAAAACAATGTTTACTAGTTGATGTTTACTAGGAATAAACAGAGAATATTTGTTTTTGATTTGATCTACATTATTTAAAACCTGACATTTCAACGTTTCTTTAGACATATGTCTCATGTTTGTGTGACTAGTATTCACTAAGTTACAGTTCATTTCTGACGCGTATCAGATTGGACTTCATTGAGAGAGAGGCTGCAGATCGCGCATCATGTTTGTTTTCTTTATTTTGCAAAAAGCACAACATTTTGTTTTTATAGTGACTGTACACAAATAAAAGTAGAAAGTTAACCGATTTCAATGATATATAACACTTGCCTGAATGACCGAAATCGACGGAGTATTTTGAGTCTCTTTCGCACTGATAAGAAAAAAAGTGACGCCGCAACCGTTGACCTCTAGGGGTTAATACACACATGACGACAGGGCGGTGACGGCAGTGTGTAAATCGAGTTATCCCTCCCATTTCTGCTAGTTTTACTGAGATTTCTTATCCCTGGCCATTAATATTACAGACGTCCTGTGGTAAAATTACATTACTCCATTTACCCTTTTAAAACTAATCCTGTCCGAATAGGGCTTTAATGCCATGAGAGTCGTTGCAAACTAACCCATTTGTGTTGTTAGTTCAAAACCTCCATTTTAACCTTTGCTAGCTGGTTAGATGGTCTTGAGTTCTGAACCCCAGTGATTACTGGTTGGAGAATCCAGCCTTTGAGTGCAAATATCAGAGAGTTCCTCAACAGTAAGCTGGGTCCGTGTCTCCAGAGGTCTCATCTGAGTGCCGTTCGGAAACAATCCCTTCGGAGGAATTTCTCACCATCAGAGCTCGCCGCACAGAGGGAAGGAGAGAATGTGAACCCTCCGAGAGCTCCGGGAACAGATGAATGTGAAGAGGAGGAGGAAGAAAAATCAACAGCAGAGTGAAGAGCCAGCCTAGAGGGATTGATGTGCTAATAAAAGCTGCGCAAGCTCTTCCTGTCGACCTCCGACTGAGGGTTTAAGTGGAAATAACCATTTGAAATATAATAATAGTCATTTAAACAACATTGTTATGTTTATCAAATATCGCTGTTATTTGCAATCACATTCTGGCCGTTCTGGATTCAAAAAGTTAAAACTTCTTAATCAGCATTTGAGATTTACTGTATAGATGAGCGAACATGAACGCCACCGTGACTGGAAACTGCCATTTGAGTATGAACTGAAGACTGAAGCCAACTGGTATTTGTCATAAGTTTTTAATGTGAATGCTAACAGTAGCTATGTTTCCATCCAAAGTTGTGAATCTAACTTATTGCGAAAATTGGAATATCACATAAAACATTTGCGAATAATTCCATTCGATGTGTTCAGGAGAGCAAAATAGTCTCTTTCCGGGAAAATCACATTCTCTGAGGTTTTTGTTGCACATCGAGGGGTTTATTCTGTAAATGTGTTTCCATCATAGTTTATGCGCATGTTTTTTAGATTTTTTTTAAAAGCTGCTGTCCGTAACTTTTTTTGGTTAAAAATGATCAAAAATCAGCCAGTGTTCAAAACGATCTCCTTACCTCCCGATTCACAACGGTAAGCTTGTAATAATGTGTTATAATTTGAGCGGTATGGTGGATATCCGCGGGAAATTCAAGCATGTCTTTGCGTCATTACGTCACGTCTGTACACATAAAGAAAGAGTCCGGCTAGTAGTAGTAACGCACCTGAGGAGCGGGCCACATGTTCTTCAGCGGATCATTTATAGCCTTTTCTCACAGCAGCTGGAATAATTCAGTTTATCTTGATGGAGGATTGTAATCCATAAAGACCCAAATTACATCATCAGTGACAACTGGAGATTCACCCGTAGTCAAAAGCAAAAGATTAGACTGTATTAAAATCTACAGGTAACGCTAATACACACTAAATACACAGTCACGCACAATTTGAGAACAAAGTATAACAGTAATAATAATTTGCACGGTTTGATGTGATATGAGTGATCGTTACATTTGATCACCATTGAAAGCGCGATTTATTGTAATCCTTTTTTTTCTCAGTTGGTCCGAACATACTTGTTCAGATGACATTTTCCTGTGAAAACTCTTATTTTGGTCATACTCCAAGACGTAGAATCTGTGATTCTGAAGTACAGTATCCACACGGGTGCGGTGAATGAATGACAGCCACACACACTCCTCAAAACATTCGATTCATCCGCGCTGAGGAGCTGCCGATGCACAACCCACGTAAAGATGATAATTCAACAAATAACTGCAATTGCAGGATTCAAACAGAGGTGGTGACAAAGAGACAAAACATACGGACTGCAGCTTTAATGCAGTACCCTAAAATGTGCATGCATTTGGAAACATGGCTAGTGTTACCATTCAGTGTTTGTGCATTTTGTGTTGACTGAAGAAGAACAGCTAGAAAACAAAATAGCTACTAATGTTTGAGACGATGACTTCTGACCTCCAAAGTAGGAACTTCCCAGCATCTAAATGGCTGTTTAAAAAAAAGGAAAACTCATTGAAAAGTTCATCACAGCAGACAATAGTGCATCTGTTGAATCACCTTTCGTAAATGTGAATGAATGCTGCTTTTATTACGAAGCACGTTTACCAGTCACAATTTAGTGACAGAATGGAAAAAAATATATTGAGCTCACATTTTTGTCATTATTGTGGTTTGTCATTATTGTCTAGAGAATGAAAAAAAGCGCATGGCATTTTCTTGTCAAGCTAATTCTCAAAACAACACTCTTTGATCTTAATGTGACCTGGCGTTAGATATGCTGCTGAATTAAGGTTTAAATGCATCTATTAATGTCAGAAGTTTATAATGCAAGCTTTAGGCCTATTTATGTGTTTTGGTGTCACTGTGGGTTTTTATATATAAATACTTTTATTCAGAAAAGATGCATTTAATGGATCAAAAGTGACAGCAAATACTTTTACATTACGTTTATAGCAACTCATAAAGTAATAAGAAATGTATTACATTATCAACTCACCAAAAACATATTTTCATTATTGTAATAGCTTTTAAAACATAAAAATATGAGTATTCCCTTACAGTACATTTTTAAAAATGTAAAGCCAGTCTTAAACTACCTGTGAAATGCAACAGATTTAAATATTCATATTCATAGTATTATTATATGTTTATTAAACATAAAGCATTGGTATTCCTTTACAGTACATCTTAAAAATACCAATGCTTTGTTTAATAATAATAATATGAATATTTAAATCTGTTGCATTTCCCAGGTAGTTTGAGACTGGCTTTACATTTTTATTTTATGTTTTAAAAGCTATTACAATAATGAAAATATGACATGTATTTGGTGAGTTGATAATGTAATACATTTCTCATAATGTAAAATTTGTATTACATGATAAGCTCAAGATTTTATTACATTTAAAAAAATGTTTATACATTATGAACATTTTATTACAATAATAAAGTAATACTTATTACATTGTGTGCAGTTTTTACATTATGAGTTTTTTTTTTTTATTTTTTATCTTTATATTTGTCAAAGAATCCTGAAAAAATGTTGAGCAGCAACTGTTTTCAACACTGATAATAATAATCATAAATGTGTCTTGAGCATCAAATCATCATATTAGAATGATTTCTGAAGGATAATGTGATATATAAAATGTGATCTATTTTTTGATATATATAAAAAAAAAGATACCCAGCAACCTGCAGAGGTCAAAACGGTTATAAAGAATGGATGGACGATGATGAAAAAGATATGAAAACAAATATATTGTAACACATTTTTCACAGTTTCTATAAAAACTTAAAGGACAGACAGGCAGATTTCCTCAGGACACACTGATCCTCAAGCTTGATTTTGGATTGATTCAAGTCTTTGCTAATTAACGTTTATTAAAACTGAAAGCTCAGTGCTCAGGAATTCTCCGCTTTTCTAAACATTTGGGCCGGTCCTGTCAGTACGGGCTTCAGCAGACGGGGCGTCGGAGGGTGAACCCCAATGATCTCATCCAGTCCTTTCTGAAATCATGTCAAATCAAGAAGTCATCTGTGGCAGACATCCTCTGACTGACTTAAGAGCTATTGCATCATGTGTACACATTCTCACCCAAACCCACTTTTACAGTGCTGACTTACTGTTCACATGTGACATATCTGTCATTAGCAACACAAGCCGGAGCCACAAGAAAAATCATAAATGAGATCTTTTTAACTCTTTCCCCGTCAGAGTTTTTGATCATTTTCACAGAAGTTTCATGGCCCCCAGAATATTCTGTTGTATGAATATCTGAACATGCAATATATCAAAAGAAAGAACAGATTCTAGCTTAATGCATTCTTTTTTAATCAACACTTGAATATGGGTAAGTTTCATAAAAACAAACAAAAATGATGAGTAGATGGAGTCCAACAACTCCCCCAAAGCTTCACAGTCCTATCGCTCGTCCTGGGGCGATATTTCATTCAGTAACATTGGGCAGTTTTGATTTAAATGCTGTTTAAAGATTGCATTATTTTACATATGCATATGATTACATATGTTATCACTTGTTTCTGCTTCTCATGTGTTTTGGGGACACTAAATATTCAAGAATATTATTGATCTGCCTGCATTGTTTGAGAACTGAACTGAGCTGGGTGGCTGTAAGATAAATGAACTTTTTTACAACAGAAATGAACCATCACTCAACTTACTTAAGTTGAAAGCCCAGAAAGGTATTAAAGACATCATTAAAACAGTCCATGTGACTCCAGTGGCTCAACCTTAATGTTATGAAGCGACGAGAATACTTTTTTGCAAAAATAATGACTTTATTCAACAATGTCTTCTCTTCCCTGTCACTCTCTTACACCATTCACACAGTGCAGTGCTTCCGGGTTCTACAGCAGAACGGCGGCTCACTATTGGCTGAGCACATGATCACATGATCACATGCATCACATAAGAGAGTGACAGGGAAGAGAAGAGATTGCTGAATAAAGTCGTTATTTTTCTTTATTTTTGTGTGCACAAAAGTATTCTCGTCGCTTCATAGCATTAAGGTTGAACCGCTGGAGTCACATGGACTATTTTAACGATGTCTTTACTTCCTTTCTGGACCTTGACAGTGGTAATTAAATTGCTGTCTATGGAGGGGTCAGAGAGCTCTCGGATTTCATCAGAAATATCTTCATTAGTGTCTGAAGATGAACGAAGGTCTCACGGGTTTGGAACGACATGAGGGAGAGGAACTTTATTTTACATTTAACTCTTTAAACTGGACTATGACACTATTTCTTCTGGATCTGCTGTACAGCCGAAACAATCTTTGTTGCATAATTTTCCTGTTATCTTGAAACAATCTGTTTTGTAAAAAGCGCTATATAAATGAAGGTGACTTGACTTGTTTTGATCTGGTCCCACTGTATAACAGTGAAAACACAGAAAGCCAGACAATTCTGTCAATGTGTCATGATTGGTTTTGGGTTTTTGTTTCATGTTCATGTTTATGTCTTAGTCTTCAATTGTTATAGTCATGTTTCCTGTTTGCCATGTGCTTCCCTTGTTTGTAGGTGTGTTGGACATCGGCTGCGGCTGGATGTAACCGATCGGCGAGAGCAGCCGCGTGCAGGCGGGGAGGAGACGTGAAGTCGGACACTTTCTGCTTCCCGTAGTGACGCTCGCTCTGTGTTTGCATACTTTATCACAGCCGGAGTGAAATAAATGCAATATTTGTCAAATACACAGATGTTTCAGAGACATTTTTATGTAATACTTTATGTACTGCATAACACAGCGTCTGTTTGTACAAGAATAAAGATTTTTGAGCATTAGTGGAACTGAAGGTTTTAGAATCAGTGATGTAAATGATGCATAAACACGAAACACACGTGATCGCTGTCATGCGGTGAATCCGGCCAATCGTGGATCAGCTGTGTCGTCATCAGAGCTCGTGCAGTCGCTCTGGAGAAGCTGCGCAGAATGAACGGCCGCAGACCGGTCTGAGCATCGCTGCATGAAGTCGAACAAGCCACTTGTGTGATGTTCTGGTCATGTGCTCCCCTTGTCATGTGTTCTAGGTTGTCATGTTCTGATTGGTTCATTGTTTGATTGTTCACAGGTGTAACCTGTTAGTCATTAGTCCTTGTATATTTAAGCCCCCATGTTTCCACTGTCTCTTGTTGAGTATTGTCCACGTAACCCATTGTTGGTGAGTTTAAATTCTTGTTTGCCTGCACTTGGGTTCATCTACACTTGCCTCCAGTGGATTAATGTTACACAATGGCAGTCAAAGTGTTAATCTCTGCACTCAGCAATTTTTCAAACCAAAAAGAATAAAAACGTTATATTACGTTTTACTTATCTCTCCTGTTTTTTTTTTGTTTGTTGTTGTTTTTCATCTGAGATCACGTTCACACTTTAAACATAACTAAGAACTCATTCCCATTGCGAAGCTGCAGCACTTGAGGTATAAAAATATTCAAAATGAAGTTTTCAGTCTCATTGTCTACGCTCTCGTTCTTACAGCCTCTTTCTGCACCTCCACCAACAGCCTCATTTGTCTGATTTATATTGGAAGCAATGAGGCCCCGCAGGGCCCCTGAGAGAGATTTATTCCCTGTGTGAGTCAGTGGACCGCCGTACCTCCATCTAATTACCCTTCCACACTGAGCCACTGAACACAGGCAATTACAATCCTATTACACTCACAGCCTTACACTGCGCTGCTCGCTACTCAAGAAGTAAATACTGCATCTAAGAGATGACCATTTTAACTTAGGTTTGCTGTGTGTTTGATTATTGTCTGAATTAAGAAGGCTGTAGTTTCAACTGAACAATGAAAAGGACCCAAAGCTAGTAATAGCATGCCAGAGGCTTTGATTGGTCTAAAGGCCATTTCCTTCTCTGGCTTCCTCGGAAAACATACCACATAATCAGGGCTTGACATTCATTTTTTTGCTCAGCAGTCACTGTGGCTAGTGGTTTTTCAAAGTTATTAGCCACTCAGCATTTTCACTGGCCAAAATATTGTTGTTGGGAAATGTGTTGTTGGCTATATGTAAATGACCACAGTACACACCCAACTCAAGTCTACATGAAATGTATAACATGACTGGTCATCAAATAGGCCTATTTAGCTCTGAACCGGTTGTGTGTAAAGCTCCTTAATCTAGACAGTGAAAACAGTTGTTTGTCTGAAATGAATAAGATATTTTGGTGTAAATATTATTTATTCTCAAGCAATATTCTCATCAGTGCTGTCAGCTATGGCATATTTAAATCTAGCATATTTTGTGTATGAGCCCATACAGTAGCCTAGTGAAATATATATATCCATATTTTCATGTGATTTGGCAGTTTGTTTTATTAAATATCAGTATCAATGTGGAACGTGATTATAAAAGATGCCTTTTGAGAAGACTACAATAAAATTCAACCCGCCAAAGTGGCTAGTGTGAGTGACTGTGTTACACACACAGCTGAAATACACCCGCAAATGGCGGGATGGCGGGTGTTAATGTCAAGCCCTGCTTATAATAATGCTGTTCTTCAGACCAACTGCTGCACTTGGTGCAGAACTCCTGCTCGATACCATGCAAAGTAGTTCAGCATCTTGTAATATTGTAACATGTGGCCGTGATGAGCATTTGGAGGTGGAAGTTATGGATGCGCCAGTGCTGTGGGGTTTCAATGCTGGATGAGACCAGTGTAGACATGCAGTCTAAGTTTTTGGCGATTGCGTTTCCTCTGTAAACCATGGCAGCACTGCTAGTTTTCCCTCCTTTCCTCCTTTCTCTCTGGCAGGGTGGTCAGGCCTCTCGGATGAGGTAAAACGGATTGCCAGACACCAGAAGAAGGATTTGCTAGAAAGTCCTCCACATTGGGCTCTGGAATCCAGCTCTATGTGACGCATCTATGGCTATGAGTGTCCTAGGTAACACTTTATTTTACAGTGTAACAGTAAATTATGCATAATTACATGCAACTAACCCTCAACCAAACCCTAACCCTATAGAAAGTACATGTTGTTAATATTTATCATATATATATATGATTACACTGTAACAATAAAGTGTAGCCATGTTCTGCTATGTGTTTTTTTCTGCATGTAAAACCTCCTCAATGAGATGAGGAAAACCATGCATACTCACAATTTACAAGTATAATTGGCTGTATGTTGTTCCCCAAACCCCACCCCCAGCCAATCACAATCACTTAGCGTAAACAGAGCGCAGGCCCCAGTAGCTAATTTCCTCTGTCCTATTTCCCTCGGCAGCCACTTCACTTCAATTTGTTAAGACGTCTTATTAAATGTGCTGGACAAAGTGGACGGCCCCTGCATTTCAGTGAGCCAGTAAACAGGGTCAAAGTTGAATTGAGGGCTGGTCTTGATTACAATGTTTTGATTTCCAAACTCACTCGATGGCGCACAGGAGCAGGCGAACGATTCGTTTGCGATTTTTACTTGAAGTGGTTGTACTTCTATGTCCTCTGCTGATTTACATTACATTTAGCTTGAATTCTGCATGCACTTGTGCTGTCAGCCTGCCGCATTGTCGTGTGAATGCACAGCGGTGTGTTGCGGCTGTGCCAGCGTCTCGTAAAGTTGCCACGTCCTGTAAAATTCTGAAAGGGATACTTATTAGGGCTTTATGCATTAGTGAACTTTATTTTATTAGTTTTTAACTCCTCCCTCGGGGGTCTGTAAGCTGCCGTTGTATTTTCAGACTGGTCTTTATTTGTCATTATGCTGCCTTCTCCTGTTTACTGTCCCCAACTTCACCCCCTCCGTCTTGCGCTCCCCCCCTCTCATTGAGGGTGAAATGGCCTCAGTAGGGCACCCTACACCTCATCAATCATCGAGTCCTTCGTTTGCCTGCTTGCAAAAGCCCAATTTTCATTTTTCATGTGCGCCCCCTTTCCTGCAATTATATGTGTGCTTGTCCTAGTACCAGCATATGGAACGGCATTGCAGGGAAACGTTCGCTTGGCCATTTGAGAAACAATTTAACTTGGGCAGTAGTGCTTGTTTGTAGACCCTGGATGAATTGTAGCAGCTTATTTACAGTCAAACAAAAGTGATTTTGGAGCAGATGTTAGGGTGCGGCCTGAGAAGCTCATCAAATGAGATGTGTTGTCTGGTCGATTTTTAAGTTAGAAGTTGCATATGCAGACATACACAACGTGAAACCAAAGACCTGCCAATAAATGTGGGTTTGCCACAAAGTAATTGTTACCATATTGTGTGAGGCATATCATGACTTTGTGTTGGCAAAGCCGATATTACAGTTTCATTCATGCAGTAAAGCTCTTTTCTCCCATGCCATGATCGCTCATTGTCGATGCAGTCTGAACACACTGTGAAATAATCACACTTGCTGACGTACGTGTTGATTTACTGGACGATTTGTTGCATGCATGTAATTCTGTTTGTAATTTCATGGGTTTGTCACTGTTAATGCAAAAAGTCCTACTGTAAAACTATAGTTCGGGAGGAGGCAGGTCATTGCAAAACTATACAAACATCTTTTTCCAGCAACTGGTCACACTTTATATTAGATGTCTTTGACTACTATGAACTTACATCAAAAAATAAGTATAATGTGCTTATTGTGTTCATGTTGTATTGCAATATTATTCATGTATATATTACAATATAGATTGTTTCAAAGTAGCTTTACAGTGATAATAGGAACTTAATGGAAGAGAGATTGTTTTGGCTGAACAGCAGCTCTAGAAAAAAGTTATTGTCCAGCTAAAGTAAGTTTTTGATTCATTCATTTCCGTTGTAAAAAAATCATTAGTTATTTACTTTGGGGCCACTTAAGCCGGGTGCACACTGTGCGATTTATAATAGTCCTTTACGATTGTTCCTTGTCAGACTGTACGAGCATGATCCACCGCTGTAAGCCATGTCACACTGTAAGATCTCCGTTGTCATTAATGTCAGACTGTATGATGGTCAAGGCGCGTTAAAAACTGACACACGCAAGAAAACTCGTCCAGAGTAAATGACGCGTTCGGTGACAGTGAACTGCATTACACGCAGGACTGAAATGGTGGCTACAAAGACATCTCAAACACTCATTTTGGTCATGGTTTGTCTTGAAAAACGAAGATAATTTGACGGTCGTCGTAGGAGAAGTCACACTGCAGGACTGTGTGCCAAATCTTCTGACTCTGACAGAATTTCGTCTGAGGTCAAATTTGATCGCAGCGGTCATTAATCGGCTGCCGGTGAACGTCAAACTAACCATCAAAGACTTCGGATCTGGATCAGAGGAATCTTTTAGGATTTGCAAAATTTGTCTCAGACGGCCAAATTGTGGCCAAAATTGCACAGTGTGCACCCGGCTTTACACAACGCCATTTTAACTTTAATAGAATGGCATACATTTGCATGGCAACAGTGTTTGGTGGCTTGAGAACGCAAACCTTGAAACAATACCGTTATTATCTTCGTGTTTTACTTGTTTACTTCGTGCTTTACAAATTACTTGTGTGGCCTGCATAACACAGCGTTTTTAGTCGTTTCCGATCATTTTGATAATGTTTTTATCTGTACAGAGGGAAAGTGAAGTGAAGGCCTTCACAGGGGAGAGTCTAGTTGACACGCTCTCTGCAGACACTTCAGGGATGCGCAGGTCCACCATCTGATCTGGATACGGCCCGGATCCGGCTGACTGCAGTAAACCTCGGGATAAACAGAGAGACTAACATTAGCGTAGATGCCATTCTTCTTATGATGTAACGAGTACATCAGGTGTTATGGGAAGTGTTCCCGGTTCCGGCTGACCTAGTTAATGTAGCCTAACAATCATTTAACTGATTTGAATAAAATATTAATTAAAAATGTTTTATGTGTATGCCATAGTAAAGAGATGTGTTTTTAGTCTAGATTTAAACTGACAGAGTGTGTCTGCTTCCCGAACAATGCTAGGAAGACTGTTCCAGAGTTTGGGTGCTAAATAGGAAAAGGATCGACCACCTGCAGTTGATTTTGATATTCTAGGTATTATCAACTGGCCAGAGTTTTGAGACCGCAATAGACGTGATGGAGTATAATGCGTTAAGAGCTCGCTCAAGTACTGGGGAGCTAAACCATTTAGTGCTTTGTAAGTAATTAGCAAGATTTTAAAATGTATGCGATGTTTAATAGGGAGCCAGTGCAGTGTTGACAGAACCGGGCTAATATGGTCATACTTCCTGGTTCTAGTAAGAACTCGAGCTGCTGCGTTTTGGACCAGCTGCAGTTTATTTATTAAGCGAGCAGGGCAACCACCCAGTAGAGCATTACAATAATCTAGCCTTGAGGTCATGAACGCATGAACTAACTGTTCAGCATTTTGCATTGAAAGCACTTGTGCTGCTATTGAGATAAGAGATGGGTAAAGTTGGGACAGGTTTGGTGGTAAGGGTTGGTTTAAGGGTGGGTTAAGGTGTAAGGGAATTAACAGTGTAATTATTACATAATTACAGTGTAATTATAGATGTAATTACAGAAATGAATTACATATTTGAAAATAAAATAAAATGTAAGTACATAGTAGTTAAAGACAACTAACAGCAACTTTAATGAATGTCATCTTTCCGTTACAAAATACAGTCCCTGACATGAATGTTGTGCAGTGATAAACACAGAAGATGGAGTAGCATGTGATTTCTGTTACTACTGTTTTGACCAATCAGCATCCCAGGGCCAGAGCTATCTGTTTTATAATCTATGATAAACACAACTTGAGTACTATCAACAACAAAACTGAAACACTGAAATCCGTACAAACCTTAATTACGCTCACAGAACACTAGACTGTTTGTTGTAAATTTCCCAATCGTCCTTCGGGGATACTTTTCAAGATGTTCCAAGAAGCAAACAAGCAGGTTTACTTTTTAGCATGATTATACATTTGAATATTCCTTTGTGCAGGCATGGTTGGTTAGTGATCATTTGGGTATCATACTAAGATAGTTATAGTCATACTTTCAAAAGAGAGAGATAGCTGCATGTGTTAAACATTGCCTGCTACACATTTATTAAGTGCCAGAGCATATAATTTGGTAATCGACAACTCGATTCCTGCTCATATACTTCCATTTCCATGACATGAAATCAGACATCAGAGATCAGTGACTCAGTGTGTCTGTCGTTACTCACCCAAATCGCTGAGCCGTCACATGAGAGAGTGACTCACCACACAAGCGGCAGGGTAGGATTTGAGTGGAGGATGAGAAAAGACACCGAGGGAGAGAAACGGTCAGTATGAACTTCTGAAGAGCGTCCTGATGAGTTGTGTCGGTTTACAGCCGAAAGCCTGCAGACGGAAACTCAAAATAAACACCTTTCTGACGTCTCGTAAAGGAAAAACACGCAAGTTGTATGTGGACGCCAAACATTAACCTCCAGTTAGAAACTCACTTAAATGATGAAGCGTTTTTCCACACAAGGTGTCTTTACGCCACAATAAAAGTGAGTGAAAAAGAACAGTGTGATTTCACAACACAGCATGTCTCAGTGTGAATGATGGTTTACTGTAATCAAATGATTTATGTCTTAAAGGAATAGTTCACACATTTTTTCGCAATTATTTATTCACAATCATGTTGTTTCAAACCAGTATGGCTTTCTTCCATGTACAGTCAAACCAACATTTATTCAGACACCTTCAACATTTTCTCACATTATCAGTTTATTCGCTCTAGTTTAGAAAATGACAAGAACTCAGAGTTAAACTGAACAAACTCATCTTGATGATGTCAGATAACTTTGATAGAAAGATGTGTAATGGATCACAATCAACCAATCAGCTGTTAGATTTAAGAACACAATTAGATAATACCAATTTAGCTCAACCAATGACCAACCAATGCTTCATTTAGTTCAGTCTGTGGTGTCAAAGGTCGCATTAGCATTTAAAGAACAAACACTTCAGCAAAACATGCTCAGCTCAAAGTGTCGGAATCATTTTGCTCCCAAATCTTTATCAGTTTTACTGGTAGTCACTGTATGAAGAATTGTTGGGTATAAGAAGTCACAGTTTACTTTATTTTGCTCTCCTCACATCATAAATGAACTATAGCGTCCTGCACACACTAGTGAAACATTATATCTGCTGTCTGAATCATTTTTGGTTTGACTGTATAAAAAAGTAGATGCTTCTTCATACCATGAAAGCAAAGCTTACAGTGTCTGGTCACACTCCACATTATATGTATGTAAAAGCAGTATAGGGTCAGTCTCTATATATTAGTTAGTGTGACAGTAGCTAAAGTTGCAGCTGTGTAGGACACACGTGAAGGTTTTCCGGCCCCCAGCTGCTGTCCAGGAGTGTGTCAGCGGGTAGCGTTCCTGCCTTCAGGATACAGACAATTAGCTGTTTCAGCTGAATTATGAAGTGTGAGTTTCCTTTTCTTCTGGACTGAATGCTATTAAACCGTGTGTCTTATGGATGGCGGAGAGCAGTATCAGCAACACCAATATATGACCGTAAACCTAAAGTTTTGAACTCCCTGTGTACACACACACACGCCTCACAAATGAAAGCAGAGAATGTGTATGTGTGTGAGCGTGTGTTTTCTGCCATGTGGAGACGGATTGCTCTTTTTCACGGCTCTGACAGGCAGGCTGCTAAAGAGCGTTCACATGAAGGAAAGCTGGCCGTAGCCCATTTATTCCAGATCGGGTAATAACCTCGCATCTGGGCATTCGGTGCTGACCAGCACTTGGGGGTGGACCACACACACACACACACACACACTCTTGGCCGCAGGCGATGTCAGAGATCGGATGTGATTATTGGTGGATGGATCTGTGGGAAGGAACTTGTTGACGTTGTCCAGGTCTCTGAAAGCCCTGCCCATGAGGAGTGCTGTCTGAACTACACGGGTGCCATTTTGAGAAATCTGCGCTACACCTCTTCATGAAAATGATACTTATAACCAGTGTTGGGGGTAACGCATTACAAGTAACTTGAGTACTTTTAAAATTTACAACAAAATATCTGAGTTACTTTTTCACATTTATTGACTGACAGCTCTCCTGTCCCAATGTTGAGGAAAGCGTTGTGTGTAAACATGATGTAATCATTTACTAATCTCACTTGCACAAAAAAGTTCAGTATTCCTCAATGATTAAAAATAAGCCAAATGCAAAATAAGAATACTGTGCAAACCTCCAATAATTAAATATGTTAAATAAAACATATTTTTATGCATTTAATCTCACTGTATTGACCAATGTCTTGCTGCTGACCTTCGATGATTCAGTTAAACCATAAGCAAAAATGACTTTAGATTTTTTGTCTTTTTTAGTGAAGTAAGTGTTAAACTTTTTCTCTTGCGTCCTATTATTGAAAGGTTTGTTTGAGCTGCGTCCTCTACTGTACAGCCGTGAATTGGCATTTCCGTCAGCCTGAGGCTTATTGTTTCAATTTTGGTGTGAAAGGGTCTTTACATTTGCACAAAAAAACAAACAAGCCCAGCCAGGGGAGAAAAAGTAACGCAAAAGTAACGTAACACATTACTTTTCTTAAAAAGTAACTAAGTATCGCAATTAGTTACTTTTAAAGGGAGTAACGCAATATTGAAATGCATTACTTTTCAAAGTAACTTTCTCTAACACTGCTTATAATCTTATTATACTTTAACCTAATGGCATTTGCCCTTTCTACGGACATGAATGATACCTCAAATTATGCAGCTTGTTGAGGCGAGGTGTGCCATTGTATAAGCGAAAACCATAGATTTTACAAGCACTGTTAAGCCACGTCTCTTTCTCCCACGTCCTGAGTCAGCCTGACGTGCTTTCTGACTTACAAACATGCAGAGACACAGCAAACACCAACCCTCAATAAGTACAGAAGATGTGTGGACTGTAGCTCCATGGCTCCTATCAAACCTAATTTTCTTTGCTCAGCAGAACTGCAACATGTTCTAATGAGAGACGTGTGACCACCTAGTCAAAAATATCTTATGCGTGTCCATGTTGAAGGTTCCCCTGCGTGTTTATGTAGGAGTAATTGGGGACTGATAGGACAGGTGGGGGGGAAAGCTGCTGTTTTGCCAAACGTTCTTCTGTTAATCCAGAGTTAGAAAAACTAGACCTGGCCTGACCCCAAGCCTCGGCCCCAATCAGCGTGAGCCGATCATAACTCTCAACTGTCCTGTGTATTTTTTTTTTTATTTGCCCAAACCTGTCAAAATATCCTTCTCTCTCCCTGTCAGACGTGTTGAGGTGATGGCAACAAGACCTTGGCTGTAATTTCCAGAAATCTGTCGAAATTGCTTAACTCTTAAATTATCTTTAATTGGCCCCTGAGTTGGGTTACAGCGGGTTGCTTCCAATCACAGCCACACGGACCGAAAAACCCTACTCACTTCCAGCTGTGTAACAATGGCCAAATGAGTGCTTACCAACATCAGACCCATTGCCAAAGGTTACCAGGGACAAATTTGCTCAGTGCAATGTTTATTTTGGTAAATGCTTGTGGCACGGCCCATCTGTAATGCTCAATAACTGTGCGCCTGTAGGACAATGCTGAAGTAGAAATGATTTTATAGCGTATAATTCTAAACCGATGTCACTGGAGAGGCTGAACTATGTGGGAGCATTAGCTAGGACATTTTCTCAAAGATTAAAGACAGGGGCCCTTTCAAATTTCACCTTGTTATTCGCTACAATCCCTTTAATACCCAGCTCAACTGCAACCTGAAGCTCTCGAGTAGCCAGTCTTTCAGCTCTCATGGCAGAGTTGTGTTTCCTCAACGGCTGTTCACACACACACACAGTACAGCAGTCACTCATTTTCAGAGATTTCCAACAGCAGTAGATGTGATAAGGCCATATCCATATGTCATATAAGTGGGGAAAAGTGCAAATTTGGTTGTGACAATCAGTAGGATTGAAGACACTGGAGATGACATGACTCTCCAAATGGAGAAGTTGCTGTTTCTGGGTTTACATGGAGATTTTTGGAGTGTAAAGGTCCTTTCACACTGGATGCGATTTTGACGCGCGAATAATTTACGCAATGGTTTTATTTTTTGATCAGCTGTTAGTGTAATGAGCGCTTCCACACCAAACGCGAATAAACACGTTTATTTTTTTCTCTCCGATGTTGAGTTTTTGTGTGAAAGGGCCTGAATGCATGCACAACGCAATTTACCTCACTCCGCTGACAAGTCTCTAGTATCCCATCTCATTATTTCATGAAGAAGTCTGGGGAGTACTTAGAGCTCAAGTCAAGTCCCTGTGATGGACAACAAGCCAAAAATGCTTATTTATATAAATATATTTTCCTTTATCTCATCCTATCCATCATTTCTACAAACCGCTTGTCCTACAAAGGGTTGCAGGGATCCTGGAGCCTATTCCTATCTCACGTGTGTATAAGAAACCAACAGAGAGAACATGCAAACGCCCTTTGAACCACTTACCCCTGTTGCTAGATAGGATAAATGTATGGAATTAATAGGATGTTAAATAAATTAAATATTGACGCCTATAGCTTCGGTTCGCGAGCTGATGAGTGAAACGCGGAGTGGATTGAGGCACATCACTGGAAAGTTTGTAGTTCGGTCAGATATGCCAACAGCAAAAAAGGTAAAACCAGGCACACTGAGCGCACACTTCTGTTGCATGCTCTTGATTGCTGATGGTTTACTCAGCACACATGCGTCATTTGGCTTAAAATTAAATAGTATATGTAAGTAAAAACTTGTGTATAATGAGTGGCTCCCTACATTATTACAGGACAATAAGTTTTACTGAGAACCGTGTCTTGAAGACAGCGCTTGAATTCTGCATTGATATCTCTTTCACGTCTTCTTGCGCTTAAACTGACGAATTCACACACAATCATGTAAAAACGGCCATCTAGGCAAGTATCCTAGTGAACAGTTGGCTATGTCTTAAGTGAACGTAAACAGTTGAGAAATAAAAACGCATGTGTAACAAATCAGAGCTGTGTTTCCCAAAAGCATCGTAAGCCTAAATTGCTCGTAGAACAATTGCCACCAATGGCTTACGATGCTTTTGGGAAACGCATCCCAGCAGCTTAATTAAACCGGCTGCTGCGTTTAATGATAATCAAACAAAGGACAAGGAAATCACTCACTGCTCTTCACTAAATGAATCGGTTTCATTGACACAGTCAAGACTATTGTTTTTGTTTGATTACTTTATTCAAATGCTGTACCTGAAAACCACTGTTAGACCTGAAAAACTCATTTGTATCTTTGTTCTATTGTATTTATTTATGCTATTTGTAATGGGATTATTTGTTCTTATTTTATAACTGTTTACTTTTCTTAAAAAAAAAAAAATTAATTACGTTAAGTAGGCTAGTAATTTTTGCTGTAGTATCAAAATTGTGATATTTCACTGGTATTTAAACATATAAACCACTGACCCAACTGGGCCAGTAGAAAAAAAAAGCTCCTTAGCACTGAGCTCTGCTCTAAATGTGTGCTGTGCTATTAAATGAAGGATAAAATATGACACAGAGGTTTTTACAATACATTTTAAGCATGAAAATAACTGAAAGAAATACACTCACCTAAAGGATTATTAGGAACACCTGTTCAATTTCTCATTAATGCAATTATCTAATCAACCAATCACATAGCAGTTGCTTCAATGCATTTAGGGGTGTGGTCCTGGTCAAGACAATCTCCTGAACTCCAAACTGAATGTCAGAATGGGAAAGAAAGGTGATTTAAGCAATTTTGAGCGTGGCATGGTTGTTGGTGCCAGACGGGCCGGTCTGAGTATTTCACAATCTGCTCAGTTACTGGGATTTTCACGCACAACCATTTCTAGAGTTTACAAAGAATGGTGTGAAAAGGGAAAAACATCCAGTATGCGGCAGTCCTGTGGGCGAAAATGCCTTGTTGATGCTAGAGGTCAGAGGAGAATGGGCCGACTGATTCAAGCTGATAGAAGAGCAACTTTGACTGAAATAACCACTCGTTACAACCGAGGTATGCAGCAAAGCATTTGTGAAGCCACAACACGCACAACCTTGAGGCGGATGGGCTACAACAGCAGAAGACCCCACCGGGTACCACTCATCTCCACTACAAATAGGAAAAAGAGGCTACAATTTGCACGAGCTCACCAAAATTGGACAGTTGAAGAGTGGAAAAATGTTGCCTGGTCTGATGAGTCTCGATTTCTGTTGAGACATTCAGATGGTAGAGTCAGAATTTGGCGTAAACAGAATGAGAACATGGATCCATCATGCCTTGTTACCACTGTGCAGGCTGGTGGTGGTGGTGTAATGGTGTGGGGGATGTTTTCTTGGCACACTTTAGTGCCCCTTAGTGCCAATTGGGCATCGTTTAAATGCCACGGCCTACCTGAGCATTGTTTCTGACCATGTCCATCCCTTTATGACCACCATGTACCCATCCTCCTTTGGCTACTTCCAGCAGGATAATGCACCATGTCACAAAGCTCGAATCATTTCAAATTGGTCTCTTGAACATGACAATGAGTTCACTGTTCTAAAATCACAGTCACCAGATCTCAACCCAATAGAGCATCTTTGGGATGGGGTGGAACGGGAGCTTCGTGCCCTGGATGTGCATCCCACAAATCTCCATCAACTGCAAGATGCTATCCTATCAATATGGGCCAACATTTCTAAAGAATGCTTTCAGCACCTTGTTGAATCAATGCCACGTAGAATTAAGGCAGTTCTGAAGGCGAAAGGGGGTCAAACACAGTATTAGTATGGTGTTCCTAATAATCCTTTAGCTGAGTGTATATATTTGCTGAACAAATTAAATCAGCGAATATGATTCATATTCTTTTAGTTTCTCTAACATATTTAAAAATTACAAATGCAGTGAAAATACATTAAAGTATCGGTATCAGCCTTATTCTGGAAAAAGTGGTATCGCTGCTAATATATATTGCTATTATATTAGCAGCGAACCGTCCCAGAGTTCACATCAACATCTTTCTAAAGTGGACTCGGGTACAGCTCACAGGTGTGGAAACCAGCGCTCATCCACACGAATCTCAACTGCGCACCGACAGTACTAGTGAGAACGCACCTCATCTCCACATATAAAACCATGCCAATGATGTAATGAATTCAACTGATGCACAAGCTAAAGGATTATAACTAGAGATGCATTGATACTAAATTTCTCGGCCGATACGATTTTTTTTCTAATGGAAAAGAAACCTCTCCCAAATAACCCTCTCATTCATTTGGTGCACAATAATATTGGTATTATACTAAACTGCTGTTTATTTTCAGATACAATAGGTTATTTACACCCAAATAAAAGACTGAAATGTAAACTCAATTGCACAGATAAGGTATTTTTCATGAGCAAATGTATTCAAGCAGTTAGTAAGCTCCTCTCTAGTGTTTCTTTATTGCTAAACATTAAACGGTGAACATCGGATGACTTCGCTGAGGTAACGTTAGGCTAAACCTATTGTTCACAAGCAGTTTTATGGACGTCTTTCCGCGGTTGAAACACTGATTACATGAGACATGATTTCGGGAAGTTGTAGTGTATCGTTCAACATACCTTCTGATGTTCAGTCATGTTTTTCGAGATCTGTCACGTCACATTTAGGAGCGCCAAAGCATTTATTGTTTGCATTTCATGATAGAATGGACAGAATTTGAAAGCTGACACTTTGTTTCTTATCACAAGGCACAAAGCTCTTTGCGATTATTGGATGGGATTTGTAGGGACAAACTGTGGACTTGATCTACGGGTGGTTCATAGGGTCAAAAAAAGCCTTTTTTTGAACTGTTAATGCGTTATTGCTGCTTTAACTTGCCCTAAATTCAACACATTTTCATAACACACACACACACACACACAGTATGAGTTGCAATCGGACACGTTTTTCCACATCCTTTTGATTGAGAGGATATCATCAGCTGTTTATAGAGAATCGTCCGATGGCCTAATTATAACTGCCATTCGTGCAAATACATCTTCACATTACTTGAGTTGAAAACAACACCAACAAAAGATCTTATGAAAGGGACCTTTCATTCTCAAGTTCTTAATCCAAAGCTAGGCATTGCCACAGGTTTATGTAATGCTCTGTTATCTCTGGACTGCATGTGTACTGTATGTTGTCGGTGTGTTTCTCATGTTTGCGTCCCTCCCCTCTCGCCCTGCTTTGTGTGTCCAGGTGGGGCTTTCTCAGCACAGCTCAAGTCGTGAGAACGGCCCGTCTCTCTGCTTCTCTCCGCGAGCCTGTCTCATTTGTTTCTGCCTCTCTGGTGCTTCAGCAAACAGCAGTGCTGGGCCAATATTGATCGGATCACCTCTGTGTTTGCGTTGTGTCCTGCAGTACTGATTTAGCTCACCGGCTCTGCGTTTGTGTCATTAACTATGGGTGGCCATGGACTTTGATTATAGGAAGTGCCCCAGGGCTTCGGATAAGGAGCAGAAGTTTTGACAAAGCAGTCAGACTGATCCATCACAGAACTGACACATTGTTTTGTCCCAAAGATCTGAAGCGTCACTGGCTGATCCATTCAGTTCCTCGGCTGTTCTAATGTTCTCAGAGCTCTTTCAATGCAAGTTTCATTTCTCGTGAGTTTTATTAAGAACGTGAAATCTTTTTCTAAATTTAAGACATTTTGTCATATTCACCAAAACATGGCACCGCATTACTCAAAGGAAAAAAAAAATACTGACATTTTATGTTCTCATATTTCAATTGTTTTCAAGATGTTTCCCGCGTGAAATTGTGATTTAGTATAAGTGATGCTTTAACATGCAGGGGAAGAGACCCTATTAAGCCCACTTAAATCTACATTTCCTATAGATACAAACTTCTAATAAAGAGGACATTCGATTGAATATTAATCTTTCATCTCAACATGCATATTATGATTTATCATAATCTAACAAAATTAAATTGCTTTTCTAGATTACAATCATGAAAATAAGAGTGGGTTACAATGTGCATCCTGTTCACTTAAAGCCATCAATAATGAATTTATAGAGGTTAGTAACTGTATCATTACTCACAATAAGTAGTTATAAGAACACAACACAGCTATTAATAACAATATATTCACTTATTTTACAGAAATAAATCCAAATGACTAAAAAGTCATTGTAACTATACTATAATAACATTATGCAGGATGCATCTTTATAAATACATTCATTATAATACTTATAAATCAGTGTATAATGGATTATGAGCATGTGCATTAAAAAAGCAAATGCATGACTTATAAGTAATTCTAAAAATAATATAAATGTAACTATAACTGCATTATAAGAACAATGTTTATAGAAAGTAATACTTAGCATAAATGGAGCTATAATTCATTATAAGCATGGGCTTAGAAAGTGTTACCCTTCTACAGCGACTGTCAGACCGTAGCAGCACTTGATCCATTCGATTGCTTCAAATGTTTTTATGACAGTAAATAGCATGAAAAAATATGAGCATTTACTGTAAAGTGGGCTTATATGGGTTTACTAGTTAGATATTAATTTGACAAATTGTTTTACCTCAAGATGACTTGTAGGACCTGCTTGAGTTACAGAAAATGCATGTCTAAGTTATGTATTTCAGAAATGTTTAAATCGCGCAGTTAGCTAACATCATGTATACATTTTAGGCAGAAACAATGAGCTTATTAAAGTAAGTTGTGAACATAATGATTAGACTATGTGCCCCTGGACCACAAAACCACACTTAAGGGTACATTTTTTAAAAATTGAGATGTACAGATCATCTGAACGCTGAATAAATCATCTTTCCATTGATGTGTGGTTTGTTAGGAGAGGACAATATTTGAAAATCTGGAATCTGAGGGTGCAAAAAAATCTAAATATTGTGAAAACCTCCTTTAAAGTTGTCCAAATGAAGTCCTTAGCAATGCATATTACTACTAATAATACATTTTTGATATATTTACGGTAGGAAATGTACAAAATATCTTCATGGAACATGATCTTAAAATCATAATGATTTTTGGCATAAAAGAAAAATTTATAATTTTGACCCGTACAATGTATTGTTGGCTATTGCCACAAATATACTGTGAGACGCATGACTGGATTTGAGCTCCAGGGTCACATATCAGTAGGATTTCAGTACAATAAACATTCAGATTTTAGTTTTTCAAAGAAAGTGTTTGTTTGTTTTATTCCTCCATATCTTTGTAGATAACTGGTGTCAATCTCAGACAGGTTTGTTCAATAGTTTGCCAGGTCCACTTGGGTAAATGGAAACCCTACATGAAGAGGCTGTTCCACATTATTAAGCAAGTCACACTTCTTATGCAATATGAAGAGGAAGAAAGATCTTCCCAGGTGCAATGTTATACAAAATGACTAATATTGTGATTATTGAACTATCAGTAATTTACAGCACAAGAGAACTCAATCAGATTAAAGCATGTTAAGGAAAGTAAAAAATAAATTGTAATAAAAGCAGACAGCTATACAATAAGCCAGTGTTGAGCAGCAAACTGGCAGTTGTGTGTAAAGTTGCATTTCAGCCACGCCTAACCAGGGCACACAAAGAATCAGATCTTCAAGCAGAAGGAATTGGATGAATAGTTTGAATGCTACCAATCCACAATATGATTTCTGACTTGTCATAATCACATTCAGTCACCTGGAGTTTAGTTTTCTTTGCCACTGTCGCCTTTGGCTTGCTTAGATGGGGACACTTAATATTCAACAATATGATTGATCTGACTGAACTGAGCTGGACGATGACACTGTTTTCTACAGAACTGCTCATTTAATAACTGATGATGAACTGCCAATTACTCTACCCTCTGAAATTACTCATCGACATGTCATCCTCAATAAACCCGTCTCCGGCGTGATGCCTCCGATCTTTCGAATATTCCGATCTAGTATTACTTCTGACCTATAAGGCTGCCAAAATAATAATCATACACTGTTTGTTAATTGGCCAGAGGAGAACTGGCACCCCGACTGAGCCTGGTTTCTCCCAAGGTTTATTTTTCTCCATTAGGACACCTGATGGAGTTTTGGTTCCTTGCCACTGTCGCCTTTGGCTTGCTCAGTTGGGGACACTACATTTTCAAACAAATATCCAAATAAATGTAATTACTAAACTAAATTAACTATATCAACTACATTACTTGAATATATATGATAATTGAAATGAGCTGATGACATCACTGTTTTCTCCAGAGCGGCTGTACAGCCGAATCAAATTCTGTTCATTATTTTCCTGTTTAACACTGTGAAGCTGCTTTGAAACAATCGGCATTGTGCTGTAGAAATAAAGGTGCCGGATTCACCAGTACAGCAGTGGGTAATGAAGAGAGACCACGCACTGCAAAAATGCTCTTCTTAGTATTTGTGTCTTGTTTCCAGTCCAAATGTCTAAAAATTCTTAAATCAAGATGCTTTTACTTTTACTAAAATGACATAAGATATTTTTTCTTGTTTTCTGGTAAATAAAATCAAAATGAAGTGAGTTTTCCAAACAGAATCAAGATTATTTTTCTCACCCCATTGGCAGATCATTTAGCTTGTTTTAAGCAAAAACTCACTTCATTTTATTTTCCATTTTATATGTCATTTTACTCATCTAGTAATATCATATTTAAGAATTTAAATAAGACACAAATACTAAATAAGAACAAATACTGTTTTGTCTTTATGTGAGTGCATGTAGGTGGGGGCTTGAGTTTTTTTTTTTCTACAAAAGGGGGGCCCGGCAGAAAAGGTTTGGGAACACTCTCGCAGCAGATTGTTGGGATTCGTTGGGAATCCACACCGGAGACCCCGGTTCGGATCCTGCTCGGAGCGGGTTGAGTAGGACCGGTTACATGTACACAACAGGACGAAGCGTTATTTAAAATACATAAGTGTCCTATCTGTGATTATATGTGGGAGTCTTTGTCACTCCTGAATGCTGCTGCAAAGATCCTGACTGGAAGCGAACTGGAACTTTTTTTGTAATTATATAAACATATCTAAACACTACACAAGAAACGCTTGTGCATTGATTAATGACTGTTGACTTAATGTTGCATAAGATGCTTGTTTATCCATTGAGGTTGTTTTAGCCAGACTAGAAGCAAAAGTTAATTTGGTGTGACTGTAAACTATGCTTTTACAATACAACTTTGATTAATATCTTTGTTAATATCTTAGGTCACGACTAACTGTCACAACCCGTGTTTTTGTCCGCTGGATGTACTGTAATTCAATTCCTCTCGGCTCCTGTTTGGCTTCTGTGGTGTGTGAAAATGAGTGATTTTACAAACTACTACATTAGCCGTTTTTCAGTCTTCAGATTGTTGCAGTTTGTGATTCTCTCTGATGCTGGCATTCGCCCCAGTCTCTTGTGAGATTAGGGGCCTGTCTTTTGCGGATGGAAGTGTCATGCCGAAATGACACTGTGATGACAGAAAGCTGCGGAAGGGATTAGTCGGAAGATCTCAGAAAAACAGAGCAGGAATGTATGTGACATATCAGGCTTGAAAATGAGCTTTAGTGTCTACATCTACTTTTTACGGCAACATACTAACATAAAAGGAATCGGTAGCACTTTATTTTACAGTCCTGTTACGCATGTACATACTATAGCAATTGCAATAACTGGGTAATAACTAGGTACTAGTCCTGATCATATCCCTAAACCTAACCTTAACCCATGTAGTTACCTTATATGTGACCCTGGTCTCACGGTATATTTGTGGCAATAGCCAACAATACATTGTACGGGTCAAAATTATCCATTTTTCTTTTATGCCAAAAATCATTAGGACATTAAGATCATGTTCCATGAAGATATTTAGTACATTTCCTACCGTAAATATATCAAAAATGTATTATTAGTAGTAATATGCATTGATAAAGACTTCATTTGGACAACTTTAAAGGAGATTTTCTCAATATTTAGATTATTTTGCACCCTCAGATTCCAGATTTTCAAATATTGTCCTATCCTAACAAACCACACATCAATGGAAAGATTATTTATTCAGCGTTCAGATGATCTATACACCTCAATTTAAAAAAAACTGATCCTTATGGCTGGTTTTGTGGTCCAGGGTCACATATTAAAGTACTTTCTTGGGTAACTACAATGTAAGTACATGTACTGTAAAATAAAGTGTAACCAAGGAATCTGTTCAGTGAATGTTTAAACACTCTCTGAATGAACAACAACTCCACTTTTTTGTATTTACAGAGAACCTGTGTAACAGCGAGAGTGTCTCGTATGAAAGGTTCAACCTGCGCCAGCGTTTACGCATAAACCCCCACTGACAGACACGTGTCCATCATTACGGCCTTATTACAGATGGGGTCAGAGGTCATGCTGCTGGCCAGATGACAGTGCGCTGTCAGGGCAGATAATTGTAGGCCTGTAATGCTGTCATGTGATTATCACATTAGTTCTTGAGGAGATGGAGGGCTTGTGTTTCATGATCTCATTGTGACGTGGACAATGCCCTCCATTTGATTCAGGTGAGCCGATAGTGTTTCCTTCAGAAGCCAGCTGATAGATCTCCATGCTGGAAACTGGGGGTCACGTCTCGCTTTACGTGACTGAGCAGGATTAGTATTTTCAGGCTATTAAACATCTTTGGAAAGTGTGCAGTGGTTTTACCTACAAACCATTTTCTATTTAGATTTTTTAAACTTCAACACAAACGAAATGTGGCACTTCCTGTGCAGATCTCACTGGCATGATATTAGGGTGTTGTGGGTGGCTGGGTATCATCAATGCTACTGCATTGCTAGCTGGTCAAATCCAACGATTTGGGTGTTTTTCCACCCATTTTTTGTTTGCCAGTCTTAAGTCTGATTGAGATTAGCCTCATTAATAACTATTAACTAACTGACAAATTATAAAGAACATTATTGTGTGTCTGAGATGTAATCAATCGTCTTTTTTACTCTGAATAAAGTCATAAAATGCATCACTAATTACTCAAGTGTTACCTAGTCACTCTGCAGGAACTGCTAGTGATCTGGAACATTATTTTAAAGTGAAAAAGATGTTTTTCACTTTAAAATAATGGTCCAGATCACTAGTAGTGACTAGGTACTTGAGTAATTAGTGATGCATTTTATGACCACGTTGAGAGCAAAAAAAAAGACACTTGCTCACATCTCAGACACGTTAATGTTGTGATTAGTAATTAATTAGTAATTCTTTATAATTTGTCATAGTTACCTATTAGTTCTTAGTGATGCCAATCCCATTCAGTAATTATTGATTACCTAATAAGGAACTATCTTAGTCCTAAATTTGCTATTACTTACTGATTAGTTAAGCTTGTTTCTATATTAGTTAATAGTCGTAGCTCAAGTGTTAATGTAGTACTACTCATTAGTCCTGCATAGTTACCTATTAATGATGGACCATTATTCTAAAGTGTTACCAAGTTAGCACTTTTTCTTATAATTATTAGAAAAAAAGCTTTTCTTATTACATCATTTTTTGTCTTGTTTCTTGTCTAAATATCTAAAAATGCATTGAAAGATTCATTTACTAGATGAGTACAATGACATAATAAAATTGTTCTTGTTTTATGGAAAATCGAATCAAAATGAAACAAGCTAAATGATCTGCCAATGGGGTAAGAAAAATAATCCCAAATTATTTTCCCCAAAATTGTCCCAAACAGAAACAAGAAACAAGATTATTTTTCGTACCCCGTTGGCAGATCATTTTGATTTGTTTTCCTAGAAAACAAGAATAAATATCTTATGTCATTTTACTCATCTAGTAAAAGCAGTGCTCATCTCATGTCTGTAGCTCAAACAGTGTGGGAAGGGTTACGGGTTTAAAACCTGGGGTGGCACTCTTAAAAGTAAAGGTTCCAAAGGGGACGCCATAGAAGAACACATAACCCAAATAAGCAATCAGAGAGCAGTTCGTGGAAGAACCTTTTCAATCTTTTTAAAGAACATTTTGTGCAATGGAAATGTTCCATGGATGCTAAAGATCCTTCAATAATAAAAAAACAGTAAAACTTTAGAATACTGTTCCGCCATTAATGAGTAATTACACAGGAACAAGTGAGTGGTAGTTCACTATTAGCTGATCAATAACTACTATCTTTTCATATCTCCCAGAGGACTACTAAGAACTACCATATACAGGTTCATAATTAATGAGAGTAATGCATAATGTATAATTATTTCTGAAGTGAAGGTCATAGAAACCCACTAGTAATTACTTTACAAAAACCTCAAAAGCTTACAATGACTTCAGTCTTTACTAGAGAGTTATCGTGCTTTTCACTTTAGAAAACTGATCCGAATCATTAGTAGTTCCTTTTGAAGGATTTGGTAACACTTGAGTCATTACTCATGGGTTACTATGACCTTCAGTTTAGAAATAATTATATATTATGCATTAGTCATGTTAATTATGAACCTGTATATGTTAGCTCTTAGTAAAAATAGTAGTTATTGATCAGCTAATAGTGAACTACCACATTCAACTGAGCGCTATTACTTACTAATTCATTAATCAGAGTTTCTTGATAGTTAATAGTAGTTACTAGAGTGTTATTGTTGTGTTACTCGTTTGTTCCTGTGTAGTTACTCATTAATGACGGAACAGTATTCTAAAGTTTTAAGATAAAAATACAATGAGATAAAATACAAAACAGAAAACCATTTTAATGCATATATCTTCCTATTTTTTAAACAGGAGATTAAAATAAATGCTTCTCAATATCCCTCCTCGTTTCCTCACTCCTCCGTCCTCCATCCTATGACCCGGAAACCGACCGAGCTCAGCCATCTCAACTCTCTAACTGCACCGCGAGGAGGCGATCGAGGAGTGAGGAGGCTTCCTGAGGAGTCATGAGCGAGGATACACCGGTGTTTATCGACTAAACGTGACGCACGTATAAATTCTCCTCCCCCTTCACATCTTGCCACAGTTTATTAAATATTATTATTAGAATTAACATTATTGTTTACAGACACAAACGTAAGTCAAATTACAACAACTGTAGTAGGACAGATGAAGAATTATATCAATACAACAAATAAAAAGCAGTTAATAACTGGGAATAATTCATTTAATTCATTAATATAAATATAGACAAATGTGGTATTTTTGTGGAGGTTGAAACTATTACAATATAAATAAGTATTTCTAATGTTCAAGAATGTTCATCATTAAGGCTTTGAAGTGACGCTAAAGGGAGCGAGGATTTATCATTTCCTCCGTCCTCACGTCTTTTCCTTGCGTCCTTTCCTCGCATCCTGAAGGGGCGGAGCTAATAGGACTTGAGAAGCACCCTAAAAGTCCATGAAAACGAAACTCAACACACAGATAGTGACAATGAGCAATAGTAGTAATGACGCTCGACTTGGCAAACACCGCTAATTATAATTAAGGTATAAGAGGGAGAGACTGGTTAATGATGCGGTGTTCCCACATGTATCACCGAGTTACCACGAAGATCAAGTGTCTCTCCAGCTCTATGCTGCTATTATACATAACAAATGTGAACTCAATCTGTGACCCTTGTGGGAGAAAGAGAGCGATTTGACTCCAATCTCAGTTTCAGTAAGTGTCATTAACCAGGATGCAGTTGCCGAGAGCGTTATTTGACATTCCAGCACTATCAGCCTGACAAAATAACATGTTTGCTCTGCACACGGCGGCTGATACACGGGCATTAATCGATAAAGTACAACTTCTTTAATTGAATTCTTGACTGATGTTAAACAAAACACATTTTCGGTCTGATAAAGAATGTTCCAGTGCACTTTATATCCTTTACCTTTTTGTAAACTATGGGAAAGTTAGGCAGAAACGTATAAAAATCTTTAATAAGCATTTTTCCCAGCATACTCACTTACAGAGGGTGTTAATGGGTTTGGGCCACTGCTGAATCAACACAAGGTTTGTAATCACATTGGTCGTGCCCACTGGACACACTCGACGTTTTTGTACAGTGAGTTTCACACATATGCAGGTATCATAATTTATGAGGTTTTCACGTCACGACTTACCAGTTGCAGGTTTTTTTTGCAGTTCACTCCACTTTTTTTGAAAATAGGCTCATTTTCCAACTCCCCTAGAGTTAAACAGTTGAGTTTTACCGTTTTTGAATCCATTCAGCCGATCTCCGGGTCTGGCGGTAGCACTTTTAGCATAGCTTAGCATAGATCATTGAATCGGATTAGACCGTTAGCATCTCGCTCAAAAATGACTTTCGATATTTTTCCTATTTAAAACTTGACTCTTCTGTAGTTACATAGTGTACTAAGACCGACGGAAAATGAAAAGTTGTGATTTTCTAGACCGATATGGCTAGGGACTATACTCTCATTCCTGCGTAATAATCAAGGAACTTTGCTGCCGTACCATGGGTGCAGCGGCGCAATGATATTATTGCTGCACCCATGGTACGGCAGCAAAGTTCCTGGATAAAGGGATATTTCACCAAAAAAAGGAAAATTAGCCCATGATTTACTTACCCTAAAGTCAAGATCATCTATCCATCATAAAAGTGCATCTATCCATCATAAATGTGCATCTATCATCATAAAAGTGCATCCATCCATCATAAAAGTGCATCCATCCATCATAAAAGTGCATCTATCCATCATAAAAGTGCATCCATCCATCATAAAAGTGCATCTATCCATCATAAAAGTGTATCCATCCATCATAAAAGTGCATCTATCATCGTAAAAGTGCATCCGTCCATTATAAAAGTGCATCCATCATAAAAGTGCATCTATCCATTATAAAAGTGCATCTATCCATCACAAAAGTGCATCTATCCATTATAAAAGTGCATCCATCCATCTATCCATCATAAAAGTGCATCTATCCATTATAAAAGTGCATCCATCCATCATAAAAGTGCATCTATCCATCATAAAAGTGCATCTATTCATTATAAAAGTGCATCCATCCATCATAAAAGTGCATCCGTCCATTATAAAAGTGCATCCATCATAAAAGTGCATCTATCCATTATAAAGGTGCATCTATCCATCACAAAAGTGCATCTATCCATTATAAAAGTGCATCCATCCATCCATCCATCATAAAAGTGCATCTATCCATTATAAAAGTGCATCCATCCATCATAAAAGTGCATCTATCCATCATAAAAGTGCATCTATTCATCATAAATGTGCATCTATCATCATAAAAGTGCATCCATCCATCATAAAAGTGCATCTATTCATTATAAAAGTGCATCCATCCATCATAAAAGTGCATCTATCCATCATAAAAGTGCATCCATCCATCATAAAAGTGCATCTATCCATCATAAAAGTGTATCCATCCATCATAAAAGTGCATCTATCATCGTAAAAGTGCATCCGTCCATTATAAAAGTGCATCCATCATAAAAGTGCATCTATCCATCATAAAAGTGCATCTATCCATTATAAAAGTGCATCCATCCATCATAAAAGTGCATCTATCCATCATAAAAGTGCATCTATTCATTATAAAAGTGCATCCATCCATCATAAAAGTGCATCCGTCCATTATAAAAGTGCATCCATCATAAAAGTGCATCTATCCATTATAAAAGTGCATCTATCCATCACAAAAGTGCATCTATCCATTATAAAAGTGCATCCATCCATCCATCCATCATAAAAGTGCATCTATCCATTATAAAAGTGCATCCATCCATCATAAAAGTGCATCTATCATCATAAAAGTGAATCTATTCATTATAAAAGTGCATCCATCCATCATAAAAGTGCATCTATCATCATAAAAGTGCATCTATCCATCATAAAAGTGCATCCATCCATCATAAAAGTGCATCTATCATTATAAAAGTGCATCTATCCATCATAAAAGTGCATCCATCATTATAAAAGTGCATCTATCCATCATAAAAGGGCCTCCACACGGACCTCCACACGGCTCCGGGTACGTGTTAAATATGGATATTTTTCTCACACAAACGCATGGCTCCGCTTCAGAAAACCTTTATTAACTCCTGGAGCTGTGTGGAGCACTTTTATGATGGATAGATGCACTTTTACAATGATGGATGCACTTTTATGATGGATAGATGCACTTTTATAATGATGGATGCACTTTTATGATGGATAGATGCACTTTTATAATGATGGATGCACTTTTATGATGGATAGATGCACTTTTATGGACTTCAAATTTTGGGCTGCCATTCACTGCCATTATAAAACTTGGAAGAGCCAGGACATTTTTAATATAACTCTGATTGTATTCGTCTGAAAGAAGAATGTCATAGACACCTAGGATGACTTGAGGGTGAGTAAATCATGGGGTAAATTTCATTTTTGGGTGAACTATCCATTTTATGATTGCAAATAAATGAATAAATAACGTTATGCTTTTGTGCTCTAAAGTACTTTTTAAATGATTATAAATGCCTCTGTTCTCAGGGTAAAACCTATATATTTCCACTGAGAGTGTTTGATGATGGTGTTAAACTGACTCTCTCTCTCTGAGACTGCTGAAGCGTGTGTGATTGAGCTGTAATTAGCGAGCACACTGACCTGTGATCAGCAGCTGTTCAGCACAGACCTGCATCAGTAAACAACAGGCCTCTGTTGAGCTCTTCAACTCCAGGAAGGGTCAAATGCTTCTCAAAGACTTCACATGTCGGCCCATTGTTCTTATGACAACAGGGTCAAAGCACCTGTGACACGGACCCCAAACACTACCTGCAGGTGCTTAACAGATACACAGTATTCAACAGTGTTAGAATAAAAGTCATCAAAACTATTAAATAATACAATGTAACTATCAGAATTATGTAGTAATAGCTTGTTTGCAGTCACGTCATTCTGATGACGTGTGGAATTCAGATGGAGGGCAGAAAGTGAAAAGCACAATGGACGAGATAGAGGAAAGTCTGAAAGTGATAAACATGCTAGACGTGATCCTTATGTTATTGAAGAATAGCGTTTTTTCATCACGGCGTGTCGAGTTCTTGGTTGCGCTGCCTTTCTGCTAGTGAGTTTAGGGTAATATTTAGATTTTCTGTCATGACTGAAAAAATGCCGCCATTGTAGCTCATTCATCAACTGCCACAGGAGAAAACTGGACAATGTAATACACTTTTCCACCTTTTTTACGTGTAAAAACCATAGACGAAAACAGGACGTCACCCGTAGGTTTCTGAAGAGCATTTTTGAAGCCTAAAATCAGCCGTTGCCATCTTGGCAGCGCGTCACTCCCGGATAACTGAAGGGCAAAGAGGCGGGACGTGGGTGGAGCTGAGGTGCCGTGATGGCTAACAGACAGCAGACAAACGGCAATCCACCTGTCACTCAAGTGGCCACGCCCTTAATTATGCAGAACTTTAATGTTTAATATAATTTAAACGGATGAGTTATCAAAAACATTCACACCCTCACAGATGACATGAAGGGCAAAATTAGAAGTATAGACCAAAACCACTTTTTGTACCAGGCTGTAAACATGTTGCTTTCTGCTGTAAAGTTGGGCATTTTAACATGGGGGTCTATGGGACTGTCTCTAGCGGCCAGTCGATGAACTGCAGTTTAAGTCACTTCAGTGTTGGATTCAAGAGAGAGGTTGCCGCTTGGTAAAAACACTAAGGAACGCAGGTTGAGGAGGTGACGGGAAGACGCCGGATAGCAAATCTAGAAATAATGTCACTGATTAAACCCACTGCCTATCACCCACTGATTATTAATAAAATAATCACATTGCTGAGTGTTTTTGAAAGTTCTGATTTTGTTTGGTTTAATAATTAGCATTTAGATTTGCGAGTACGACTCTCACTCGGCTTGTGAATTAGCAGAACTTGCCCGCAGCCACTTCAAAACTGTTCACAAGCTTCTATGGGTTTGATTTTGGTTGTCATTTGTTGAAATAAATACAAAAAATATTCAGAGTGTCAGTGTGTGTCCGCTGAATGTGTCCCTCTCTGATTAGGAGACGGTGTGGCCGTCCGGAAAAGTGACAATAAAAGTTACATTTCACCTTTCCAACAAAGAAATGGCTCGACTTCTGTCAGCTTGTTGAACACATTTTTATTTGGACATTTCCACCATATGACGACGGCTGAAGCAGCAGTGAGTGACTGTTTTCATGGTAACCAGATGAACATTGTGAACACAATTCAGTGAAAACATCAAATGATCATCATAGCTTCTCTTCCCTGCAAATGATACCATGAAGAATGTGAATAACAAAACACAAGGTAAGCAGGTATCCATATTAATTCCAGTATCAGCAGACGCAAAACGCCATTAAAGGCCACAACTTTTGAACAAAGTTACGTAAACGATCAAATCTTCTAGTGGTTTCTCAGTTTGATGCAAAACAGGCATTTAGAGTTGATAGTGATTCCTATGTAGAAAATCACGTCCTGCCCTCCATCTGCATTTCGCGCCACAGCAGTGACGCCATGTGCAAACAACCTACACTCACCTAAAGGATTATTAGGAACACCTGTTCAATTTCTCATTAATGCAATTATCTAATCAACCAATCACATAGCAGTTGCTTCAATGCATTTAGGGGTGTGGTCCTGGTCAAGACAATCTCCTGAACTCCAAACTGAATGTCAGAATGGGAAAGAAAGGTGATTTAAGCAATTTTGAGCGTGGCATGGTTGTTGGTGCCAGACGGGCCGGTCTGAGTATTTCACAATCTGCTCAGTTACTGGGATTTTCACGCACAACCATTTCTAGAGTTTACAAAGAATGGTGTGAAAAGGGAAAAACATCCAGTATGCGGCAGTCCTGTGAGCGAAAATGCCTTGTTGATGCTAGAGGTCAGAGGAGAATGGGCCGACTGATTCAAGCTGATAGAAGAGCAACTTTGACTGAAATAACCACTCGTTACAACCGAGGTATGCAGCAAAGCATTTGTGAAGCCACAACACGCACAACCTTGAGGCGGACGGGCTACAACAGCAGAAGACCCCACCGGGTACCACTCATCTCCACTACAAATAGGAAAAAGAGGCTACAATTTGCACAAGCTCACCAAAATTGGACAGTTGAAGACTGGAAAAATGTTGCCTGGTCTGATGAGTCTCGATTTCTGTTGAGACATTCAGATGGTAGAGTCAGAATTTGGCGTAAACAGAATGAGAACATGGATCCATCATGCCTTGTTACCACTGTGCAGGCTGGTGGTGGTGGTGTAATGGTGTGGGGGATGTTTTCTTGGCACACTTTAGGCCCCTTAGTGCCAATTGGGCATCGTTTAAATGCCACGGCCTACCTGAGCATTGTTTCTGACCATGTCCATCCCTTTATGACCACCATGTACCCATCCTCTGATGGCTACTTCCAGCAGGATAATGCACCATGTCACAAAGCTCGAATCATTTCAAATTGGTTTCTTGAACATGACAATGAGTTCACTGTTCTAAAATGGCCCCCACAGTCACCAGATCTCAACCCAATAGAGCATCTTTGGGATGTGGTGGAACGGGAGCTTCGTGCCCTGGATGTGCATCCCACAAATCTCCATCAACTGCAAGATGCTATCCTATCAATATGGGCCAACATTTCTAAAGAATGCTTTCAGCACCTTGTTGAATCAATGCCACGTAGAATTAAGGCAGTTCTGAAGGCGAAAGGGGGTCAAACACAGTATTAGTATGGTGTTCCTAATAATCCTTTAGGTGAGTGTATATGTAATAGTAACATGTAGTATATTTGACCTGTGCTGGCAAAATGAGCGGAAATGCGCAAGGGATAATTTCGAGCTACAGGCAAAACAAGTCAAAATTTTTTATTTTGGTCGATTTTGAGTCTTTCACTCAAGCCCTCGTCTAGTGATCCCAATGCTCCAAAGAGCAATTAAACATCTAAAAGTATCTCTATTTGTGCGTTTTCTGAGAGGAGCACCTTTCCACTCGCGCTGACTGACAGATCCGACATGTGCCCACAAAGACGCCTCTCACAGCGCACAATCCCGATATACACAGAATCACAGTACTTCATAATATCTGTCATGGTGAGTATTCACACACACATGATCTGTTATGTCTTTTGTGAGCGTTTGGTTAACTGATGGGGAAAAACCTCTGATGTGTAACATATTAGATCCGTGCGGTACAGTCGCTCTTAACATATAGGCTCTGTTTCATTAATGTTAACTGTGGAATCATGGGAAAAAAAAGTTGAATATATATTTTTCCTATAAATGTGTGTGTGCCAAATTTGCTGTTGTGCCCAGGGGTTTGAAGGTGATTTTGTTTTGTAACCTTCAGAAAACTTTAACTTGATTTTTCTAACAAATCATACATAATTTTGAAGGTTTAACAATAACTAATTTTTTTAATTTTGCTCATTGCGACTCATTTTGCCAGCACAGGTCACATATGTAGCTAGTTTTTTAACAATATTTAAAAACGAAATTTTTGAAGGTTAACTTTAATAATGATTTACAATGATTTTTAAGAAAATTCTTTTCTGGAATTTATTTTTGTCATTAGAATAATATTAAGTGTTTTGTGAGTCCGGAGTCTGTAGTTTCCATACTGAGCACTTGTTTGCCTTCATTGTAACCGAATGTTTGCATCCTCTGGAAGAATAACATCCAAATAATACAAGACCAATATATACAGTATGTATATGCAAACACACTTTTGCTGTGGGCACGTTTATGGCAAACACAAACAAAATTTGTGGTCCTGCCAGTGAAGGTTTAATGTAAAAAGCTGTGGAACCTTTTAAGCAACCTGGCGTCCAGGAACTTTGAGAAAATATTATGCTTTCCACTCGTTCGAGCCCTTTAGCTGTGCTAAAGGAAAGGCATGAGCCATAAAGAAAAAACACACACACACACAGAAATGAGGGGTCAAATGTCCAAGCTGGGATTCTCGCCACATGAACTGTGAAGATACACACACTCATTCGAGAAACCATGAGAGTATAAGAGAGTGTTTGAGTGAGAAGAAACACACAGATCACCCATGTAGATCGCTGGACGGATGGAAACCTCTCACTAATTGGCAGTCGACCTGGACTTCCTGTCTGTGCTGCATGCATGCATTATGAGAGTGCAGTTAATGCATTGGCAGAGACTCATCAGATTCTCTGTCACACTTCACCTACACTCCCACAACTTAATTCAGTTTGGAGAGACTTTAGAAAGAAGCCTCTCATATGTTAATTTGCTTACTACACAGGCAAGAACCTGTTTTAAACCAAGATTAGGAATGATGATTTGAAGACCTCACACACAGCAATCATTTCACACATTATATGTTACCTTTATGGTGCCTCTGTCATTTCTATTTCTTAAATTCCTCTGAAGTTTCTACTGTTGTGTTCCACTGAACGCAGAAATAAAAGCACACACATTTCGAACAACGCGAGGGTGAGTAAACGATGAGTTTTCATATTGCTTTAACTTCGAATTAGTTTAAAAGAACATGAATCCAGTAGTCTTGCTGGATCGTCAGTCTTTTTCAGCTGAGAGCTCATGGCAAGTGTGAATGCTTCCTGATCAAATCTCTCCATCAATAGAGCAGATAGGGCCGGTTGTCCTGTACCCGCCAGACCCTGATTGATCATGAAGCGTTTCACCCTCGGGAGAACCACCAGCTCCAGGCATTTCCACATTCAACCAGATAAATCTTTTATCCTTGTGTGGATCTCACTAAATGCCCCCTCTTGTTTCCTGTCTTGGCTGGGAGAATGTTATCAGCCGGTCCTCCTATTGTCCCCTGGCAGTCACATTCGAGGGGTCAAACCAGTTAGCGGTTAGCTCTTGAAACAGCATGGCGTAGAGGGAAAGGTCATGCCCTTTGCTTGGAGTCTCCATACTTCTTCCGATCATCTCAGTACTCCGTGTGCCCACAGGGCCCACAGATGCTGGAGCCTTCAGGACACCGCTTTAATAAGTCGGCCCAGCTCAGCCCAGTAGGGGATGTTACAGCTCTAATCCTCTCAGACCCATAAAGCACCACCCAGCGGCTCTCATCCATCTCAGTGTGGCCGGCGGCATTAGCAGGAGCATCACGAGAGGTGAGCAGGCCTCGGGCCGAGCGCTGATTAGTTCCACTGACCTCAGACCTGCCAGCCATTTGGTGCCTTAACTTTCCACTGTTGTGTTTAATTAATAACTGATGTCATTCCACACCAATGCCACTTTATAGTGATGAGTTGTCGAGTTTGACCAAATGAAAGTCAAAATAGCATCAAATGTTAACATTCTTATGGATGTAATGACATACTTTAACATGATACTTTTGTGTAATTAAAATTGCACTTGTGAATGACATTTACATATTTTTTCCTTTACTCTGAGGCATTTCTGATTATCAGATGCTATACAAATAGAAATACTTCTAAAATCAATAAAAACATTATATTTATATTAATTTCATTCCTCCTCTAAATGCCATGCTGTCTTGGGTGTCAAGACAGACATTTAAAAAAGGTAATGCACATCATTTATGAAATACACATCACACAAAACAAATATAAAAATTAATTATGCAATCAAAATTCTTGCTCTGAGAATTTGAGACTCTGACTTTCTTGCTGTGAGGTAAAACTGATGGAGACACATTCCCTGTCTGTTGACAGCTACACAACTATCACTTTGATGTTTCAAAAGTTCATAAAGAGATCGTAAAACGAATCCAAGTCAAGTCTTTATTTATATAGCGCTTTTTACAATGCAGATTGTTTCAAAGCAGCTTCACAGTGTTAAACAGGAAAATAATGAACAGAATTTGATTCGGCTGTACAGCCGCTCTGGAGAAAACGGTGATGTCATCAGCTCATTTCAATTATCATATAGTGTCAATGCGAGCAGATCAGTAATATAGTTGAAATTTAAGTGTCCCCAACTGAGCAACCCAAAAGACAAAGGCGACGGTGGCAAGGAACCAAAACTCCTTCAGGGCCAGAATGGAGAAAAAAACCTTGGGAGAAACCAGGCTCAGTCGGGGTGCCAGTTCTCCTCTGGCCGACGGACAAACAGTGTATGATTATGATTCTGGCAACATTACAAGTAAGAAGTCATATTAGATCAGAATATTCAGAATATTTGTCCAGTTCCATCTGATTGATGGCATACACATAAAACATTTTAATTTATATTTTATTCAAATTGTTAGGCTGCATTAACTAGGTCAGCAGGAACCGGGAACACTTCCCATAACACCTGATGTACTCGTTACATCATAAGAGGAATGGCATCTACGCTAATGTTAGTCTCTCTGTTTATCCCGAGGTTTACTGCAGTCAGCCGGATCCGGGCCGTATCCAGATCAGATGGTGGACCAGCGCCCAGACATTACCAACTCATCCCTGAAGTGTCTGGCTCTAGGAAATAAAGTGTCTAACGTGTGTTTATCAGTTAGGGGTAGGTGAACAGACATGCACTGACGATAAAAGTGAGTGGGTCTAATATCATTGGTCTTAAAAAGTGGGTTGGTCTTGTCCCACCCTCATACAATGGTTCCGCACATTTGAGCTTCAGCAAGAGCCAATGAGGTTCATTCTCATGTGTTACGCAGCATGTTTGAGCTTCAGCAAGAGCCAATGAGGTTCATTCTCGAGTTACGCAGCACGTTTGAGCTTCAAGAGCCAATGAGGTTCATTCTTATGTGTTACGCAGCACGTTTGAGCTTCAGCAAGAGCCAATGAGGTTCATTCTCATGTGTTACGCAGCACATTTGAGCTTCAGCAAGAGCCAATGAGGTTCATTCTCATGTGTTACGCAGCACGTTTGAGCTTCAGCAAGAGCCAATGAGGTTCATTCTCGTGTTACGCAGCACGTTTGAGCTTCAGCAAGAACCAATGAGGTTCATTCTTGTGTTACGCAGCACATTTGAGCTTCAGCAAGAGCCAATGAGGTTCATTCTCGAGTTACGCAGCACGTTTGAGCTTCAGCAAGAGCCAATGAGGTTCATTCTCGAGTTACGCAGCACATTTGAGCTTCAGCAAGAGCCAATGAGGTTCATTCTCGTGTTACGCAGCACGTTTGAGCTTCAGCAAGAGCCAATGAGGTTCATTCTCGTGTTACGCAGCACATTTGAGCTTCAGCAAGAGCCAATGAGGTTCATTCTCGAGTTACGCAGCACGTTTGAGCTTCAGCAAGAGCCAATGAGGTTCATTCTCGTGTTACGCAGCACATTTGAGCTTCAGCAAGAGCCAATGAGGTTCATTCTCGTGTGACCATCCTTAAGCTTCCGTTTGCCATGACTGATGTGTGTGTTGATGAATGTTTATATGTGAATAAAAGCCTAAATTAAATCTGTTCATCATATAAAGCAATCATGTTTCTTCAGAAAACTTGGATTAAATCTCTCGATTCATATGGATTCGTTTTACGATCTCTTCATGAAGTTTTTGAAACATCAAAGTGGTAGTTGCATTGCTGTCTATGGAGGGATCAGAGAGCTCTCGGATTTCATCAGAAATATCTTCATTTGTGTTCTGAAGATGAACGAAGGTCTTACGGGTTTGGAACGACATGAGGGGGAGGAATTAATGACAGGATTTACATTTTTGGGTGAACTAAGCCTTTCAGTCAGGACTCTGCCCCCCTACTCCAATATAATTGTCATTTTAAAATATGTGAATCCATGAGTCAGAAGCAAAAAAAATGTGTTAGGGTCTTCCCCCAGAACATTTTTACTGGAGTAAATGCCATTTACAGTAAGTGCAAATAACTTGTTTACTAAACATCTGGTTGGGCAAGACAAAATTACAAAAGACACCATATTATTTGCAGTGGCAATAGTGTAGGGGTAAGACGCATAACAGAAAGTTTTGACGCAAATCGATCCGAGGTTTGAATCCGCCTTTTGCCGAACTCGCTCTACTCCCTTTTTCCATCACATATCAAATCGGAATAGACTTATTTTCAATAAAAATGAAAAGAGGAAATAAAGTGTCTAACGTGTGTTTATCAGTTAGGGGTAGGTGAACAGACATGCACTGACGATAAAAGTGAGTGGGTCTAATATCATTGGTCTTAAAAAGTGGGTTGGTCTTGTCCCACCCTCATACAATGGTTCCGATACCCATGTGTGAATCAAAAATACGCTTATTGATATCTTGGTAAGTCGTATGTAGTTCAAGCCTAAAAGTACTTGATTATGGCCGAGCTTCAAATGATTTTATCATGGAGCCACTGTAACCAAAAGCTGTCTTAAACTTTCATGTAACAAAGTTACAACTTGTCCACTGGCTTTTTTAACCAATTTGAAAGTATGTCTTAATACACCCATCCAGCTTTGGTTACAGCATTTCTATCTCTAGCAGCTCAAAATGCCTCCAGAGAAAACCTGCGGGGCTCAATCAGTAGAAGATCATTTCAGGCCTCATGGTGCTGAGCTCCAGCTGATCCCTGGGTCTCCAGACAGTGTTCAAAGCGATCCGTTTAATGGCTAATGTTCTTACCGCCCTCCTGCTGGTGCGGATAGTCAGTCAGACTCTCCCTCAGGCTGCAGGTCCTCTCATGGACAAGACATCATGCTGGCCTCATCAATAACCCTCATCAAGTCACATGACGCTGATAATGCATACAGCACTCAGAGTCTGCCATTAAAGTGTCTGATTCTGCAGCTTATGCGTGAGACACAATGTGGACACTGGTGTTTTTTAACCAGCAAAGCTGAGGTCCACAGTGCTCTCCACTCAGTCTCTGTGAAGGGAGACTGAAATCTGGAAGATCCAAGAGTTACCGAGTCCCTGCTTTTTAGGGTGCTCTTTGGTTCTTCTTTCAGATCAGTCTATTGGTTGTAGGTACGCTATGCGGCCACAAGTTCAGTGGGGAGCATCATTCAGTAATCCCTTATTTTTAAGATTGTGGCCTTAGTTTGTGATTTCATTTTCATTTAAGACAAGACACCCCAGGTGAATAGAGTAAAAAAAAAAAACGAATATATATCACCATACTTCCCCTGTTGATTGATTACATTAAGAATTCCCAAAAAAAAATTGTATTACAAGTTTTCTGAAATGTGCAAATGAGATATCTAATTAAATATGCACTAATTTGCATATATTTCTAAAACAAAAATCTGAACATTGAATGAAGTCAGGTTCAAAATTCTTGTTTCTTTTTTTTGACATATTATAGTTTTTACAGAGGGGATATTGGATATCTCCATGAATAAGAAAATACTGTCAACAGCCAGAAAAAAAGTTCATTTTCACAATTTGTTTTAGGAATAAATGTATAAAATCAGGCAAATCATATATACTGTATATGAACAAAAAAAAACACTTTATGAAAAGCCAAAAAGCACAAAATCTCAAAATTGACTGGGACAAAATTGACAAAAAAGTTTTTGCCTGTAGTGTCTCGCCTTTTATTCATTTATAAAGCTCCTTTAATGCAACAGCTGTTGCCCAAAGTGCTTCACCAACACTAAAAACACAAACATAAAAGGAACACGAAGAAATATACAAAGAAAACGCACAGAACATAGACAAGGTAATGATCAAACACCCATCATGAAGATGCCCAGGACGTCTTTGACCTTAAATTTTGTCTTTACTGACCTTACAGAGAGAGGAAGATCATTCCAAAGTTTGGGACCAACATGAGAAAAAGCTCGGTTGTTTGTATTTTGTTCTAGATCTGGATTATAAAATGCCAGCATACTAGAAAGATAAGGAGAGCTAATTCTTTCCCTAACCGGCAACCATTTCAGCGATTTTCGAGTAATTGACTCGAATGTCTATTTTTTGAAGACGCGCCAATGCTCAATTCCAGAGTAAAGAGAGTTGCAATAGTCCATGCGTGAGAAAACAACCGCAGTGATTGCCTTTTTTCGCAGTGAAAAAAGATTTTTGGTTGGACATTTATGAACTAATGCAACTTCACAAGCTCCTTTTGTATTTGTTCGTAAGCAGACAGAATCGCAGGCGGCTGAAATTGGGGCACTTGAGTGTGTAGCTCAGGCTGAAGGTCTGGTGACTCCAGAGCGTCTGGTCAAAGACTCCCAGAGGCACCATGGCAACTCGGATAGCGGTGAGAACGTAGAGACAGAGACGGCCTCCACTAGAGGAGATAATGCTAATGAGGACTCATAGGGTGAAACAAAATGGCTTAATTGTATTGTGTTCATCCCGTGTTAGCGCACAAAGGCTCGGGGAGGTTACGCTCACACATGAGGCTTATTGTAATCCCTCCGTAATTACCAAGCAAAGGCATCTTCTCATGGGAGCAGAGGGCTGTCCTCGCTGCACTATTCACACGTATCCTTAAGGAAGTATCAATTCCTTACTAAGAAGAGTCACAAAAGCTTGACAAAACCACATTCAGAGCACCTTTGTTGGGGCGTAGAGCTATGATAGACATCTACAGTGTTGAGAGAAAGGCTTATTCAGACGCAGGTCACTGTTAATGTCAACTGCAGAGAACCGAAACCGAACAACGGCACAACGATCTGTAAAGCCGGGCTATAAGTTGGCAATATGGGGCAAAAAATGTGCCGTGCGCTATTTAAATGCTGTGCCTGGGTGACAAAAGTTTATTTGGAAGTCTTTTGAAATGTCTCAGTCAGAGCCATTGGCGTTCTCTCTCTCTCTCTCTAGCTTTTGACAGGAAGCTCATGATTTTTAACGTACGCTGCATGCATAATACATCAGCCCGCACAATCACATACAGGATGTGCGAGCCAGCGGACGCAGCGAGCACCTGTGCCGAACAAAGATGGCCTTTCTGCCGTGGATGTCTGCCCTGGTACCCGCTGTCACCGTTTCCCTGCCCCGATCCCAGCTGCGCTGCATTCAGCCTGACACGCATTCATCTCGCTTAACGCCGCTCCAAAAGTGACACAGGCCGCCGCTCATAAAGAGCTCTTTATTTGGTTATTAACGATAGTAAGAAGGCCCTTGACAAACATTTTGGGAATGAGTTTGTGATTGTGAGGCTTGCACATGTGTGAGCTGGTGGCTGGTGCGCATGCAGTACCATGGCCGTTTGTCTGAGTGTTTTACCGTGGTATTAAGATGTCATCTGTCAGATCCGCTCTGCTCTGGAGGCTGTGCTCTGCTTCACTAATGAGTCTGTAGTAGATTCAGAGCGTCAACAGTGAATCTCACAAAGCCTGTCCAAAACATGTCTGGGGTGTATTTCACCACCAATTTAAAAGAGAAAAAAGGAAATGATATTTCACTTAATTCACAAATTAAGATTTCTGTGAGATTATGATTTATATGCGTTGTTACTTTTACTTACATAAAATAATAATAATAATAAATAAAAAATAAATAAATAAATATAAAAAAAAAAATATATATATATATATATATATATACATATATATACAATAGATACATATTGTTACATTGTACTTACATCTTTAAATGTACTTGCATTTAAAGTACAGTATCAGGATGTAATTACTTAACTGTACTTTAGCCCAAAATCTACCCTTCAAACACATATTAATTTCAATAGCAGCAAATGCAAATCCGGCAAGAGTTTTGAAGAACAACATTTACAATATATACATTATATCGCATGTTTAATTTTATAACATACATAGGAAATAGAATCAGTAAATGCATAGTAAACACACCTAATGTAAAGTGGGACACACAGACAGATGGATGGATTGATGGATGATAGACGGATGGATAGATAGATAGATAGACAGACAGACAGACAGACAGACAGACAGATGGACGGATGATAGATGGATGGATGAATAGATAGATAGATAGACGATGGATGATAGATAGATAGATAGACGATGGATGGATGGATGGATGGATGGATGGATGGATGGATGGATGGATGGATAGATAGATAGATAGATGGATGGACGGTGGATGGATGATTGATAGATGGATAGATAGATAGACGATGGATGGATGATTGATAGATAGATAGATAGACGATAGATAGATGGATAGATAGATAGATGGATGGATGGATGGATAGATAGATAGATATATAGATAGATAGATAGATAGATAGATAGATGTTTCTCCAGGATGCTATTTCAAACGTTGCACACTAACACACATGAATAGGGATGTGGTCTTGTTTAAGCCGTCTCTGTAATTGTGGTCAGTGATTAAAATGCGCCGTAAACAAAATGTAGCATAAGAACATTAGTCTACAGACATGTGGCCTGAAAGCATGTTTTTTCCGTGCGCTCCATGCATGTGTGCACATGTGTCCGCTGGCCTGCTCTGAGCGGGCTGTATTGTGTAACTGGAGATCAGGGCATGCTTTATACATGCAGAAATCTGGACACATTTACAGAGCCAGCTGCACACACAACAAAACCAGCACCCAGCTGCAGACGAGTCTCTCTCTCTCTCTCTCTCTCTCTCATGCCCCGGGTCTTTCTGCCCTGCACCCACTCCTGACGCATGTCCCGGGGCCACAGGCTTGTTGTAATGCTAATAACTCTGCTGAACAGAAAAAAAAAGTTGAAAGAGAGATGTTAAATGTTGTTTGCAGTCAGAACATAAAAGAAAAAGGGAAGGACACAGAAAGACCATTAGACACCGCAATTAATGACAGAAGCAGTCATGAAACAGTCACATGACAACAGGTTTGATTTCCACATGCATACATGAATGTTCACACTGTTCTTTACTATACAAATCAATGGCAACTGTCACTGTCACGTTCCAGAATGTGCACATAAAAAGCACAGTTAAAGTACAATAGTATTATAAAAGTACATAGTAAATTTGCCTGCATTTTTTGATCATTTTAACATCACCTCAAACTAAAGCTGCAGTTAATATTGAATATAATATAATATCTTTTCTGTGGAACACACAAAACCACATAAAAGTATGGACAAGTATGGTTGTAAGTATCTTAGTAACTACAGCTGGTCGGCATCAAGCACGTCTCCTTAGAGTTTTGTAATGATACAATAACCTTTGACCCTGTCGGAAGCACTCTTACCTGTAGGTAGGGCACTCACTAGGGTTTAGATCAGACAGTGTAGGGTTCAGTGTGCAGCGTCTACCCTGTATCGTCTGGTGTGTGTTACAGTGGGTGGTGATGCAGAGAGACACTCACACCAACCCGATCTCACAGGAGACGTAATGTATTGTAGAGGTGGCGATTTAATGTCTCATGACTTGGCCATTTCCTACACAACTCCCATATAGGCAGGTCTGAAACTGATGTAACATCAGCGTCCACTGTGAGGTCAGCTCTCACCCCACTACAATCTGTGTTTAATGCTGCATAACTCTTTCACGTAATTGTAATCTCACATTTATATATTGCACGTGACCCTGGAGCTCAAATCCAGTCATGCGTCTCACGGGTATATTTGTGGCAATAGCCAACAATACATTGTACGGGTTTTCTTTTATGCCAAAATTATTAGGACATTAAGATCATGTTCCATGAAGATATTTAGTAAATTTCCTACCGTAAATATATCAAAAATGTATTATTAGTAGTAATATGCATTGCTAAGGACTTCATTTGGACAACTTTAAAGGAGATTTTCTCAATATTTAGATTATTTTGCACCCTCAGATTCCAGATTTTCAAATATTGTCCTCTCCTAACAAACCACACATCAATGGAAAGATTATTTATTCAGCGTTCAGATGATCTATACACCTCAATTTTAAAAAGAATTTACCCTTATGAGTGTTTTTTTGGTCCAGGGTCATATATAGTATATAAATCTGAATGCATTGTTGTACATGGTAGAAAGAAACAGCATTTGCTTTCCATTTTCATGTTGACTTTTATCACATTGATAGTAAATATTACAGTACTTAGATCCTTAACTGCTGGTGTATGTGCCTGGTGTTACCCTGAGGCTTCTCGACATATATTAAGTATGGAAATGCTACAGACTTTGCTTAATGTGTCACAACAATTTTGCCACAGTCTCAAAGAAAAGAAAATATGTAACCTAAACGGTGTATGAAGTAATGAGATATTTTCTGCGGAACACAAAAGAACCGCATGCAAAGTTCTGTGCAATCTAAAGCAAATAACCCAAGCTTTGATATTTCATATGAGGTATAATTGCCTCCAAATGAAATTCTGCAGCTGAAGACCAGAAGAAATGTCAAAATATTCCTTAATACCATGCTAGGGATCATATTACCAAACTATAACTGTTTCTTTCGCTGAGCCCATTATTTTGTCCTGACATCCCGTATCCATTGTACTGTAACTGTGTGTTTTCAATCAATGCATGTGAAATAAATGGGCTCAAATATTCCCTAAACCGAGACTGATGCTGCAGCTTTACGGATGACACCCAGAGTGAAGTCATGTCATCATGTGAATGGGTGTGTTCGAGGGTCATAACCCAGCGTTTAAGGGGTTCACGTGTGAGTGCTGACGCTCGAGATGAAATCAGTGCTCAGCCGCCACCAGAGATGAGGAGCGTCGGCGGATGACTTCAAACTTACATTTGCATTTGACACATTTTCCACTTCTGGAGTAAAGTCTGGCCTACTTTGCAGCTAATATGCATTTGGTGTCTATTTACACTAGCTCCGCCCAACAATGCCTGGTTGGGCCACATAACATTAAAAAAGACAAAAGTGCCTAATGAAATGTTTAATAATAATACAAGTATTTATTGGGTAGGGTTAGGTGTAGGGTTTTTATTGTCCCGTTAAAGGCCCACTGTAGCGCAGCATTATTCCATGTGTTGACGTAATTTCCCCCGAAGCAGCTCCTCCCCTTTTTTAAAACAGCCAATAGCGTTTCGTAAATATCACAGTTTGGCTAGAGCCTTTCTGTTTGGTAAAGCCACAGTTCCCTCCTAATCTCTAACCGTTTCTCTTGATAATCTCCTCCGTATCGCTTTGAAATACAGCATTCTGTGCCGAATTTAAATGGGTCCGATACGTTTTGTTGTCTGCGCCGACTCGCGCATATGATCCGCTCTGCGTTCTCGTGTCTGTAGTCTAGACCAGAGCCGTTGGGGTGTGTGTGTATGTGTGTGTGCTGCGTCGGTGTGCGTGAAACTGACGTGAAACCAGACTTCATTCACCACTGTCTGAATCGTTTCCTATCGCATGTATAGTGCGCTATGTGCCATTTACCATGTAGGAAATAGTAAATGTGTGAACAGCTGACCGATTTCAGCCGCAGCTTCAGCGTCTAATTATAGTGTAGGGGGCGGGACGCTTCAAGTTCCAGAGAGCATTTGATTGGACAGAAGATGTGACGAGAAGCTGAAGTCCGCGATGATGTCATCAAAATCTGTGATCCATTTTAACGGAAGTTTTGAACGCTTTTATCTCCTAAATGCGAATTTCGTCATTGTTTTGGAACACACCAGCTTATTCCTAACCTTAAGGCTAACATAGTCATACTAAAAGCTAAAAAACTTGATTTCAGGGGGCCTTTAAGGCGGCATCCATTTTAATAAGCATAATCATTTACGCTCTATGTTATTATTGCACCCTGTTAATGTACAACAATACTGAGGTGCAAATAGTATGTATCTGTCAAAATAAAGTATCTAATTACTATTTACACATAAGAACTGCTACTTTTGCATGACAGTATTTTCACTCAGTGTAAATAGCCACTGCCCTACATTTTTGAGTAAAATAAATTGCCCTTCAAAGATGATATACCATAAACCTCTTAACTCTAAATTAATAACTAATGATTTTTACAATGGAAATTAATCAATCAAAAAAGAAAACATACTTAAACTGGACAGTGACTTTATTCTAGAGCGGCTGTACAGCCAAAACAATCTCTCTTCCATTAATCTTATCACTGTGAAGCTGCTTTGAAACAATCTGTACTGTGAAAAGCGCTATATTAATGAATGTGACAAATTCAGAAGCAACCTGTCTATTTCAGCCATGGATCCAGCAGTGCTTAAATTATCTTAAACAAATTTCAACATCTGTGTCTCAGGACTTTATATTTAGTTATCTGTATTTACAGACTTTTTACGGAAACTTCAGCTCCTTGAGTTTCATTGTTATTAGTGACTGTTGCTGTTTTTGATCCAGCAGAACAGTGTTGAAAGTCAGGTGGTTGAAACGCAGACGGCCTCTTCACAAACATGGCTAGTATTTTAATAACAACTTATCTCCACTGCTGCACCTCGAGGTCAACTGTCTTTTTTCTTACTAACGCTAGCTGTAGTTCGTGACATCGGCAGCTTTTATACAGAAACATCGTCCTGAGAGTGAGATGAAGTCAAAACCGGCCCTGTTTGTTTCTGATAGGTGAAATATGAGCACTCTTCAGGGGCCGTGTTTTCAAGATTCACCGTGATATAAAAAACTGCATTTCAGCAGGCTGTAATAACTCCACTTTGGACACGTTTGGTGAGTCTAGGTTCCCCACCAGCAGTGTGTCTATGAACACCAGTAAACCCTTTACCACAGAAATCACAGTCGCACAGTCTATTGGGTGAGCCATGTCTAACCTAGAGCCTAATGATCATGCGGTTGGTTTTATGAACAGCTCAAGGCTGTAAGATCTAACCTGTGGTATTTTATATAGTACAGTAGTTTCCAAACGTTTTAGACCCCACACACCCCCTTCGTTTGCATGGCAATTGAAACCATCCCATCATCCCATATCTGCTTAAACATGGCACAGTCACATTCACAATAACAACTCGCTCTCAAAGTCCAGATAAAATAGCATTTCGCTTCCATAACCTGCCATAAGTATTTCAGAGTGGAACAGGACATTAAACAAGAAAAAAAAAATAGGTTGGGACTTGATTATATCCCATTAAATCAACTATTTTTCCAGGCCATCCTGTACTTGCTATTATACTTTATACTTACACTATTACCATCACAAATGAACTGGCTGCTCACATCAATAATAAAGATTCACACAATAACCGATTTTATTACATACACTATATTGCTAAAAGTATTGGGACACCCCTCCAAATCATTGAATTCAGGTGTTCAATCACTTCCATGGCCACAGGTGTATAAATCAAGCACTAGGCATGCAGACGCTTCTACAAACATTTGTGAAAGAATGGGTCGCTCTCAGGAGCTCAGTGAACTCAAGCGTGGTGCCGTGATAGGTTGCCACCTGTGCAATAAGTCCATTCAAGAAATTTCCTCACTACTAAATATTCCACGCTCAACTGTTAGTGGGATTATAACAGCCACGAAGTGGTAGAACACATAAAATCACAGAGGGGTCAGCGCATGCTGAGGGTCACAGTGCGCAGAAGTCGCCAACTTTCTGCAGAGTCAATAGCTACAGACCTCCAAACTTTGTGTGTCCTTCAGATGAGCTCAAGATCAGTGTTTCCATGGCCGTGCAGCTCATCCAAGCCTTAAATCACCAAGTGCAATGCAAAGCGTGGGATGCAGTGGGGTAAAGCACGCCGCCACTGGACTCTAGAGCAGTGGAGACGTGTTCTCTGGAGTGACCAATCACGCTTCTCTGTCTGGCAATCCCATGGACGAGTCTGGGTTTGGCGGTTGCCAGGAGAACGGTACTTGCCTGACTGCATTGTGCCAAGTGTAAAGTTTGGTGGAGGGGGGATTATGGTGTGGGGTTGTTTTTCAGGGGTTGGCATCAGCATACTTCAGCATACCAAGACATTTTGGACAATTTCATACTCCCAACTTTGTGGGAACAGTTTGGGGATGGCCCCTTCCTGTTCCAACATGACTGTGCTCCAGTGCACAAAGCGTCGGTCCATAAAGACATGGATGAGCGAGTTTGGTGTGGAGGAACTTGACTGGCCTGCACAGAGTCCTGACCTCATCCCGATAGAACACCTTTGGGATGAATTAGAGCGGAGACTGCGAGCCAGGCCTTCTCGTCCAACATCAGTGCCTGACCTCACAAATGCGCTTCTAGAAGAATGGTCAAAAATTCCCATAAACACACTCCTAAACCTTGTGGAAAGCCTTCCCAGAAGAGTTGAAGCTGTTATAGCTGCAAACCCTACGGATTAAGAATGGGATGTCATTAAAGTTCATGTGCATGTAGAGGCAGGCGTCCCAAAACGTTTGCCAATATAGTGTATGTTAAGATACATTTACTTGAGAAGCAAGATGACATAAAACTTCAAGTCTTGTTTTCTAGAAGAAAAAAATAATAATAATTAAGCAAGTTTTTGCTTTAAACGTGAAAAAACATCTGCCAATGGGGTAAGAACAATAATCTTGTTTACCCTTTGAATTTTCTCACCCCACTGGCAGATGCTTTCTAGTACAAATTATTTAGTGTTTTTTTTTTTTTTTTGCAGTGACGACAATTTGTAGATTGTAACATAAAGAGAGGAACGTGAGTGGCAGATATCAGGACTACTTGTAATTTTTTTTAAACACTGACATCAGTGTTCTGATATCAGCAAGTAAGTTTAGGAGAAACACTTTATGCCATTACAAATATTTCCGTAAAATTTTTTGGAAACCATGTCTCATGTCTCGTGCCTCGCATTCAGTAAATGGAGGTTTTCTGGACAGGAACCCTAACAGGGAAGCAGCGGCCAGTCCTCGTGGTGCCTCATACATTAGCGCATGGCCGTTTCAGGCCGTTTGACATAACGTATTGGGCATAGCGCAAAACATGGGCTGACTAATTACTGATGTCATTGCTGGGATATGCTTTCAGTTCAAGTCTGTTTTGAGGGTTCTGCTGAAATCTACCTCCATGTTTTTCTCTTCTAAGTGAAGGAGAAGGTTGCATGGTGAGTGCATAGGGATTGTGTTTCATAAAATACAAAGTAATTACTTTCCATTGAATTGATATTTTACCTTTTACTTACATATGTAATGTTCACTCTTTTCTTTTAAAAGCCCAGAAGACAAAGTGGGCTTAAGTAAACAGTTAAACATTTTATTTTTAGCTTTGCTAAAAGATAACTAAAATGCATGATTTATTTGTGTTTCATCTGGGTAACTGGTAGAAATGTAGATAAATTGTGTAAGCAAAGAAGACTTTGTGGCCGTGTCTCAACTGAAAAGACTCAGATGGGCTACTCAATAAAGATTGAGCTCTGAATGGTTTTATGAAGGCCAGAAACCGTTTGTTTAGAGCAGTGCAGCCCAAGCGTGCAGGTCGCACAGCGAAATTGCAGGCCGGCTGAAAGCTGATACGCTCATAGAGTCTGAAGTTTACACAGAGCAAATACAAATAATGAAGAACTATAACAGAAGTGCTTTCTATGTCACCATGCATTTATCCTTTACTCCTGGGAGCTACTCTTGATAAAGATTCCCGAAATACTGCTGCATGATATAGTGTAGTATATACTGTAAATAAATATACACCATGTGACGTTTTTTTATAAAATAGCAGCAACAGCAGCATGATACACCAGATAGAACTGAATACACTAAATATGTGACCCTGGACCACAAAACCAGTCATATGGGTCATTTTTTAAAAATTGAGTTGTATACATCATCTGAAAGCTGAATAAATAAATAATATAAATAATATCCATTGATTTATGGTTTGTTAAGATAGAACAATATCTGGAATCTGAAAAATCTAAATATTGAGAAAATCTCCTTTAAAGTTGTCCAAATGAAGTTCTTAGCAATGCATATTACTACTAATAATACATTTTTGATATATTAACGGTAGGAAATGTACTAAATATCTTCATGGAACATGATCTTAATGTCCTAATGATTTTTGACATAAAAGAAAAATGGATAATTTTGACCCGTACAATGTATTGTTGGCTATTGCCACAAATATACCGTGAGACGCATGACTGGATTTGAGCTCCAGGGTCACAAATAATAGCTACTTAATTAGCCATGTCAGGAAGTTATCACAGATGTGTGTTTTTCTGCATTTTACAGAAGCTTGACTGTTGCTGGATAGAAATGCCAAAATGCGCATAAAAACATATGCGCTCATTTAAGTCGGATAAACATTTTATCCAATAAGAAATAGCGAATAAATACCTTGATGCTCATCATAAAAGACATATGTGACCTGGACCTACCAGCGGGCCGATCTCGTTGCACAGCATCTGAAATGTTGTTTTGTTTGTTCTGAAATGCCTGACCCAAAGTCTGTCATCAAAGTGCTTCAGTTATTACCTGACTTGCTGACTTAAGGTTGATTTGTACTTCTGCGTCGGACCTACACCGTAGCCTCTGCGCGTCCGTTTTCATTTATAGTTCTGCATCGCTGTCCGCGCCGACGTACAATTACACATGCAGACCGCTAGTAGGCAGTGTCCTGGTGTACGGTTGATGATGTAACCTACAGTATCTGAAGAAGAAGCAGCTTGTGTGATGGTAGCAAATAGACAGCTACTTTTGTTGCAGCTTGAAGAACAGATCATTTATAATCCGCAAGCGGAAATGCGTATAAGGAAATACAACGCTATCACAGATTATTTATTTTTTGACCTGAAGGAGCGGTTCTAGCAGACCAGTCACAGTGCCTCCATTGTTTGGCTTGCTCAGTTGGGGACACTAAATTTTCAAATAAATATCCAAATAAATTGAATTACTAAAGTAAATTAACTATATCAACTACATTACTTGAATATATATGATAATTGAAATGAGCTGATGACATCACCGTTTTCTCCAGAGCGGCTGTACAGCCGAATCAAATTCTGTTCATTATTTTCCTGTGAACACTGTGAAGCTGCTTTGAAACAATCTGCATTGTAGAAAGCGCTATATAAATAAAGTTGACTTGACTTGACTTACATTTTTGGAGTGGTACACACAGCCTACAACGTAGCTACGGTGTTGTCACGTATAGTTTTGGTTTTTGGTTCATGTTTCATGACTTTTATTTTGGAGTTTAGTCACCGTCTTGTTTTCCCATTGTCATGTTCCTGGTTTTGTCATGTGATCCTGCCATGTGCTCCCTTGTCATGTGTTCATGACTTTTATAATGGATGGATGCACTTTTTTGGGCTTCAAACTCAATGGACCCCGTCACTGCTATTATAAAGCTTGGAAACATCAGGACATTTTTAATATTTTTAAGATTGTATTCGTCTGAAAGCAGAATGTCATACACACCTAGGATGACTTGAGGGTGACTAAATCATGGGCTCATTTTTATTTTAAAGTGAACTAATCCTTTAAATTCTCAACTTTGGATGGAAACATAGCTTGTGTGTGGAACTTGAAATTATTAACAGGAAAAAAACAAACATCACGGGCAGCATGGATAGAGGCAAAGACAAATCATTGAGGAAAATGGTTTCATTCAGCAAACGCTTTCATTCTCAATATTCATTTTACAGGAGGACGATGAGTCAAAGAACAGGGCAAAACTGTATAGAATAAGGCTTAGCAGGAAGGAAGGCTAGTTTTGTGGACAGAAAAGTGTAAAAATCTTGATTCAATTGATACAACTTAAAAGTTCAGTTCAATTTCAAGCTTCTAAAAATACACGGATTGCAACACTCCATATGAAAGCATACATCACGGTCTTGACTGATTGTGTCGGCATCTGCAATCAACATGTTACGGTCCATCTGGATAAGCTTTGCGAACTCCAACATATCAAACCTGGCACCTCTAACTCCTGTAGGCCTGCGTCACTGCAGCGCTAATCAGCCAATGTATGCACAGCTCCGGCTAGATTTCAGCCCGGACCGGCTGAAGGCTTCCATTACACGCACATGGTGTGGTGTGTCAGACCGCAGCTCTGGACCACAGCGCTTCAATGTGCGGCGACTGGCTGTTTTGACAGAGAGCTGTGAACTGAATTGATGTGCAAGACGTCGCGTCACAAGCGTTTCTTTGGCTGTCAGTTTCAGCATTCTCCAAGATGTATTGTTGATCTTGTGAAATGTATACTTTATTTGCTCTTGTCCTGAAGCCAGGATCATTGCGTGGTTTTGTTTTCAAATGTTTCCCCTGCGCTGTGATTGATTATCTGTGACTTGATGACTCATTGAGTTGGTTTATTGACAGTCAGAAAGTAAGATGGCCACACCAAAGGAATGTGTGACTGCTCTGAAACTTCTGAACGGGGCGAATGCGTTTTACAATATGGGTGCCACTTCCAGTTGGGTGAAATGCCACTCATAGCGACTGAGACGAATCATTTCAATTCATACAGCTGTCCTACAAACAATCCTTATCGCTCAGTCTGACTGGTTGAGCTGCAAAATTTCCAGCATGCTCTATTTTTATCCATCAGGAAATTAATGGTAGTCATTGGTATCGCAAGAATATATGCGGCACAAGCTCTTTTCAGTCTGCTAGCCAGAGTATCTGCAACCCTGCTGAAAAAAACCAGCATATACTGGGTAGGTATATTTTGAAGCATGGCAATTGGTTTGAGCTGGTTTATGCTGGTCCTGAGCTGGAGCTAGTTTCTTAAGACCAGCTCAAACCAGCTGCCATGCTTCAAAACATACCTAACCAGCATATGCTGGTTTTTTTCAACAGGGAAGGTTTTTAAAAACAAATTTAAGACCTTTTTTTGAGACCTGCACAAATAAAATGAATACCATATGGGCAGGCTAGGGCAATGTTTAGTATCATAAACCTTAAAAACCACGATTTAAACTTTGCAGTTCAAATAATACACAATTTCTTTAAAAAGATGTACGCCTCACATTTGAACCTGTAAACCATTTTTTTAAAGAAAAGTGATGAGTAAAAGTTGAAATGATTATATTTATGTTCTTATGATTATGTTTTAAATATATGATTGTGGTTCACCCTCTGACAGTAGGTGGCGCTTATGGAACAGCAGAAATGTAATTGTTGCCCTGGTAACCCCTGTATAAAAATCAGCTGCACTTATTAGAACAGCGAATTTCTCTGAAAGGCGATGAGTTTGCAGGTATACATTACTATTACACAATACAATACTATTAGTTAATTCATAGTTAATATTGCCACGGGTTGCTCCAATGAAGACGAAGATGAATACAACAATCAAACAAGGTTTATTTTTAAATGACTCAAAGACAATCCAACGGCGTAACAGTGTGTACACACAAGCAAAACCAGACAACTGAACAGTGGACAGACACAACTTAAATACATGGTAAATGAGGGAAATAATGGTGAACACCTGTGATGATCAAAGGAATTACCATGACAGGGAAGGAAGACATGTGACTAATGACAACAAACTGAATATTACTGTGACAAATATATTACATTGTTAATATATTAATAGTCTATATACAAATAGTGAGTTCTTCATGTATTGTCACAGTAATTAACAATTTATTATTGTTTAATAGCTCATATGTAAAGAGTTTGATAATGTTTTTTATGCTTTGTTAACAACTTATTAACCCTAAATAGTTCTCACTTCAGTTTAGGTCACAGAAAATGGGAAAATGTCATTAATTAAGTGCTTTAAACCAACCATTAATTGCATAAGTAGTAAGTGTTTCTTAAAATGTTTACGAATACATTCATTAAATCATACCCATTTGAAGTTTAATGATCAATCACATCAAGCCATATCAAAATTCAAAAGACCTCTTGAAATAAGATATACCATTTAAGATATTTTTATGGCCTTAAATTTGATAAAACTGAATTTAAGGCTCTTTTAAGGAGCAGCTGTAATAATATGAAAAACACATCAGGCACTGCGCTCTTGTGGTCTGTTCTCCTGAGTCAGTGAATGATATTGTGGGGTTGTTCATGGTCTGCTAAAAGAGATTAAGTACTTGTACACTGTTAAGTTTTATTTTGATGTTCAGCGGTTGAAAGATGAGAATAATGTCATCTCATTGTACCTAATTTTTGCACTTCATAGAGCCTTTAAACAAATGTATTTGCAGTCGCTGGTTGTTTATAGTTTAACAGAAGTTTTTTCACTTATAATTCAAAGTTGGATTGGAGTATTACTACAGACAGTGAATTAACTGTTGTGGTCTTCTGAATTCCTACAATATAGCCACTGAGCGGTCATGAAAATATATTAGCGAACACAGCGCATTCAAGTTTAAGATTTATATTAGTATTTGTGGGAATCAAACCCATGGCCTTGGTGTTGTTGTGCTTTATGAGTTTTAGCTCATGATAGAGTTTTTAAAAAAAATACAAGTTATATTCATTGACTGATTAAAAAGTTACTTTATTTCAATGGCATGCTGCACAAGGCCGTCTGTTACAAAAAACAAACAAACAAAAAAGGTTAAATAGTGAAACCTGAGAATTGGGAGACACAACAGGTGTTAAATCTGTTAAGTGTTTCAGATGATACTGCCCTGGTGAGTTTAATTAATCATGGCAATGATCTGGCCTACAGAAGAGAGATGAAATTTATGACAATGCTTTCCTGCCATTGACAGAATTTTTTGGTAATTCATGTTTCACTGTAATACACTAGGGGCACTATTATGCATCTTCTGACATAGTACAGAATCTCCAGATCCAAAAACAAACAAACAACAGCAGAAACAAGCAATAGAAGCATTGTTTACACACATGTGCGCTAACAAGATCATCAAGCGTTTAACAGCCTATGAATCAAACGTTACCGAATGAAACGTCAAACCCTCAAAGAGGAACAGGACTGTGAAGCTTTAATCGGAAGCGATTTTATTAAACGTATCCACATTTAAGTGTTGATAAAAAAGAGATTGCATGAAGTTAGAAGAAAATTTTGTGTTTTCAGATATGCACACAACAAAATATTCTGGTGGCCGTGAAGTTTTTTTGAAAATGATCAAAAATGCTGGCAATGGCTGGCAACTTTTTTTTTTTTTAAACGCTGGCGGGGTTAAAAACACAACCATAATTATGATTATTATTAACCCCTCACCCCCCAAATAGATTTTTTTTGTATAATTTACTCACCCTGTAACTCATCTTATTATTTTTTCTTGGGATAGCTTTTTTTCCATACAACACTTTATAGCCCAATCCTGCTCCAACAGCTCCAACCAGCCCAATCCTGCTCCAACAGCTCCAACCAGCCCAATCCTGCTCCAACAGCTCCAACCAGCCCAATCCTGCTCCAACAGCTCCAACCAGCCCAATCCTGCTTCAACAGCTCCAAACAGTCCAATCCTGCTCCAACAGCTCCAACCAGCCCAATCCTGCTCCAACAGCTCCAAACAGTCCAATCCTGCTTCAACAGCTCCAAACAGTCCAATCCTGCTCCAACAGCTCCAACCAGCCCAATCCTGCTCCAACAGCTCCAAACAGTCCAATCCTGCTTCAACAGCTCCAAACAGTCCAATCCTGCTCCAACAGCTCCAATCAGCCCAATCCTGCTCCAACAGCTCCAAACAGTCCAATCCTGCTTCAACAGCTCCAACCAGCCCAATCCTGCTCCAACAGCTCCAACCAGCCCAATCCTGCTCCAACAGCTCCAAACAGTCCAATCCTGCTTCAACAGCTCCAACTAGCCCAATCCTGCTCCAACAGCTCCAAACAGTCCAATCCTGCTTCAACAGCTCCAACCAGCCCAATCCTGCTCCAACAGCTCCAACCAGCCCAATCCTGCTCCAACAGCTCCAAACAGTCCAATCCTGCTTCAACAGCTCCAACCAGCCCAATCCTGCTCCAACAGCTCCAATCAGCCCAATCCTGCTCCAACAGCTCCAACCAGCCCAATCCTGCTCCAAGAGCTCCAACCAGTCCAATCCTCCACGTTCTGCTCCACGTTCTGCTCCACGTTCTGCTCCACATTCTGCTCCACGTTCTGCTCCACGTGTTTATGGTATTTCAAGTTAGATTTTTCCCCCTCGTGGGTTTTTGTTTTGTGTTTGTTTATTATTTTTTCAATAAATCCACCTTCCTGCATTTGAGTCCTCGCTCCCATTTTTCCCTTCCGTTATGTGACAGTGCTTGCCTGCCACTTTAAATGCTCAAGCTCGCTACAGCATGATGGATTCTGATTGGCTGTCAGTGTTTTTATTGTTCATCAGCAGGATAAAATCGTTCTGAAAGTGATTCCAACTATATTGTTTATCTATATCATTATCGTTATAGCTGTGGTGTGTACTCTGCTATTCTTAAGTATTGAAAACGATTTTTAGAACTATTTATTTATCGTTATCTTTATAGTCATCGTCCTTGGTGTGAACGGGCCACTAAAAGTATTCTTTTCTGCCAAAGCTCATTTGTGATTACGTCCAGATTTATAGTGCAACCAGTCCAATCCTGCTCCGACAGCACCAACCAGTCCAATCCTGCTCCTGAAGGGCCAACGTCCTGCAGAGTTTAGCTCCAACCAGCTCCAACACACTTGCCTAGAAGTTTCTAGAAGACCTTGATTAGCTGGTTCAGGTGTGTTTATAAGAGTTGGAGCAAAACTCTGCAGGATAATGGGCCTCCAGTAGCAGGTTTGGACACCCCTGCCCTGACAGATGGCCAGTCCATCACAGGGTTTTCTATCAAGACTCTAATAACATGTTACAAACACCACCAGAGGTTCTTGCTGAAAAGTTGTTTCTATTGCAGGTGATTAAGGTGATTTGTTGCTCATTTTGAAAAGGAATTGGAATGCATAGCACATACATACACACTTAGCTTAATGTGCATGTTTGTACTCCTGAAAGCAAAGGTTTCTCTTGTAAATAATGATGGCGAGTGTTCCACTATGTGCTCTGATGAAACTGATGAGCTACTGATTCTTTTAGAGAATGTTTCTTATAACAAAACTCAGCTTTTTGTTTGTGATCACTAACAGTGTTAGTAACCGGGAAGCAATCAATCATTAAGATGCAAAATATCACAATGTGCCCTGCACTGTTCATGTTAATAGCATTGAGAGGGTGCCGGTATCTAGGCAGGACCTTGAACTCACTTTCCCAAGCAAACAATGACACTTTGTCTCATTCTGGACGTGTTAGATGTTGGATATGAACAGGAGCAAAAGCTTTTAATTTCCTGAGGTGACTCGCTCTGCTCAGCTGGGCTGCTCTGCATGAGAAAAGCAGTTGACCTCCATTTCCTTTTGCTACGAAGGGAAATCGACGATTCTTGGACAGCTCAAGATGAGTGTCCCATTTTATGAATGGAGTGAAAGTAAGAGTGCGCTCACATTGTTGGGAGAGTAATTTATCTTGAGGAGGGACAAAACCCCATTCATTGTTGTCTAGATGGAGGCAAAGTGAAGTTCAGAGTTGAGCGATAGCGAGGGGCCTCCGCTGTCACAGGTCAAATGGAGTGGGTTATGTGTGCGCGTCAGGGCTGGGGAGGAAGTGCATGTGCTGGGGCCAAACGGGGTCACACCTCCAAGAGTGTCAAACAAAGCAGCGTAACTCCAGAAGCCCCAGAACTCACGACTCCCATGAACTTTCACACATGAGACCCACTCTGAGCTCCACTGCTGATTATTTGTAGCTATTTCCAATGGTGCCACTGATCTGACAAAAAGCTTGCCTGATTCCCAGTTTGCAGACCTCTATTGCTCGCATCCTACTTTTGGGTCCAAACATGATTTGGGAAATGCTATAGAAAATGTGAAGCATGCAAATTCGTGAATGATACATCATCAATATCAGTTCATTCTGTGAGTCAGGAAAGACTGATTTCATCTAAATCCATTGCCTTGAAATTCATGTTTATCTGTTGCAAACTCCTCCGCTGTGTCTCGAAGACTCACATTTGCAGTGTTCATTTTGACAGCCAATTTTGATTTAGTTTTAGTCATATTTTAGTCACCGGAATTGGTTTTAGTCGAATGAGTTTAGTTCAATTGTAATGCATTAATTGAGCATTTAAGCATTACATAACCGACTGTTACTTGAATACATGCCAAAACTGACATTTTGACACTTATTTGACTGTTCAAGCTCAAAAAATACACGAAAGAGAGCTCAATTCATTTTTTTGTTAGTTTTTTTTAAAAACATCTATATAGTTTTTATAATGTTGTATTGCTGTTTTAGTTAGTATATCAGGTTAAGCTAAAGCTTCAAATAAGTTTTTTATTATTTCAGTTAACATTTATTTAATTTTAAGTAATGAAGATTTTTTAATGGTTTTAGTGAACTATTATAACCCTGATGCTTTATTGAATGATATGTGTCAAATACTGTTCTTAGTCTTTCCTCCTGACTATGAGTTAAATGGGAATGAAATTAAATACAGTTTATTGTGTAACCAAAAATAAGCTTAATTATAAACAAGCTCGAAATACACCGGGACACTTATTTTGAAATGCCTTACTATTGCAGTAGTTCAGATGAGGGAGATAAAATATACATTGTTACAACCGTCTTAAACGTATTACTATATAAACATGGTAAAGTAAACATTGTCATTATTCCTCAGCTTTAGTTCATAAACATTGCCTGGCATAAATGTGTGTTATTCATTGATTGAGCCGCTCTGAAGCTCTGGACGCGCAACAGCGCCACGTTTCCCGCGGTTAGATCAGCTTGTTACAATTCAGATGAGCGCATCTATTATCAGTTCTGGCTGGATCTCTTCCTCAGTCGTCCCTCCCTAACATTTTCATCTAATTTTTATTAATTTACGAAAATGACAGTACATTTTCATCATAGTTTTTGTCATCCAAAACTCATTTTCGTCACTGAAAAAAGGTCGTTGGCGAAAATTATGATGAAAATTATTCGTCAACGAAATAAACACTGCACATTTGTCAGCCACATGCATCATATAGCCTGCCTCATTTCAGAAAAGAACGTCACACTTTCCAAATACACCCTTTAAATTTGATGTTGGTGGATGAAGAAGGTGTATCTTAACTGGTACAGGTAACCCACAATCCTTTGTGTTGCCTTGAATGTATTTGAAAACATGGCATCAAAAACTACAGTTGAAGACGTGGGGCCCTATGTGGTGCAAGTGTTTTCTGCTAGTTTCAGCCTGAAGCAGTTCTCATGTTCACATCCAGCTCCATGTTGTTTAAATATCAAATGCACTGGCGCATCTGTTCACCCATGGGCGTCTGGTCTGAACACCAGGAGTTCAGGAGCATTGTTGGAGCGTTGCTATTGTGAGAAACTGAAAACGACTGCGCCATTGACCAACACAAACCTGCTCTAAAGTCAATAGCGCAGTATCTTAGTGTTATTTAAAGGGTGTGTTAGTAATATGAGCCTATAGGCGGTGCACAACGCACGTACACTCTGATTATTACACACACAGGGACGCGCAGCAGCACACACACACACGTTTAAATATTAAAAATAAAAGGATTCCTCTCTGGAGAAGCGTTCAGTCTTTCCCCCATGTAAATAGTGAATCTGCCATGGCGTGAGCACAACTGGCTTTTAAAGGGAATGGGAGATTAGACTCTGATTGGTTTATTGCACGTTACGCCCAAAACACACCCATGACTCATTAAGAGATGTGGTACAACCCTTTTGGACCATGCCGTTTCTCCCATCGTTAAACTAGCAAAAGTAGATTTAGAGTGCACCTGCGCCGTGAGCTTCAGACCATGCGCTCAGATCGATAAAATAGGGCCCATAGTATTCTAATGTAAGTAATGTTTCTAATACAAAGTACCTCAAGTGTTGTTAGAAATGACACGTGTAAACGTGTTGGCATATAAACTGTAATATGTTCTTGTTTTCTTTTTATGCCCTATGTCCTACAGCCATCTTGTTTAACTGTATTTTGAGGACATGTGGTAAACCACAGCCTACAGAGGATGCAACATTTGTCATTCACACTCATTTCAGAAAAGCACGTCAGACTTTCCGAATGCACCCTTCAGATTCAATCTTGTTGGATGCAGTAGGTGTATCTTTACTGGTACAGATAACCCACAATCCTTTGTGTCGCTGTGAACAAACATTGAACAAACGTTGTCCTACCCTGAACATCCTTCAAAATAAGAAACAGCCCTTGTTTTGCAGAGAGCAAAGGGTTGGCATTAGCATAAACAGATACACACTTCAAAATCCCACTCTTATTTTCAATAATAACCATTTTTAACATTTGACATATAATGAAAACTGACATTTTAATTATATGTTAATTTCTGTAGTATGCTCATACACATTTACAGAAAGCCAACATTTCAATCCAGAGTCATGAGTCAATATTTGAGGCCTGGGAGGCTTTTGTTTGCTCTGTCATCTCCAGCCTCTCAAATACCACTTAAATGGATTTGACACAAATGCCAAACACTAATGATTTGGTTGTCTGCACCATGCATGTACAGCCCACTGTCAGTGTGGTGTTTCAGAGACCGCCTCGACCGTCAAAATCATGAAAAGAACCTTCAGTTCCTCATGAATTTTCCACCGTCTAATCGCCAGTGTGGCACAAGCCCCGATAATATAGCCTGGGCCTGGAAAACCACACTTGGGTAAACTGAGGGATTGTGGAAGAATGCTCCATTGCACTCCAATCCATGGAGGAAATGTAAAACACATGAGATGTGAAAAGCGAGCAATTACCGTCTGAGGGCAAGCGAGGGTTAAAAAGATACTCTTTGACTTCAGCAACACTCCAGAGATTGAAACAGAAGGACTGTCATTGTTCTAATGATCTGTATTTTGTTAGACTATGTAAATGTATTAGGTTTACTTATGATTTTGTGTTCTTAAATTATTACTACATGAATGCACGTTAGCATGTATTGTGTGGACCATGTATTCTGTGTGTTTTAAGCATAGACTGTATAAAACAATGGACGTAGTGATACGTCCTGAAGAGCATTTTTGAAGCCCAAAGTGGCAGCGCGTCACTCCCGGATAACCGAAAGTGGGCAAAGAGGCGGGACGTGGGTGGAGCTGACAAACGGCTAGTAGTGACAGCAGAGGCAATCCACCTGTCACTCAACTGGCCACGCCCTTAATTATGCAGAACTTTAATGTTTAATATAATTTAAACGGATGAGTTATCAAAAACATTCACGCCCTCACAGATGACATGAAGGGCAAAATTAGCCATATAGACCAAAACCACTTTTTGTACCAAGCTGTAAACATGTTGCTTTCTGCTGTAAAGTTGGGCATTTTAACATGGGGGTGTATGCGATTGACTCCCTTTTGGAGACTGTCTCTAGCGGCCAGTCGATGAATTGTAGTTTAAGTCACTTCAGTGTTGGATTCAAGAGAGACCGCTTGGTTTTAAGTCTGTTTTGCCCGAATAACAGTATGACACAGTGCAAATCACTATTAAATTCTTCAGAAAATCTAGTTTAGAACCTTTAGTACTCTTGAGATTTATCTTTCCTGGTTGCTTTCAAACCCAATGAAGCCATCCAAACTTACACACTGCCTCCATTATACTACCAAGTGTTACTCTTAAAAGTTGGTGTTTTAGCATCCAAAAACTGCTACCCATGACATTAATATTTTAGAACAACAAATTAGAGAGTAAATAGTGATTGAGAAGTGTTTGCTCGAGTGGCTTCTTTCAAGGCCGTGATTAATGGGATGGTCATCTTGCCGACACCTAAATTATGCGGAAAGGAAAAGCACAAACCGTTTTGGCTCTGAGAGTAAGAATTTCTCCAATGATCTGACAGGAAACACAAATAACACGGCCAGCGCCTCTGAGTTCTCCGTCTGAGCCATGAATTCATCTACACCTTCAGTTTTGCTAAAGGTAGTGTGTTTGGGTGTGTGTCCATGAAGTTTATGAAGATATGTAGTGTCGGTTGAATGATAATGGTGTTAACACTGGTTTCAACGTCAAGCAGACGCAGAACATTCCAATAAAAGTTTATCATTAACAGGAGCATTACGTCTAATTACGGTGCAAAAATTGGCCCACATTTATCATTCTTTTATTACTAGCACACAATGACTCAACAGTTCACCCACACGGCTAAACTCCCACCCGCTCGATTGGACGTTTTCCTGTGGTTTGGGGCTTAATTAGACCATTTTGAGTACGTCTAAATATTACTAAAGAGAGTTCTCTATTGGTCCCAGTGTTAGTGTACAGGCCAGCACATTTATTTTTGTGTCTAAGTCTTTAAGCTCTGACTGCAGACTCTTTGGCCCAGTCATAAAGCTTCTTCTCCGAGTGGATAATTGGATTTATATATTTTTTCCAATTTTGCAATTCTAGAATGTTTCATTTTTCAAAGTGCACTAGAAAAAACCTTGGACTGTCTATCTCCATCTGTATTTGAAACATAAAATTGCTTAAGTTACAGTGTGTGCGTGTGTGTGTGCGTGTGTGTGTGTGTGTGTGTGTGTGTGTGTGTGTGTTTTTCGGGGGTAAAGTTTGAGATATGCCTATGGTTGGCTGTGCTCACCATATCCCAACAGAATTGACTAGTTACACGAAGAGCTGAGAAGAACCTTATAGTATCTAAAAAATAAAATAAGTACCACATCACTTCTTTTCTTTACTTATGGGCTTGATGTAAACCACGCAAGACCACATCACAAACACTACTGTTCAAAAATTTGCAGTCAGCAAGATTTAATACTTTTATTCAGCAAGGATGCATTAAATTGATCAGAAGTGACACTAAATGCATTTTTAACCTCCTAAGACCCAGGAAACCAGTCTTTTGAATTGTGTATTTTTTCATGTCATTACATTGTTTAGAGCATAAGAAACAAATGAAAAATGATATTTTATTCATATGTTGTGCTGTGTCCTCTGTAGTGACTCCATGAAATGACACATAAAGGCAAAAACAATGGGATTTATTTTTCATTCACCAATCAATTTTCAGGTTTCAGAATTTTTTTTAACCAATCTTTGTTTAAAGATGATTCTCAACCATGTTATGAAAGATATAACGGAATGAATTGATATATCATTTTACTTTATGCAGTATGTGTGTAAAATGGCCATACATGTGTTTTCCCATTCAATGCCATGTATCAATACACTGGATCTGATGTGTTCTTGGAGCAACATGTAATGAGAACAGAGGTGTAATAATTGGCAACATTTTCATAATAATATCTAATATTTCATAGGAACATTGATATGTAATTTCTTTCCCTGTTCACTTGTTGTGTCCCCATAATGCCTGATAAAAATGATTTAGTCCCGGACATGAAATCAATGCCCTGTTCTTTAACAGAAAGTCATTTTTTGATTAGAAACCATGTTGATTTATAACAAACAATTTGAAAATTAGTCAGATTTAATTTCCATAAGAGAGCTAATTTGATCATTCAGTTATTTTTAAAGACCAAGGAGAAGTCCTGGTGAAACCTCCAAACATTTGGTATGTCTGCAAAGCCCTGAATGTGCTCTGTGCAGGACATCCCAACTGAAAACTGTGACGTGCGGTGTCAGAGAAATTCACTCAAATATAATGTCCTCGTATGAGAACGGTGGCACCCAGGATGGTAATGTTATCAAACATTTTGGTAGCACTTTATTTTAAAGTCCTGTTCCCCATGTACATATTATGTACTTGTTATAGTAATTGCAATACCTGGGTAATAACTACCCCTGAACCTGCCCCTAAACCTAACATTAACCCCTGTCGTTACCTTATATTACAGTACTTTCTTAGGTAAGTACGCTGTAAGTACACATACTATAAAATAATGCTGAACCAATGCTGTTCTTTTGAGCTTTCTATTCATCAAAGAATCCTGAAAAATAAAATACATCACGGTTTCCACAAAAATCTGAATCAGCACAACTGTTCAACACTGATAATAATCATAAATGTTTGTTGAGCATCAAATCCTCATATCAGAATGATTTCTGAAGGGTCATGTGACACTGAAGACTGGAGTAATGATGATAAATTCAGCTTTGATCACAGGAATAAGTTACCATATATTCACATTTGAGAATATAGTTGATTTATTTTACAGGTTTTGCATGTGTTCCCAATGATCACATCCCATTATTCTAGTCTTATGTAATATCCAAAATTCTCAAAGAAGTGACATCATATTTCATAGGAAAAATATCCTATTTGATGGATTATGTGATGTTTTGTGGTATTAACTGGTTTGTCTCCTTTATTATATCATGCAAAGAAATGGCAGTATGATAATATCAACATTTCAAAAGCAAATCAAAGTTGGCGCCTTCATGTAATCTGACCGTCACACTGCAAAAAATACTTTGCCTTGTTTCCAGTCCAAATATCTAATCATTATTAAATCAAGATGCTTTTATAGATAAGTAAAATAACAAGATTTTTTTTTTTGGGGGGGGGGGGGGGGGGGGTTTCTGGAAAATAAAATCAAAATGAAGTGAGTTTTTGCTTAAAACAAGCTAAATGATCTGCCAATGGGGTGAGAAAAATAATCTTGATTCTGTTCTGGAAACAAGCCAAAAATACTAAATAAGAAGAGCATTTTTTTGCAGTGCAGTGACAAACTTTAGCTCATCCTGTTCACTTTCTTTTCATTTTGTAAGTAATGAAGTTATCAGCTTGAACTATAGTGAAGTTTGCAGAAAACAACAGGCATTCATGGATGTGTATTTCTTACTATCCAAAAGATTGAGAAAAACGTTGAGGTTTTTACTTAATCTACTCTTTGATGGTGCATCTAATAACAGAAATGGCAGCTTAATTATACGCAGCTCTCCCTGCCAGGGAATGCGTGGTATGTGGCCATATCTGAGTGATTACCTGCAGTGAAGAGCAGAGCGGTGTGTGCTTTCGCCCTGAAAGACACTTCATGTACAGCCCTCCAAACTAACCGCCCAACCTGAAATTAAAACGCTCATAACAACACAACACCAACTGAACATGAACCGTGTAAAAGCTCATGAAGTCATCTGGCATCTGTGTTTCTCATTATCAGTCTGCTTGGATTACTATTGCGACAGGTCATTTTCATGTTACCGCACTGCTCATAAAGCCTGTTATCGCTCCTTTCTGTTGATCAACAGGTCATCTGCATCAGCCAATCAGAGTCAGAGGGGGAAATGAGCTGGTCCAATGGGAGGCCTGGGCTCTTTTCAGACAGCCCGCCGTTGATGGAGCCATGTGTGTCTCATTGAGGTCAGGTTAATTAGTCCCGTGTCAAACACACCGCTCACTAAGTCAATGTTTACTACTGTACAAACAGGTTCTGCTGTTATTGCAGACGCTTTTTTCATGCCGTCTGGAATGATGTCTGGGCCCATGACTCGATTCTCCCGCCGCAGTTTTGATAATCATATCCAGGGTTTGAAATTAACACCTGCCAAATGTGGGTATAAATCAACTGTGGCGGGTAACGCTGTCAAATCACTAGCCAATCGGGCGGGTCACTTATTAGTTTATTCACTTTGCTGGGGAAGTTTGTGTGGCGCAAATAATCAACTCGTCAGTCATCATGATATATTAACCCTTGTGCATCAATTAAAAAAGTTACACAGAGGTCCATAGAGGACAAAAATGTCCATGTCAAAAAATATTGAATATTGGGAGCACAGACTTAAGTTTGGTCTCATTTTAAAGAAGACCCTTGGCAGATTACTGTTGAAGTCAAAAAAGTTTAAAAAGCAAAAAAAAAAAGTATGAAAATGATTTATGAATAATATTTTCTATAATATATATATAAATCTAAAAAAGCGGATGATATCTAAAAAAATGAGCTTTCAGTCAGAGTTTGTTTGGGCGCAGTGCCAACTTTTCCCAATCAGATCCCAGCAAAACTCCCCTGGTCACACAGCGGCTGGATTTGTGATTTGCAGTTGAGTTTTTCTCTCGCAAATATTACAAGCACCCACACAATTTTTGTATTATTCACATACACACCACACTCTGACATCCACACCCACACACACAGTTATAGCTGCATAATTTATCTAATTGGCTTTATAATAAAGAGCATAAAGAGAAAACAGGAATAAAGTGAGTATTTGCTTTATAGACCAAACCTGTGAAAAGGGCACCATCTGGTAAAAAATGGTAAAAATTTAAATTTTGAAGCCTTGCCAAAAGAATGAATCTATTAACAAAGATTGCATCATTTTATAGTTAAATGACCCTGGGATTAAAAATTTCAATTTTTTTTGTTCATTTTTGTCCAAACAGTGCAAAGAGGAGCTATTTTGTGTACCTAGTGAAACATTGATTTTTTTAAAGGAAATGGGGGTGAAATGGTAAAATTCCAATAAACATACACACCTGTGCCAAAATGTATGTAGTTAGCATTAACACAGGCAAAATGATAAAAAAAACTACACTGAAAAATACAAAAATGTCCATAAGTTCACACAAGGGTTAAATACAGCGTATTGCTGTATTAATGTTTAATGTATGTTGGTTGTTGTAAACATAGATACTGTTGTGCAAGAAAAATGTCAGACTTGTCTGACAATAAAGTATTATATCATATCATCATCATATCATTGCGCAGAATCTGCGCACATCTGGCTTGAACACACACGACTGCGCAACAAATAACGGCGCGCTTGTTCATTTGCATCGAAGCAATAGCGAAGATTAAAAAACATAATAATGTGGCTGTACTTTGTACTGTATTGATCCGTCCACCTAAAATACATTTTTGGTGAAAAGGATGAGGATGAAAGAGGAAGGGAGGAGATGGCTGGTGCGAGAAAAAGTTAATTTTAAACCCTGATCATATCATATATTAATAGCTCACTTCCAAAACAGAGGCTTCACAAATACCTTCCATTTCACACTATGAACTTAAAAGTAGACTTTTCACTCAATATTAGTTTGTATTCTATATTTTTGGACATGTTAGGATACATTATATATATATATATATATATATATATATATATATATATATATATATATATATATATATTGTCACATGTCTAGTCTGTCTCTGTTGTGTTTTTGCATTTGTCACATGTTCCTTTGTCTTAGTTTCCCGCCACTCGCTCTGAGTCTCCTGGATTCCGCTCCAGGCTTCCAAGTTCCCACTCCGAGTCTCCTGGATTCCGCTCCAGGCTTTCCAGTTCCCTGTCCGAGTCTCCTGGATTCCGCTCCAGGCTTCCCAGTTCCCGCTCCGAGTCTCCTGGATTCCGCTCCAGCCCTTGATTCCTCTCCTGGATTCCATGAGCACTCCATACTACCCCTGAATTCGTGGGTGGGGAACATGTGGGTGGAGCACATGTGGGTGGGGCTCCTGATCCGCCATGGCATCCCACGGCTCCTGATCCGCCATGGCATCCCACGGCCCAGAGACCTGCCACAGTCCTCCATGACTCCAGGGTGCCCGCCCCCCTGGTTAGTCTTTCGACGGCGTGAGGACACGCCTACCGGGACGCCAACCTTCCCCAGTAAAACTTCGTTTGAGCAACGTATTTGCTTGTCTTTGCCTTCCTGCCTGAGCCACCGGTGTGTGTGACCCTGGACCACAAAACCAGTCATAAGGGTCCATTTTTTTAAATTGAGATGTATAGATCATCTGAACGCTGAATAAATAATCTTTCCATTGATGTGTGGTTTGTTAGTATTGGACAATATTTGAAAATCTGGAATCTGAGGGTGCAAAAAAATCTAAACATTGAGAAAATCTCCTTTAAAGTTGTCCAAATGAAGTCCTTAGCAATGCATATTACTACTAACTGTGCGTTCACACCGCCGGCGGCAAGAGCGTCAAAGTGGCCGGAAGTCATTCATTTTCAATGGGAGCCGGCGGCGAGCTCCGGCGAGAGCGGCGTGTCTTGGACGATTTGGGCATCGAGGACAGTTGAAATCAGGTCAACTTTATGGTAATGAGCTATGACGCAGTTCGGCGGCAACCAATCAGAATGTAGAAGTGCTCCGCTTGAGAGGATCCCAGAGAACGAGTCCTGTAAACTTTGGTTCCGAGCACATTAGTTCCCAAGCAAAATAGAGGAGAGGTTGATCATTGCGTTGGCGGGTTTGATAAGAAAGCGCGCAATACTATTTATAGGCAACATTTTCGCACTAGAACACTTGTTTTTCAGCGGGAATGCTATTAATTTGCTCAAAACAACACCAATTTGACCAATTGCATTAATGCTGCACTTCAACCAGGACAGTTATTGTAATGTAGGCTGCACACAAGTTAATGTTGATTAAAGACCACGGCTTGTAAACGTCTCCTATAAACTGCATGTGTAAACTCCTATAAACTTAACCATGAACACAAAAGCCACACCACACAAATGTCTTTTAATTGGTTTATTTCGTTAGCGAACATGTAACTGTAATTGAGTTCTTTCCATCGATCAATTTCTTACTTTCACATTTAAAAGATTTCATGAGGTTAACTTATACCCTACTTGTGGTCAGTCTGCACAAATACCTCCTGCTTCAATGCTTGTTAGTTTTCCAGCCCCTTTAAATACAGTTTAAAAAAATACCAAGCATTCGATCTTCATCAGAGCGTCAGCGCGTCCATGAATCTTTCTACAGCGCCGTTGGCAGGGCGGCCAGAGCGAATTTTGACGCTCTCGTCGGAGGCGGTGTGAACGCACAGTAATAATACATTTTTTTATATATTTACGGTAGGAAACGTACTAAATATCTTCATGGAACATGATCTTAATATCCTAATGATTTTTGGCATAAAAGAAAAATGGATAATTTTGACCCGTACAATGTATTGTTGGCTATTGCCACAAATATACCGTGAGACGCATGACTGGTTTTGAGCTCCAGGGTCACAAATTTGAATTGATTTGGTAAATGTATACTCTGTTTCTGAAGCCTCACTTCACATTTGATTACATGTTTACTGTTTTTGTCCTTTAATAAAACGGCCCCCACATGGAAAAGTAGTTTCTCTTTCTCTTCAAGCGCCCCATAAAGTTTTCATGTTGTTGATTTCCAGAGGCAGTCGGGCCTCCCAGGAAGCGAGCTAATGCCATTCCTTTAGACCAGGTGTAATGTTACATGAGCGAGTTTGTTTAAAGCCTGGCCAAAATCTCAACACAGACAGCGATATGATCAGGACATCCTGTGAGATTGCGATGAGCCCGAGAGGAGATGATCTGAGAGGTTGAGCGGATTGTCCCGGCCGTCATGATGAAACCGTGATCCTGTGATCAAAGAGCAGCATTCCAGCGGGACGCTCTTCTGTCCCATCGCTGAAACTCTATCACACCGGCTGCAGGAGGAGCAAACTGGGTACTTTTAAATGTAATAATGCTGTTAAATGTTTGTGAAAATCAGATTTCTGTTTTTCTCATCATATGCTGCATATGCTGTATGTGAACATATTAGGGCATTGAATCAGTATTTCTGACAAAACAGGGCAAATCACATTAATCACTGTTAGTCAGAACCCTTTTTTAGTGGTGGTGGTGGTTCTTCACTTTCACACTTTTTGTGATCTCTATTAAAAACAATTTTCTCACATTCACTTGTTTGTTTATTTACCAACAGTGTATACGCAGGGGTGCACATAACCTTTTGGGGCTGGTTCTCAAGGGAGCACCTGGAGATGTTGCTTGGCACACTTATCCTACAAGCTGTCGTCATCACATCACTGAAAGCACACTTCAAGTACTTCGATATCACAGAAAAAACTACTAGCCTAACTAATAAAGTTCAAACATTATTACAGACAAGTGAACAGTAATAAAATAAGAACAAATGCACAAATTACAAGGAGAGATGAATACAGTTACAAAGTCAGGCACAGAAATGAATAGTTGGTCCTAAATGTAAAATAATGCAAGTTGTTCACTGTAGAAATTAAATATAGGTTCATCTTCAGCTGTATTTTATATTTATTTTATTTCATTACCATTAATGACAGACAACAGCAGTAATATTAGGCTGCTGTCCCTTTAAAGGATCACTCCACTTTTTTTCATTTTTAACTCCCCTAGAGTTAAACAGTTGAGTTTTGCCGTTTTTTCGAATCCATTCAGCCGATCTCCGGGTCTGGTGGTAGCACTTTTAGCATTGCTTAGCATAGATCATTGAATCGTTAGCATCTCACTCAAAAATGACCAGAGACTTTCGCTATTTTTCCTATTTCAAACTTGACTCTTCTGTAGTTACATCGTGTACTAAGACCGACGGAAAATGAAAAGTTGTGATTTTCTAGGCCGATATGGCTAGGGACTATACTCTCATTCCTGCGTAATAATCAAGGAACTTTGCTGCTGTACTATGGGTGCAGCGGGGCAATGATATTACGCAGCACCTGAAAATAGTCCCCAGCACGCTCTCTGTGCAAGCAGGTTGTCACGTTATTGGTTGGTTATGTTGACGGAAGTTAGCCTATTTTCAGGCACTGTGTAATATCATTGCGCCGCTTCACCCATGGTACGGCAGCAAAGTTCCTGGATTATTATGCAGGAATGAGAGTATAGTCCCTAGCCATATCGGTCTAGAAAATCACAACTTTTCATTTTCCGTCGGTCTTAGTACATGATGTAACTACAGAAGAGTCAAGTTTTAAATAGGAAAAATATCGAAAGTCTCTGGTCATCTTTTAAGACCGAAGACAAAACACGTCCAAATGATAAACGTTCACTCTATGATGGTTAAATTTAGCAGTTAATCTGCGAATAACATGCGTGCCGAACCGCGGGGCCTGGTCCGTACGGATCAACTGCGATCCGTTGCACCCATAACAAATAATGAACATCATCATGATTGCTATCTTATCAGAGATGGAGAAAAATCCTACTCCAGTAAGTAAACGTGTCCCTGTCCCCAAAATGTTGGTTCTCAAAAGCGTTTTTCTCCACGTTTTCTGATGCGCATCGTTCGCATGCAAACCCCTATTGATATGCATACATTATGAATACACACCATAAAAAATGCACAAATAAAACCAAATGGTTAAATAATATCAAACTTTAAGCAAACATTTGGCATTACAGCTGGATTGAATAAGATACACAATGAAAATATTCAATTGCTGTTAATGCTGTTCACTACATGCTTGATATCGGCTAATAGTTTATTTTGATGCTCCCGACAGACATTCTACTGACTATATGGCTATACGTCACACTGTCAGTCCAAATCCGATCATTTGCGTATCCGATTGGAATCTGATCTAAAATTATTGATGTCCACACTGTGAATCGCAACAGTTCAGATCCGATTTGTCTATCCTCTTTCGTTTTCCGGAATATCTGCATTGGTTTCTATGGCAATGATGTCAACATGGAGGGGTTTGCAATACAGATGTTGTCTTCCTTACAACATGACACTGTGCAGCCGGCGTGCGCGGGACTCCTGCGTCTTCTGAGGCAGCGGCTGAACCGTAGGAGGCTGGTATGAGTGGCTTTATTACACCGCCGGTTTCGAAACATGTCCCCGTTATATTGTCATTTTCTGCTCGACCAGCACTTTGCAACAACACAACCTTATTTCTGCAGCGTCTTGTTTTCCTATAACAACTTCTGACATTCACACTGCAAAATCCGATCAGAGCGGTCACACTGAAACGGATTTCCAGAAATGCATATGAATGTAGCTTGAAACAGATTTGTAAAAATCGTATTTCATGTGATTTTTGGCCGTTCAGACTTGCTAAATCTGATCGGATTTCAATCGGATATGCACAAAAATCAGATTTGCACTGACAGTCTGAACGTAGCTGTAACTTTGCAACTGCTTGTCAACTTATTCTACAACCCGAACCCCTAACCCTAACCTAACAGTCTACTTACTCTAATGAGAGTTAGTTGACATTTAGTTGCAAATTAATACATTTTAGTTGACATGTACTTGCAAAATTACTTATAGTTAGTGAAATGTCTAAAGTGGACCATTTGAAATTGAAACGGTATTTGTAGCTAGACAACAAATATGGGACAATCACAATTTGTTTAAAGAACTGATATAAACAATACTTTTCTCACAATAAATATTGAAATTGTATGTCAAGTCAAGTCAAGTCAACTTTATTTATATAGCGCTTTTTACAATGCAGATTGTTTCAAAGCAGCTTCACAGTGTTAAACAGGAAAATAATGAACAGAATTTGATTCGGCTGTACAGCCGCTCTGGAGAAAACGGTGATGTCATCAGCTCATTTCAATTATCATATATATTCAAGTAATGTAGTTGATATAATTTAGTTTAGTAATTACATTTATTTGGATATTTATTTGAAAATTTTGTGTCCCCAACTGAGCAAGCCAGAGGCGACAGTGGCAAGGAACCAAAACTCCATCAGGTGTCCTAATGGAGAAAAATAAACCTTGGGAGAAACCAGGCTCAGTCGGGGTGCCAGTTCTCCTCTGGCCAATTAACAAACAGTGTATGTTTATTATTTTGGCAGCCTTATAGGTCAGAAGTAATATTAGATCGGATTATTCGAAAGATCGGAGGCATCACGCCGGGTTTATTGAGGATGGCGTGTCGATTAAACAATTATTAAATAGGAATATTCGAAATATCGGAGTCATCACGCCGGAGATGGATCCATTGAGGATGCCATGTCAATGAGCAATTTCAGAGGGTAGACTAATTGACACGGTCTCTGCAGACACTTCAGGGATGCGTTGGTAATGTCTGGGCGCTGGTCCACCATCTGATCTGGATACGGCCCGGATACGGCTGACTGCAGTAAACCTCGGGATAAACAGAGAGACTAACATTAGCGTAGATGCCATTCTTCTTATGATGTAACGAGTACATCAGGTGTTATGGGAAGTGTTCCCGGTTCCGGCTGACCTAGTTAATGCAGCCTAACAATTTGAATAAAATATAAATTAAAATGTTTTATGTGTATGCCATAGTAAAGAGATGTGTTTTTAGTCTAGATTTAAACTGACAGAGTGTGTCTGCTTCCCGAACAATGCTAGGAAGGCTGTTCCAGAGTTTAGGTGCTAAATAGGAAAAGGATCAACCGCCTGCAATTGATTTTGATATTCTAGGTATTATCAACTGGCCAGAGTTTTGAGACCGCAATAGACGTGATGGAGTATAATGCGTTAAGAGCTCACTCAAGTACTGGGGAGCTAAACCATTTAGTGCTTTGTAAGAAATTAGCAAGATTTTAAAATGTATGCGATGTTTAATAGGGAGCCAGTGCAGTGTTGACAGAACCGGGCTAATATGGTCATACTTCCTGGTTCTAGTAAGAACTCGAGCTGCTGCGTTTTGGACCAGCTGCAGTTTATTTATTAAGCGAGCGGGGCAACCACCCAGTAGAGCATTACAATAATCTAGCCTTGAGGTCATGAATGCATGAACTAACTGTTCAGCATTTTGCATTGAAAGCATATGCCGTAATTTAGATATATTTTTAAGATGGTAGAATGCAGTTTTACAGATGCTAGAAACGTGGCTTTCAAATGAGAGATTGGTATCAAAGAGCACACCCAGGTTCCTAACTGACGACGAGGACTTGACAGAGCAGCCATCAAGTGTTAGACAGTATTCTAGGTTACTACATGTGGAGTTTTTTTGTCCAATAATTAAAAATAAATTTTTTTCAGAATTAAGTTGCAGGAAATTACTAGTCATCCAATTTTTTATATGCATTCCGTTAATCTTGGTAAGTTTCATCAGGGCGTGAAGAAATATAGAGCTGAGTATCGTCAGTATAACAATGAAAACTAACGCCATGCTTCCTAATGATATCTCCCAGTGGTAGCACGTACAGGGTGAAAAGCAACGGTCCTAGCACTGAGCCCTGCGGTACTCCATACTGAACTTGTGATCGGTGTGAGATCTCTTCATTTACTGCTACAAACTGATAACGGTCAGATAAGTATGATTTAAACCATGCCAATGCAATTCCACTAATGCCAACATAATTTTCGAGTCTATTCAAAAGAATGTTGTGGTATCGAATGCAGCGCTAAGATCGAGTAACACTAACAGAGAGATACAACCACGATCGGATGATAAGAGTAAATCATTTGTAACTCTAATGAGAGCAGTCTCAGTACTATGATGTGGTCTAAATCCTGACTGGAAATCCTCACAGATACCATTTTTTTCTAAAAAGGAGCATAATTGTGAGGACACTGCCTTTTCTAGTATTTTTGACAGAAAGGGTAGATTTGAGATTGGCCTGTAATTGACATTCTGTAGGATCAAGTTGCGTTTTTTTAATAAATGGTTTAATAATAGCCAATTTAAAAGTTTTCGGTACATATCCTAAAGTCAAGGATGAATTAATGATATTAAGAAGAGGATCTATGACCTCTGGAAGCATCTCTTTTAGTAGTTTAGTCGGTATAGGGTCGATCATACATGTTGTTGATTTTGATGATTTAATGAGTTTAGTCAATTCTTCTTCTCCTATAGCAGTGAATGAATGTAATTTTTCCTCAGTGACACTACAATGCTCTGTCTGATGTGATACAGTAGTAGACGGCTGCATGGTTGTAATTTTTTTCCTAATATTATCAATCTTACAAGCAAAGAAGTTCATAAAGTCATTACTGCTGTGCTGTTGGCAGACATCAGAAGTTGAAGCTTTATTTTTGGTTAATTTAGCCACTGTATCGAATAAATACCTAGGGTTGTGTTTGTTTTCTTCTAAGAGAGTAGAGAAATAAGCAGATCTAGCAGTTTTTACGGCCTTTCTGTATGAAATCATGCTCTCTTTCCACGAAATGCGAAAAACCCCCAGTTTTCTTTTCTTCCAGCTGCGCTCCATTTTTCTGGCTGCTGTTTTAAGGGCCCGGGTGTGCTCGTTGTACCACGGCGTTGGACTATTCTCTTTAATCTTCTTTAAGCGCAGAGGAGCAACTGTGTCTAAAGTGCTGGAAAAGAGAGAGTCAATAGTTTCTGTTGCAACATCAAGTTCCTCTAGGCTATCTGAGATGCTGAGGAGATGAAACTGATGAGGAAGTTTATTTATAAAGAAATCTTTAGTCGCAGCAGTGATAGTCCTGCCATATTTAAAGCGAGGGGACGGCTTTGCAGCCTTTGCTAAATTAAGTATACATGATACTAGGTAATGATCTGAGATGTCATCGCTCTGCTGCAGAATTTCAACGGTATCAACATTTATTCCATGTGACAATATTAGGTCTAGAGTATGATTACGGCAATGAGTGGGTCCTGATACGTGTTGCCTAACTCCAATAGAGTTTAGAATGTCTCTAAATGCCAATCCCAATGCATCTTTTTCATTGTCTACATGGATATTAAAATCACCAACAATTAGGACTTTATCTGTAGCCAGTACTAACTCGGATAAAAAATCAGCAAATTCTCTGATAAAGTGTGTATTGTGCCCTGGTGGCCTGTATACAGTAGCCAACACAAATGTTAAACAGGATTTATCAATTTCACTACATAACGTTACGTAAAGCACCAAAACTTCAAAATAATTATATTTGAAACTAGACTTCTGAGTAATACTGAAGATATTATTATAAATTACAGCAACACCTCCCCCTTTACCTTTCAGACGCGGCTCGTGTTTATAACAATAATCTTGTGGGGTGGACTCATTTAAAGTAATGTAGTCGTCAGGTTTTAGCCAGGTTTCTGTCAAACACAGCACATCTAGATTATTATCTGTAATCATATCATTAACAATAAGCGTTTTTGAGGAAAGGGATCGAATATTCAGCAGCCCGAGCTTTATCATTTGTTCATCTGTATTATATCTGTTGTTTATTTGTTGGACATCAATTAAATTTTTACCGTTGAATAGTTTTGGTGGTTTTTTGTATTTACTAATTCGTGGAACAGACACAGTCTCTATGTGATAATATCTAGGTGAAAGAGTCTCTATGTGCTGGGATTTATCTGACTTCTGTGACGCGAGACAGCTAGCAGACGGTCGGATAAGCCAGTCCGTCTGCTTCCTGACCTGGGCCCTAGTTAGTCAAGGTTTAGCTTTAAGACTATGTGCCAAATTACTAGAGAGAAGAGCGGCACCACCCCAGGAGGGATGGATACCATCTCTTTTCAACAGGTCAGGTCTGCCCCAAAAGCTTTTCCAATTGTCTATGAACCCTATGTTATTATATTATGTCTGTTATACTTTTTGTCTACATTATCATCATTTATCATCATATAAAAACATCACTACTTTCATGGTTTGAGATTAAAGGGTAAAATTATGAAATATACTGTATGTAATCTACGATAAAAAGGGATACAAAAAGATCTGTCCATTTTAATGAAAATGCACATAATTTCACACATTTTCCTTAAAAAAAACCCCACACATGTTATGGTGCTTTATTCAAGTAACTATTCGAAATGGTTATTACAAATGCACAAATTAAATTGTATTGAGTTCAAAGGCAGAAGAACTCAATCTATGCACTGGAAATATGTTTCTGAAGAAGCTCCTGTGATCATTCTCAGCCCATGATGCAATAATGAATCTGAAGATCATAATCAGGAGGTGTTTTATTACTTTACAGTGTGTGTTCGGCTGTTTACACAAGTTGCTACGCTACCAGCTTCTTGAAGTCAGACATAATATCCAGTAAGCCACTAAATATGCAATCTGTCTGAGATAGCACCTTTTAGACAGTTTGACAGTCCTGACAAGGTACAATGACGGCAGAAATCACAATTAGATGTGGATTTTTATTATTATTGGCTGATATCTAGCACAGGGTGGACAAACATTTTGATATAATACAATTAAGATATTAAGAATAAGAGACTGAAACTGCTTAAATTCAATAATAAAATGTTATCATTGTACAAAACATTTATTCCAAATCCACTGACACTTAGTAGATTCTCACACGAACACATGCACAATGCCAGAAATGTTAAAATGTCAGAATCATAAAACGTCTTTCTCTCATGCTCTTGGATTATTAAACAGGAAAAGATTTTCAATTGTATTTGTCAGTAAATACTATTATTAACTAGATGCACTACTTGCACTAGAGTAACTGGAGTATTAATTTAGGAAGCAATGCGAGACTTCTGGGCTGCGTTTCCCAAAAGCATCATAAGATCATAGAACCATTGCCATCTCTATGATGATCAACTGAGCTCACGATGCTTTTGAGAAAGGCAGCCCTGTCTAATACCCCTGTCACTAACACTATCGATATTTCTGTGTGCATTTTTGATATCCATTCAAACCATTTTACAAATGAGCCTAAAGGTACAAAAACAAACCCTTGTGAATCCGTCGTAATCGAATCCCTAGCTAGACTTATGTCCTGTAACTCAGCTCTCAAGGTTCCTTCAAGAGGCACAAAAGCTGGCCCTCGAGGACTCCCGGCAGACTGGACAGTAAAAATGTTCATGAGAAGCCACTGAGAAGCACCAGAAGCAGGAGTGAAACTCACTCTCCAGCCAGTGCTGTGCTTTGTTTTTCCCCTTCATTTCTCCCTCCTGTAAAGTCATCAGTGTGGCGGCGGTGTTGTTTTACAGAATAACTCATCTCCTCAGCGCTGACTGTACGTGGGTGGCCGGTCTTGCATGGACTCATCTGACCGGTTGTGTCAAACTATCAGTCACTAATCACTGTCACTCGCACTCCTAATCACATGCAGTGGTGTTTTAGCCTTCTTGAACAAGATAAGCATGTTTAGTTTCACTGTAAACTTGATATTTGAAATCCCAGAAAGAGAGAATGTTATAGGGCTCTATCATACACCCGGTGCAATGTGACGCCAGGCGCGGCGCAAGTGTTTTCTGCTAGTTTCAGCCTGACGCAGTTCTCATGTTCACGTCCAGCTCCACGTTGTTTAAATATCAAATGCACTGGCGCATCTGTTCACCCATGGGCGTCTGGTCTGAACACCAGGAGTTCAGGAGCATTGTTGGAGCGTTGCTATTGTGAGGAACTGAAAACGACTGCGCCATTGACCAACACAAACCTGCTCTAAAGTCAAGAGCGCAGTATTTTTTGTGTTATTTAAAGGGTGTGTTAGTAATATGAGCGTATAGGCGGTGCACAACACACATACACTCTGATTATTACACACACAGGGACGCACAGCAGCACACACACACGTTTAAATATTAAAAATAAAAGGATTCCTCTCTGGAGAAGCGTTCAGTCTTTCCTCCATGTAAATAGCGAATCCGCCATGGCGCGAGCACAACTGGCTTTTAATGGGAATGGGAGATGAGACTCTGATTGGTTTATTGCACGTTACGCCCAAAACACACCCGTGACTCATTAAGATGAGGGACAACCCATTTCTCCCATCGTTACACTAGCAAAAGTGGATTCGGACACGCCCTAAGTGCACCACAACACTTTATATAATATAAGCAGTACTTGTTTTTATTTGCAATGGTATTTAAGTGCCTACATATTTTTTGAAAGGTTATGAATTTCACACTTTTGTTCAATTGAATAACAAAGCTGTATTTCTCAGGATGAAAATCTAAATAACAAAGTGACTTTCAGTAGTCTTTCTGTGATTATGCATAAAAAAAAAGGCAAGCCCACTAAACTCTCCAGCATAAAACAACACGTGCAGCCGTGTGTGTGTGTGTGTTGTGCAGCTGTGGAGGTTTGATTGTGATATCAGTGCAGATGAGAGGCGTGTGTGTGATGGGATGCTCTAAGACAAAAGCCTCTTTATTCTCGGCCTCTGTGAAATGCTACATGGCTGCCAATGACAGACACAAAGTCAGCAGTCACCTTTGACACACACGGCCGCCTGCTGAAGTGCCATGTGCCGTCTGCTGGAGAATCACTCTCTTCTTGATGCCACAGATGTCTCGGGTTTTGGAGGATCCACTGTGTACCATTGATGTGCAATGTGCAAACAGCTCAAATGAAAGTTAATCACGCTATTACGGTAGTACAAACCTGGGTTAGGGGTTTCTTCTTTTTCAAAACCCCTAATCCAAGACCAAACTTTACGTCTGTCATTAAAGCCTATATAATTAAAAAAATTTTTACAACTGGGTCAAGTCAACATGCAGAAGCTTTCCTTTTCTAGTTGCATATTAATAAGCTTTATAAAAAGTTTGAATTGCAAAAAAAAGTGTAAATGTTAGTTGTTATTTGTACTTAGTGTAAATATTGGCAGTGTTTGCACCTCAGTGCATTGCAGTACATTATAATCAGCATGCAATAATAACAACATATTCACTGTATAATTATTAAAATCGTAAATGAATGCTAATATTATTGAGACCTTAATTGTCCAATATGCCGATAACCCTAACCATACTGAACTGCTGATCAGTAAACGTGTCCCCGAAGGTCCAGGAAGGTTTTGAGCATGATAACAATATGAGCTGAGTGCATCATAGTCGATGTTTCAGCCCGTCCGATCAACGCAAGGACACCACACCCAAATTCAATTATACACCTATACACATTCAACACACTATATCCACTGTTAACTCTTTCCCCGCCATTGACGGAAATTTCCGGATTTCCATTTTTTTTTACTGTTATACGGTAGGGGGCGCTATTACACATCTTCTGAAAGAGTGCAGAATCTCCGGATCAAAACACATGTGAAGAAGAAGCAGAAACAAGCAATAGCATGGCTGCGTCCGAAAACTGGAAAATGCTGCCTTTCAAGATAGGAAGGCATCAAGGCACGACCGAATCCAATGTTAGCTTCACTTCCTGTCTCCTGAGAGACCTTCATCTGATCGAGTTTTGAAGGCAGCATATATGTATCCTTCGCTGACTTTGATATCCCACAATCCTATGCGTTCCATTTGGTGACAGTTGAGCTAGAAAAAGAAAGATAGCGTCTGAAAGTTGCGGTTTGTGTGTAAGTGTACGTTTTTGACACGTTTTGATGTCATTTCTATGGAGAAATTACTAATGTATTAATTAAGTATTTGTTTAGTTTTCACTAAAGTTCGCTTTATTTTGCTGTAGATCAATAAACTGTTACACTGCCGTAGTAACCAGTTTTGTGAGGTGCCTTCATGCACAAACGCTGCCTTACAAGTCACTGCCTAGGTTTTCAGACGCAGCCCATATGTAAGCAGATACATATGTAAAATAACACGATCACCAACATTAAACATCATATTAATCAAAATGTTGCCTAATGTTATTGAATGAAATGTTGAACCCATGAAGAGGAAACGACTGTGAAGCTTTGGATGATGGACTCGATCTACTCCATCTGTGTTTTGATCATTGCTCTGAATCCCATCTGGACATAGTCTTTCACAAAAAAACTTGATTTTCTCAGCTTTTGCTCAAAATGTTGCTTTTTTTGTGAAACTTACCCACATTTTAATGTTGATAAAAAAAGAATGCATGAAGCTAGAATAAAACGTTTTTGTTTTTAAAGCAGAGGCTCTGTTCTTTCTTTTGATCTATTGCATGCTCAGGTATTGCCATGAACATTTTGTGAAAATGATCAAAAACACTGGCGGTGGTAAGCAATGTAAAAAAAAAAAAAAAAAAAAAAAACACTGGTTAAACAACGTCATTTCCACTTTTCAAATATTTTCTTTATTTTGTTTTTTAAAATAAACATTTCTGAGCTGGTATGCGATTGTGAATTTGAACTCGGGTCGGTCGTGTCAAAATCTTTCAGCTGTTTGATTTCTTTAGTCATTTTGTTCTGTCAGGACCACTATCATCAAAGATGATTGATTGACTATTAGCATACAGTTTGGATTGGCGGTATGGTTCTGTTCTGAGCAAGAACTCCCTGTGCATCCGTGCAGCCTAGCATGGATAAGAGCAGGGAGAGCAGCAATAACCCCCCTTAGGGTAAACAGAACAGAACCAACATAATGTATTGCAGATAGCATTAATGTCAATATTTAAATACAAAATAATTCTGGAATTTAGTCAGATTCAAGGGGAATCAGAATACCAAATCCTGACTGTATGAGAGGAGGAGCTGGGGATGGAGGAGGGTAAATGAGCTCTGGAGAACGCGATATCTGCTGATAGTACTGAAGGAGCTTATATATGCATGCTGTGATAGACATCGTATCCCTATAGGTAGACGTGATCAGCTGATGCGAGCTTGACTACCGTGACCCGCCAGAACTGACGCTACGCTTGATTTTGGCTCAACCAGACAACGGTGTAAAGGGCTGTTTGCGTGTAAATAACACACTCTGTATTAATATTTGTCAGATCTTGCCACTGCACCTTCCTCAATCTGTCATTAAATAAGTTTCACTAATGGAAGTTTCACAGATTTTGAGTGTGCAGTATATCAATGTGCATTGATTGTTTAAAATGTAAACTCCATGAAGATTCTTGGTTGACCATTTCTCTTTTGCTTACCAATCACTAATAAAAAAATCTCGCTCTATTGTAACTCTAAGGGCCCTATTTTAACGATCTGATCATGGTCTGAAGCTCACGGCGCAGGTGCTCTTAGGGCGTGTCCGAATCCACTTTTGCTAGTTTAATGACGGAAAAACGGTCGGTGATCCAAAAGGGTTGTACCTTGTCTCTTAATGAGTCATGGGTGTGTTTTGGGCGTAACGTGCAATAAACCAATCAGAGTCTCATCTCCCATTCCCTTTAAAAGCCAGTTGTGTTCGCGCCATGGCGGATTCACTATTTACATGGGGGAAAGACTGAACGCTTCTCCAGAGAGGAATCCTTTTATTTTTAATATTTAAACGTGTGTGTGTGTGCTGCTGCTGCGCGTCCCTGTGTGTGTAATAATCAGAGTGTATGCGTGTTGTGCACCGCCTATAGGCTCATATTACTAACACACCCTTTAAATAACACTAAGATACTGCGCTATTGACTTTAGAGCAGGTTTGTGTTGGTCAATGGCGCAGTCGTTTTTAGTTCCTCACAATAGCAACGCTCCAACAATGCTCCTGAACTCCTGGTGTTCAGACCAGACGCCCATGGGTGAACAGATGCGCCAGTGCATTTGATATTTAAACAACATGGAGCTGGACGTGAACATGAGAACTGCTTCAGGCTGAAACTAGCAGAAAACACTTGCGCCGCGCCTGGCGTCACATTGCACCGGGTGTATGATAGAGCCCTTAGTCAATCATATGCACTCAGTTACCAGTTTGGTTTCTAATCTATAGGAACTTGTATGGAATAAAAAAATAAAAAAATACAGAAATTCATTTACAATGTAGGGAAAGTTAAACCTTAAAAGTAGAATTGGGGCAGAATCAGTTTATTTTGGTATCATTTAGAAACTTTTGTATTTGTTATTAATGTTTTGAATTAGTTTTTATTTTTATATTTCCCACTTATTTTAGTTAAAAAATCATCTTCCATGAGTGTACATCAGGTCTCCTTCCCTGAACGTTTCTAAAAGATTATGTGACATTCAGGAGTTACAGTGAGGCTGAAAGCACAGGGTGGTGCGGTGCAGTGTTTAAAGCTCAGGGCCGGTAACTAGAAGGTTACTGGTTAAACCGTAGCAAGGATCAAGAGTCACCATTATATTCACCACAGGGAGTCTCATTGTGCCCCTGAGCAAGCCCAGGTTACTCCAGAAGGATCGACCCTGTTGCTTCCCGACTCCAGGCATGACCTGCCAAGTTTCCAGCATTGTCTGTCCTCAAAAAATTGACGAAACCTTTTGTGCTATGTGTAACGGAGGGCAGTACTGGTAAGAGAGAGCATCAGGCGCATGACGCCCAGGTTTGGCCTGTAAATGACTGTTGTCTATTATTTTACACCCAGAGACGGCTGTCATTCATCAGAAATGAAATGGGAGCTCACACCTCAGTCCAGACAGGAAAAGCCACTCAAATAATCTCAGTTAATCACTGAGGGCTACTGGAGTTTTTTTGAAAGCATGCCTGAAATGGAGCCGTTATTATATTCAATATGAAAAAGTGGAAATGGGTCAGAGGAAACACTCATTTTCTTTAAGTCAACACCAATGTTTAAGCACAGAGCACAGTTTCACCAAATCATGTGTGCTTCCCAATCAAAAGGTCATTTGTGTCCGTTCACTGATCCCGGGTAAGAGAGCACTGTTGACTTACAAAATAAAGATATGCATAATATATGCTGTCAAAAGCTGTGTATGTATCAGTGATACTGCTGTTATTATTAGCATGTGGCTTTCATACTGTTTGGTAGCGGCTCCTGGCCGTAAATTTAGGTTAGGGGCAGATTCTGGGTCTTCTGGGAGATTCTCAGCGGTAGTTTATGATAACTGTTTTGTAAGCTTTATATCCTAATCGCTGAACATAGGCTCACTTTGGGTCTTTATTACAAACAACAAACACATAATTCCATTTTAGAATTGCATTGATGTAGTATTTATTGCGTCTTAATGTTGTTTTAGAATGCTGCAACAAAGTCATGTCTATTCTCAGAACAAGCATAAAACAAACACAACAGAACTACTGTATATCTATTCACATGAGCATGTTTACATTAAAGGGTTTATAATCTCATTAATCTGATACGCTATTCCACATAGGATGCAGACACATATCTGAAGCGGACTGGTATTATCTTGGTCTGGAGGTTTACGTGAGGTAATGTCGCGTGAAAATAAGCAGGGCAGCCAGAAATCTGCCCCAATGGCTCTCATATAGAGAGCGCTGCAGTTCCATTTTTCACCACAGATTTACATTGGGAAGCTGTGGGGCGCTGTAGAGCTGGGGAGGGCTTCAAGACCGGCTGCCCCACTTAGTATCATGAATACATGTCTGCCGAAAATGAATACACGACTTAAAAAATAGAAAATCTGAAAAATATTTTTTGCAGAATGCTGAACACATTTATTATTAATTCAGTGTATCTCACCTGCCCATACAGACGAGCCGTGGCTGCCGCAAAGCATGCAAAGAGGTTTGCTATTAGTTTTTATACCACAGGGCTGTTGAATGCTTGATTCTGATTGGTTGATGAACATTCTAAGGTGTGCAATTTCAGTGTGTTTCATTTGTCCTCGGAAGTGAGAAATTCCTAGATCTCAGTTGAAACTCATCCTTCCCAGCTCCAGCATCCCTCTTCAGAGGTAAATGAAACAAAGCTTTATTTTCTATCGTCAAAGGGCTATACACGATCCCTACAATATATGTCTGCATATAAACTGGCTCAGGACCAGTTTAAAACAACAAAGGACCAGCTTAAACCAGCTCAGGACCAGTTTATGACCAGTTTAGGACCAGCGTATAACCAGCTCAAGACCAGCTTAAACAAGCTCAGGACCAGTTTAAACCAGCTCAGGACCAGCTTAAACCAGCTCAGGACCAGTTTAAAACAGCAAAGGACCATCTTAAACCAGCAAAGGACCATCTTAAACCAGCTCAGGATCAGCTTAAACCAGCTCAGGACCATCTTAAACCAGCTCAGGACCAGCTTAAACCAGCTCAGGACTAGTTTAAAACAGCAAATGACCACCTTAAACCAGCTCAGGATCAGCTTAAACCAGCCCAGGGCCAGTTTAAAACAGCTCAGGACCAGTGTAAACCAGCTCAGGACCAGTTTATAACCAGCTCAGAACCAGTTTATAACCAGCTCAGGACCAGCTTATAAACAGCTCAAGACCAGCTTAAACCAGCTCAGGACCAGTTTAAACCAGATCAGGACCAGCTTAAACCAGCTCAGGACCAGTTTAAAACAACAAAGGACCAGCTTAAACCAGCTCAGGACCAGCTTATAACCAGCTCAGGACCAGTTTAAACCAGATCAGGACCAGCTTAAACCAGCTCAGGACCAGCTTATAACCAGCTCAAGACCATCTTAAACCAGCTCAGGACCAGCTTAAACCAGCTCAGGACCAGTTTATAACCAGCTCAGGACCAGCTTATAACCAGCTCAGGACCAGCTTAAACCAGCTCAGGACCAGCTTAAACCAGCTCAAGACCAGCTCAGGACCAGCTTAAACCAGCTCAGGACCAGCTCAGGACCAGCTTAAACCAGCTCAAGACCATCTTAAACCAGCTCAGGACCAGCTTAAACCAGCTCAGGACCATCTTAAATCAGCTCAGGACCAGCTTATAACCAGCTCAGGACCAGCTTAAACCAGCTCAGGACCAGCTTAAACCAGCTCAGGACCAGCTTAAACCAGCTCAGGACCAGCTTATAACCAGCTCAGGACCAGCTTATAACTAGTTTAGGACCAGCGTATAACCAGCTCAGGACCAGTTTAAACCAGCTCAGGACCAGCTTAAACCAGCTCATGAACAGCTTAAACCAGCTCATATTTAACACGTTATAAAGTAAAATATCTAGCTAATACCATCTGTATTCAATTAACGGAAAAAGTGCAGCGCCTCTCGCAGTTTAAACGCTTACGCTACGTCCGATGTCATTGCCGCGCCAGTTATGCTTTCTTCGTAAATTGCTGTATGGATTACTTTTATAATAGATGGATGCACTTTTATGGGCTGCCATTCATTGGGTGAACTCTCCCTTTAACAACGTGGGTTAGGGTTTGTGTCATCACGGCTTGATTGTTGTAATTCTCTCTATATTGGAATAAGTCAATTAAATATAAGTCATATTCAGATGGTTCAAAATGGCGCCTGGAAAGTTGACCATATCTCCTGTGTATTATGCTCTTTGCACTGTCTGCCGTTCTGTCACAGAATCAAGTTTAAAATTGCACTGTTTGTTTTTAAAGCTCTGACTGGATCGCTTCCTAAATATCTCTGTGATCTTTAAATCCAAATACATCCGTTAGATCTCTGAGCAAAGAGTGTTGATGGTCCCGAGATCTAGATTAAAGATGAGGAGTGACCGTGCCTTTTCTATTGTTGGGCTGAAACTGTGGAATAGTCTTCCGGCTTCCCTCAGATCAGATCATCCGAATCTGAAAGTTAAAAACCTATGTTTTTACCCAGGCTTATAGCTGTCCCTAGAGTATCACTTAGTGTTTTGATACTCTCCTCCTTCTCATTGCATTGCGGTCTAAATTATATTAATATATCTATTTTAGCATGTTTTTGTACAGCACAGTGGTCAACTACTGTTGTTTTTATTGTGGTTTATAAATACATTTTGATTAGATTTGTATTATCAGGGTTTGGTTTAGGGTTAGTTGTGTGTAATTATGCAAAATTGAGGTATAACTATAGTAACTACATGTAACGCAATAAGAACACTGTAAAATAAAGTGTTACCTTTCATTTAATTGTAACTAACATGCACATTTCATTACATTACACAAACTACCTTCAGTTAAGTATATTCTTTTAAAGCATATTATTTCCATAATAAGTATGTTTTTTTAAAGTTTGCTAAAGTGTACGTTTGCACACAGGAATCATCAAGAGTTTTATCAACTGGTAAGGGGAGGATTCATAGGATCTGTCCGTGCGTTGAGTGTTGAGCTGGTGGGACGGCAGGATAGACACAGTGCAACACTGCCACCTTGTTAGTGCTGAGCATTGCTGTGTGTGTGTGTGTGTGTGTGTGTTCTTGTTGATGTGATTTATGAGGACACAAATTTGTATAATGACATGGGTATTACACTGGTATTACAACGTAAACGTGGTAAAATAGCTTTAAAAACATACTAAACAATGTTTTATAAAAATGCTGAATGTTTTCTGTGATGGGTAGGTTTAGGGGTAGTGTGTGTGTGTGTGTGTGTGTGTGTGTGTGTGTGATGGGTAGGTAGGGGTAGTGTGTGTGTGTGTGTGATGGGTAGGTAGGGGTAGTGTGTGTGTGTGTGTGATGGGTAGGTTTAGGGGTAGGGGTAGTGTGTGTGTGTATGTGTGTGTGTGTGTGATGGGTATGTTTAGGGGTAGTGTGTGTGTGTGTGTGTCTGTGTGTGTGTGTGTGTGTGTGTGTTTGTGTGTGTGTGATGGGTAGGTAGGGGTAGGGGTAGTGTGTGTGTGTGTGTGATGGGTAGGTAGGGGTAGGGGTAGTGTGTGTGTGTGTGTGATGGGTAGGTTTAGGGGTAGGGGTAGTGTGTGTGTGTGTGTGTGTGTATGTGTGTGTGTGTGTGTGATGGGTAGGTAGGGGTAGTGTGTGTGTGTGTGTGTGTGATGGGTAGGTTTAGGTGTAGGGGTAGTGTGTGTGTGTGTGTGATGGGTAGGTTTAGGGGTAGGGGTAGTGTGTGTGTGTGTGTGTGTGTTTGTGTGTGTGTGATGGGATGGGTAGGGGTAGGGGTAGTGTGTGTGTGATGGGTAGGTTTAGGGGTAGGGGTAGTGTGTGTGTGATGGGTAGGTAGGGGTAGGGGTAGTGTGTGTGTGTGTGTATGTGTGTCTGTGTGTGTGTGTGTGTGTCTGTGTGTGTGTGTGTGTGTGTGTGTGTGTTTGTGTGTGTGTGATGGGTAGGTAGGGGTAGTGTGTGTGTGTGTGATGGGTAGGTAGGGGTAGTGTGTGTGTGTGTGTGATGGGTAGGTTTAGGGGTAGGGGTAGTGTGTGTGTGTATGTTTGTGTGTGTGTGTGATGGGTAGGTAGGGGTAGTGTGTGTGTGTGTGTGTGTGATGGGTAGGTTTAGGTGTAGGGGTAGTGTGTGTGTGTGTGTGTGTGATGGGTAGGTTTAGGGGTAGGGGTAGTGTGTGTGTGTGTGTGTGTGTGTGTTTGTGTGTGTGTGTGTGTGATGGGATGGGTAGGGGTAGTGTGTGTGTGATGGGTAGGTTTAGGGGTAGTGTGTGTGTGTGTGTATGTGTGTCTGTGTGTGTGTGTGTGTGTGTGTTTGTGTGTGTGTGATGGGTAGGTAGGGGTAGGGGTAGTGTGTGTGTGTGTGTGATGGGTAGGTTTAGGGGTAGGGGTAGGGGTAGTGTGTGTGTGTGTGTGTGTGTGTGTGTGTGATGGGTAGGTTTAGGGGTGGGGTAGTGTAGGGGGACAGAATGTACAGTTTGTACAGTATAAAAACCATTACGTCTATGGAATGTCCTCATAATGTGGTTGCACCAACGTGTGTGTGTGTGTGTGTGTGTGAGTGAGTGTGTGTGTGTGTGTGTGTGTGTGTGTGACAGAGAGCGAGAGAGAGATAATAATAATGACATACCCTAGACATAGAAGTTCTCTTGTCTTCTTCTTTCTGTGTTCAGAATGGTGGCAGAGTTGCAGTCGTATGTAATAGATGTTTAAACACACCTCAGCTGAACTTTATTGCCAAGAAAAACTACCGAGTGATACGATCTTATGATAGTGTTACATCACGATCATTTTAAGAACCTCCTGCTCTTAGTGTCAATCAGTGTTATCTCACACAATGAAGAAAATAAAGAAAAATAACTCGAGTTCCCTGCGGCCGACACAGTGAAGTCATGTTCGATCCTGACCAGACGTTTAATGCCCCTGAAAATAAACGAAAGGCTTGTGAGGGGCAGAAAGACTGAGCAAAGCCAGCGAGACGAACTCTCTTTCCAGCGTCACTCTAATGGTCTGTTTTTGCTGCAACATTTTCATTTGTATTGTTGAGCTTTATTAAGAATTCAGACAGAAATGTGTTCTTCTATTTGGCAGGTGTCATCCTTTTTGATTCATGCTGCTATAACTACCTCTCAGTGATTAATAATGCTTTCGTAATTAAATATATAAACCCTTAATAAAGGGAACATCAATGTAAAGTGTAAATGTTCTTATACGTACATAGGCCATATACTTGTCAGATGGTGTATGTATAAGAACATTTCATGCAGTTTCTGCCTTATTTGAATAAGGTGACCAGATTTCTGAGATGGCGACCGGGGGACATTTCCTATTTGAGTGGTCAATGTATCACTGAAATCTCATCTGTTAATTAAAAACGTGTCGCTCAGTGCATGAGGAGGAAATGCGCTGCCGGTGTGTCAGACAGACATGCGGTTTCAGTGGTTCTGTCTGTCTGTCTGCCGGCTCTGTCTCACACACCAGTGCTGTTTGAGCTGTGACATCAGCACATGAGCGCTTCTAAAAATACCCTCTGGACTCAACATGGACAACATGACCATCCAAACCTCGTCTAACTGGGTGAACGTCATGAAGGGAAAAAGAGAGAAAACCAAACCGGATCCAACAGAACTGGAAATTGTCAGTGTTTGTATCGCTCAGCTTGTCTGTGTTTGCTGTTGTTCTGAATATTTGCTAACCACAAACACTCATGTGATATCGGTTAAATATATGACAGACTTACCTGTTTGGCTTTTCCAGTAATTCATGTGAGGAACTATTTATTTCACTGTATGGTGCAACATTAAGATATAGACTGATCAGGCATAACATTATGACCGGTGATTATCTCTTCATCCCAAACGGAAACAAGATTATTTTTCTTTCCCCATTGGCAAATAATTTAGCTTGTTTTAAGACTTATTACTCACCAAATAAATAATTATGTGGACATGGAATATTGATTCGTTTTAAAACCGTATGTTATTATTAGCATTGCAGTATGAATTAAATTATTCACTATAATGTACAAAGCAATTGGCCTGGCAATAAGATGAACATTACAGTATTACAGTGATATTAATAATAATTAAGTGATAGTTAAGTCCTCCGATTTCATTTTCAATATGATCGCTAACTGAGACGCAAGAGGACACCAGTTGAGTTAGTATGAGACCAGAGAGAGTGATACGAGAGACGTGAGTGTGGTTTCAGTTGCTATAAATGACAATATTAGGAAATATCAGACCGCTGAATGGCACAGTTGACCAATTATAATCAAGTATTAGACATAGCTGTATAATAAAAACATGCCAAAAGTTTTGGGACGCCTGCCTCTACATGAACATGAACTTTAATGACATCCCATTCTTAATCCGTAGGGTTTGCAGCTATAACAGCTTCAACTCTTCTGGGAAGGCTTTCCAAAAGGTTTAGGAGTGTGTTTATGGGAATTTTTGGCCATTCTTCTAGAAGCGCATTTGTGAGGTCAGGCACTGATGTTGGACGAGAAGGCCTGGCTCGCAGTCTCCACTCTAATTCATCCCAAAGGTGTTCTATCGGGATGAGGTCAGGACTCTGTGGACAAACTGTTCCCACAAAGTTGGGAGCATGAAATTGTCCAGAATGTCTTGATTACTGGTGCACAGAATTGATTTAACTGATTTTGAGGGGTGTCCCTATACTTTTGGCAATAATATGTATGTGGGCCCTTAAAAGATGTTTCCACTTTTGAAAATCAAATGTCATTGCATTGTTTTATCAACCTAACACACTTCTTTTTTATTGTTTGAAAGTGTACTAGTTCTGTCTTTGTTTGAAATAATGTGTGGCAAGCAGCGAGGCGAGGGACCGTGAGAGCGGGCCGGTGGCGAGTGATAATGAGCTCCAGCTGCGCGCCACACCGGTCTCGTCTCACGGAGGAGTGACGGGAGCATAAAAGGAGGAGCGACGACAGTGCAAGACGAGAGAGGACCAGGCCTGGATTTTATGTTGTGTTTTGTTATGTGTGTGGGTTATTTTCGTTTTGTTTATTTATTTTTATTAAAGTATTTAAAATGTTCGCCGGTTCCCGCCTCCTTCTTCCCGGAACATAAGAACTACGTTACATAATGCTACTTGCAATTATAGTTTCAGTGTTTTAAGTGTTCTTATACTATATATATATATATATCCCCTCTTAAAACCTGAGTACTTGAGGCTTGCGCGCTTGTGTCATCTTTGAATGTGATGAATTCAGAGGAGGGAAAACACCGTCTCCTGCCAAAACGCGCCACATTATCAGCTCATCAGCAGCAGACGGACTGAATGTGGGAATCGTGCGTTATGACAGGTATATACAGGAACTTGGTGGAGAGAGAAAACAGGCCGCGTCATCCTGTTGGCTGTTATCGCTCCTCTTCAACAGGATTAAGGTCTGCTACAGTGCACACTTGGTTGTGTGTAAATAATCATATAAGACTTTTTTTCCCCCGTCATCAACCCTGTATGCTTATACTCCACTATACAATCAAACTTTACAAACTTCTGCTTAGTGTTTGCATTCTGGGGCACTATCAAAGACATCTGAAAATGAAAGCCACAGAGATTGCAAATTTGTTTTAATAACTAAATCATATTAGCTTGACCTCAGTGTTTTTTTGTAAGGCAATTTAAAACACATCAAATGACACATCAAACCCGCAGCGCATGCATAAGCATCGTGTTGGAGCATGTACAATACCCGCCAGACCCCGTCTCCAACCCTGCTCTCAGTGATATTCACATACAGTATGATTGATGGTCCTGAGCGTTATGTAAGGACAGAGAATGGCTGAGATTATGTGCAGTATTAGGTGACAGAGGTACAATCTATAACTCAATGACAGTCTGTCAACACACGCATACCGGAGCAGTCACAGACAGACACGCTCACGACCGCAGCTCAGATATGTCGAGCCGTCTGGAGGAACGGAGGCCAAATCAAACGAGCATTAGGCCTCCGACAGATCAAGCCTTCAGGCCTCTGCACAGGGTCACGTTACCGGTGTGGGATATTAGACACGGCAGTAGCTGGAATATGGAAAACTCTTCAGGGATATTACAGGAGCTGAGCTTTTATACAGGTAGACTTTATCCCAATGCCAGTTAAAGATGAAAATTAAACAAGGCTTGATATACATATTTTGATTGTAGATGTAATCTATAAAAATAATATCATTAAAGCTGGAATCACTTTTAATCACTATTTAGAAACAATTTCAGTTCTTTCTTCTAATCTAATCTTGTTTTTAATATGTGTCTGTGTTCCTTAAAGGATTAGTTCACTTCAAATTCGAAATTTCCTGATCATTTACTCACCCCCATCTCATCCAAGATGTTCATGTCTTTCTTTCTTCAGTCGAAAAGAAATTAAGTTTTTTGAGGAAAACATTACATTTTTCTTCACATAATGGACTTCAATGGGAACCAACGGTTGAAGTTTCAGAGGAAGGGCTTCAGAGGCTCTGCACGATCCCAGAGGAATAGGGTCTTATCTAGACAAACCATCGGACATTTTCACAAAAAAATCTAAATGTATATACTTTTTAACCTCAAGCGCTCGACTTCGGTGTTGTGCTTCTTCACGGCGCATGACGGCATCACGTCAGAAAGGTCACGACCCAGTGCTGAAAAACATCTCATGTTCTCCTCCAACTTTAAAATTGTCCGATATCGTTGTTTTACCTTTATTTTTGTAAAAGGGGTTTGATTTAGTCTTTGCACGTTCGTTTTAACACGTCATGCGCCGTGAAGAAGCACAACACCGAATCGAGCGTTTGAGGTTAAGTAGTATATAAATGTTTATTTTTCTTGAAAATGTCCGATGGTTTGTCTAGATAAGACCCTATTCCTCTGGGATCGTGCAGAGCCTCTGAAGCCCTTCCTCTGAAACTTCAACCGTTGGTTCCCATTGAAGTCCATTATGTGGAGAAAAATCCTGGAATGTTTTCCTCAAAAAACGTCATTTCTTTTCCACTGAAGAAAGAAAGACATGAACATCTTGGATGAGATGGGGGTGAGTAAATGATCAGGAAATGTTCATTTTGAAGTGAACTAATCCTTTAATGTTACTGCATTGCTTAAATACGGATAACATGATTTAATCAGTTAAAAATCAGTGATAATCATTCAGTTAAAAATTAAGATATGAGAGGGAGAAGTATTAAGAAAACACATTTTCAGTAAGTGGCTTCCTTTCTGTAAATTTACATTTAAAGTTGTGCTTATATCCAAAATGACTTACTCTAGGTAAATGTTTCTGGCACTTTATCATCCACAGGAACATTAGAGGCCAAATCATAAACACGTGCTGGCCTCTATGGTGCTTAGTAACCAAGAACTGCAGCCTACTCACGTAAAAGTTTGTATAATTACTTGAATTACTGAAGAGTAAAAAAGTATCCAATGAAAAGACTAAAGTAGCGAGTTACAACAGTAGTTACACTGCAAAAAATGCTGGGGTAAGAAAAATAATCTTATTTCTTTTTGGGACAGAAACAAGAAACAAGATTTCAAAGAGAAACAAGACCAGATCACTTTGCTTGTTTTAAGCAAAAACTCACTTCATTTTGATTTTATTTTCCAGAAAACAAGAAAAAATATCTTATGTCATTTTACTTATCTAGTAAAAGCATCTTGATTTAAGAATTTTTAGCTATTTAGACTGGAAACAAGACTAAATAAGAAAAGCATTTTTTGATTCAGAACAAGTATGTTTGTAATAGGGATGTTTTCTCCCCATTATTTCCATGCATGAGAGATGGTGTCAGAGTTATTTCTGTTAGTTTTTCCTTTGACCCAGTTTTCCCTATGAGTTTGATTCATTTTTCCTTTTCACCTGTGTCTTGTCAATCACTTCGGTTAATTATCTCGTTTGCTCCTTAGTTTGCCTTGTATATAATGCCGCCGTCACGTGCTCTCAGAATTATGTGCTTTCGGAGTTTCCTAGGAAAAAATTGCACATGAACGCCCTCCCATTTCAAAATTTGAATGCGATGAGCTCGTAATCACGACTTCAGAAGTGGGAATTATCAACTTTCCGATAGCGTGTGAAGGCGGCATAAGCCCTCAGTTTCAGTATGGTCTTTGTCCTGTGTTGTTCATGGTCAGTGTGTGTGTGTGTGTGTGGTTTAAGTGTCTGGATTATTGTGATTAATGTTAGTATTAAAGACAGTTTTGTTTGACTCCTTTATCGTGTGCTTCATCTTCTGCCACAACCTGTGACAAACTCGCTGTGCTTTCTTTTTACATAAACAAATTAAAATGGCATCTCTTTGTTAGTAGATAATGTGACCGTAAAGAAATACTACACATTAACATATTATTATTTAGATGTCCTTTGCTTTGCAGTAAAAAGTGAGAGCGCACTTGGAATAAACTACGCATTTCTTAACATTGATTTCAGTATAATAAAGTAACGACTGGAACATTTTTTTCATTAGAAATGAACTTGAGTAAGAGTAAAAGTACCTACATTTAAATGTAGCCCAAATGTACTTAATTAAATAAATGCTTTGCTGTGATTTGGTAAAAAGAAAGGTTTTGCATCATGGCTCTTGCTATATTGTGTATTTTACCATGAATGGAAAGCTGCATTGCTCAATTAGCATCCTGAACTATTTTATAATAACATGGGCCTGCGACAAGAACTCTTAGCTTAAATTATGCTCTCCATCGCTCTCTAGGCTTTCCAGCATTCAAAGGAAGTTGCGTCAGTATTCCCATTTAGCGTCTTGTCACACTTGACATTTCTGTTGACTGATTGGACACGACTGTCTGTATATTAACTGCTGAATACACCTGGAGAACCAGATTTTCCGTCCGAACCCTGATCATGGAACATACAGCACCTATGCAATGCTAATTGGCTATTAGTTGCTTGCAATAAACTTATTTCCCCATAAAATCCTGAGAACTGGGAGGTGTGTGAACGTGTTTATGGGTTATGGGTGTGTATGAATTCAACTCGACTTTGTTGTAAAATATAGCAGACTTTGTTATATTCATAGCTCTTGGTCCATCCAAAGAAAGCTGTGGAGGTTACAGGGGTTAATGCAAACCGTGAGTAGCAGTCAAGCGCTGTGTTGTGGGTCACCAGCTCCACCTGTCAGCTCCATCTCCAGCTGCTCATGTCTGTGTCCTGCCCAGTGTGGGACAGTGAAGGAGTCACATCCTCCAGTGGCTTTCATGGTCTTTTCACAGGTTTGCTCTTTTAGTATTTTGGTTACCCCATAAACCGCTGTCTCTCTCTCCGAGAGGAAAGTCTGTCTAATATACTTGTGCTTTCTCTGAGGGTTTATTTTGAGGAGCGTGTGACGCATATAGAGGCTCTCAGTCATTTCTCTTTGTCAACATCACTGCCTCCATCTTGTACTTGTTGACAAGCCATGTTGCGGGAAGAAAGCTCATTTAGGGACTGGCCAGGGTTTTTACTGGAGTACAGTTTTCAATTCAATTAACAATTATTTGTATAGCGCTTCTCACAATACATATCGTTTCAAAGCAGCTTTACAGAAAATGCATGCGTCTACATTACAATTAAGAGTGATCAGAGGTGACTGTGTCAGAAATGTACAGTTTCAGTCATTATGTATTCATTTAAGGCAGAAACAATGAGCTCATTGAAGTAATTATTACAAGCATATTGATTCAGAGTTTGCGTCCTCTCGAGTCGTCTCTTCACAGGTCTTGAGGCGTCTGAAGTCTTCATAAGAAGCTGGATCCAGACTGGAGCTGACGTACTCTCTAGTTACCTCGGGATGGGCGTCCAGCGTAGCTGCTGTTCAAAAACATTTGAAGCAATATATAGTCATGTGCATTTGATCTAATATAACCGAAGTGCAAGGTTATGATGAGATGCGGAACTGGGGTTATATGATCATATATTTTTACTCTAGCAGCTGCATTTTGGACTAATTGTAGCTTGTTTATTGAGGATGCAGGACAGCCAGCTAGTAATGCATTACAGTAATCCAGTCTAGAGGTCATGAATGCATGAACTAACTTTTCTGCATCAGAGACAGATAGCATGTTCATGTTCTTAGCGATGTTTCTGAGGTGGTCTTTGTAACGTATGAAATATGATCTTTGAAAGACGAGTTGCTGTCTAATATAACACCCATGTCTTTAACTGTAGAGGATGAAGTAACAGAGATTGTGTGTACAGGTTTTTGGTCTAGTCAAGTCAAGTCAAGTCAACTTTATTTATATAGCGCTTTTTACAATGCAGATTGTTTCAAAGCAGCTTCACAGTGTTAAACAGGAAAATAATGAACAGAATTTGATTCGGCTGTACAGCCGCTCTGGAGAAAACGGTGATGTCATCAGCTCATTTCAATTATCATATATATTCAAGTAATGTAGTTGATATAATTTAGTTTAGTAATTACATTTATTTGGATATTTATTTGAAAATTTTAATAAGTAATACCTCATTCTTATCTGAATGGACGCGCTCTTGCTCTCACTCTGGTTGGTGTGTGTGTGTGTGTGTGCGCTCATCCGGGAGAAGTGCCCATACAAGCAGTTCTGCCCTTCATGACATCATACAGGGCCATACTCGAAAAAAAACTTTCCGAAACTTGTTTGAATCCTGAAGGAGTGTATTTGCCACAGAAATACTCTGTCATACGTCCAACTCATTTTTTAAAATGTTGTCGATGTTTAGCATGAGAATCAACTCTTTAACAGTGTAAATAAGTCAGAATGCAGGAAATAGTAAATGACTAAATGACTGGAGAATTCTTGACGTTTCATTGGAAGATCCAGTTATACAATATTTTTATTAAAGATTACAAGATAAAAATAAAAAAAAATCACATGCATGGATGAATCATTCACAATAAATATATAACATGCATTTAGCAAATAGATGCATGCTTCATCTCTTTCATGCAAAGAGACAAAATACAGACCTGGGAATTGGCATGGCAAACAGGTAAAAGAAACGCAAGGCTGATTAATAAGACACACCTGAGATCAATCAGGGAGGAAGCAGGAAATCCATAATGGTTATGTAAGGACAGAGATATGGCATAAGCTGCATAATCCTTAAAAGAGAAATGTGGGTAACGCTTTAGATTACAGCCCGGAAAGTTGTGCGTAAGTAAAACAAATTTAAAGCGTAACTTTTGGTAATTATAGTGTAACTATAAAGTAAGTATGTGTAGGTATAATGGAACAATATGTAATATTTGGGGAATAAAGGGGTAACTATCAGGAAAATTAACAAATTATTTATACTGTAAGTATTTTTTAATTAAGGGGTAATTATCTGTGAAGTTACAGGGTAAGTGTGAATCTGCGGCTGTAAATTAAAGTGGTGTTTGTTCCCCTCTTGTTTCATGTAGTTACAGGGTAAGTACAATAAACGTCTCGGTTACGTATGTAACCCTCGTTCCCTGAAGGAGGGAACGGAGACGTACGTCGGAACTGACCGACGAATTGGGATCTGTTTTCAGAGACCAATCTACTTCGAGTGATTAAAAACAAGCCAATGGACATTGGCATGCGGTTCACGCATTCCACGCACCGCCCCGCAGCGCGGGTATAAATACGGAAGTGGAACACCGCATCATTGCTTTTCAACTGAGGAGCCGAGATAGGTGACTCGGCCTTCAGCTGAAGCACAGCACCTGGCGACGGGACGTACGTCTCCGTTCCCTCCTTCAGGGAACGAGGGTTACATACGTAACCGAGACGTTCCCTTTCAGTCGGTCACGTTCGACGTACGTCGGAACTGACCGACGAATTGGGATCCCTACTAACACGCCAGAGATGCTGGCCCTTCCAGCGCCCTGACCGAGCTCGCTGGACCACACCTAGGTTGGTGCGGAAGTCAGGGCTCCAGTCAGGGAGGCCAGTCACTGCTGTTCCTGCAAGACCCACTCAGCGTGACTATTGGATAACGCTGGGAAGCGTGCCCGTCTCAGGAGATGGTACGCTGCGGAGCCACGTCCTTCAGTGGAAGGAGAGGTGGAATTACTCATAAGGACTAACCTAGCAGGGTAGTGCTACCTATGGCAGTCTCTGGGGTGGATCCAACCTGGTCCCAGGGGGGAAAGAACACCACCAGAGACGACAGAGGGAAAGGGAAAGACACGGGGCTAGCCGAGTAGGGTAGCTGGTACCGTGGAGAATACACATATGGGGTTGCCGTTAGGGAACCGCTACATATGGAACCCAGCCTAACACACACGTTCCACAAGCATACGGGTGTAGGCCTGATGTCAGACGGCCGCAACGTCTGACACCGAAGGGTGACGGAGGAGCTCGACAGGGTTAGCCGTTTCCGGGGAACACAACTGGAGACAATAGACGCACGTATCCGGCCCGGAGGCGGGAGTGGCGTATGCAAGCCGACACTAGAACGGGTACTTAACGCTACTGGCCACTGGGGGCGAGGACGCGGGAAGATACCGGCTCTACACGGAGGCTATAAAATCTAGCGAACGTGTTAGGTGTCGCCCAGCCCGCAGCTCTACATATGTCTGTCAGCGAGGCGCCTTGAGCCAGCGCCCAGGAGGAGGCTACACTCCTAGTGGAGTGAGCTCGCACCCCGAGCGGGCAAGGCCCCTTCTGCTGGCCTCCGTAACAGACGAAGAGCTGTTCTGAGGTTCTAAAGCTTTGAGTTCGGTCCACGTAGGCGCGAAGAGCGCGGACGGGACAGAGCAAAGCTAGGGCTGGGTCTGCCTCCTCCGAAGGCAGCGCTTGCAGGTTCACCACCTGGTCCCGGAAGGGAGTGGTGGGAACCTTGGGCACGTATCCAGGCCGGGGTCTCAGGACAACGTGAGAGTTGGCCGGCCCGAATTCTAGGCACGATTCGTTGACCGAAAGTGCATGCAGGTCCCCTACCCTCTTGATTGAGGCCAATGCAATCAGGAGCACTGTCTTCATGGACAGGATGTTTAGCTCGACTGACTGTAAAGGCTCGAAGGGAGGGCCCTGGAGCGCTCTGAGCACCAGGGCTAGGTCCCAAGAGGGTACCGAGGTTGGCCAAGGAGGATTTAGTCTCCTCGCACCTCTGAGGAACCTGACGATTAAGTCGTGCTTACCTAAGGACTTACCTTCAACTACATCGTGATACGCCGCTATTGCGGCGACGTACACTTTGAGGGTGGAGGGAGACAGCCTTCTCTCCAACCCATCTTGTAGGAAAGAAAGCACGACATTAATCGAACACCTTCGGGGGTCTTCCCGGCGGGAAGAACACCATTCAACGAACAGGTTCCACTTCAGCGCATAGAGGTGCCTTGTAGAGGGGGCTCTAGCTGAAGCGATGGTGTCTGCCACTGCCTGTGGCAGACCACCTAGAACCTCCGCGTCCCGTCCAGGGACCAGACATGGAGTCTCCAGAGGTCTGGACGCGGGTGCCATAGAGTGCCCCGCCCCTGAGAAAGCAGGTCCTTCCTCAGGGGGATCGGCCAGGGAGGGGCTGTCGTGAGGAGTGAGAGTTCGGAGAACCAGGTCCGGTTGGGCCAGTAAGGCGCAACTAACAAGACCTGCTCCTCGTCCTCCCTGACCTTGCACAGTGTCTGTGCGAGAAGGCTCACTGGGGGAAACGCATACTTGCGTAGGTCCCGGGGCCAGCTGTGCGCCAGTGCATCTGTACCGAGGGTGCCCCCGGACAGGGAGTAATACAACTGGCAATGGGTCGAGTCCGGAGAGGCGAACAGGTCTACCTGCGCGGCTCCGAAGAGGTCCCATATCAGCTGGACGCTCCGGGGGTGGAGTCGCCACTCTCCCGGAGGTGTCGGCTGACGAGAGAGCTCGTCGGCTGTCTGGTTCAGCGCACCTGGGATGTGAATGGCCCGAAGCGACCTCAGACGCTTCTGACTCCACAGGAGGAGATGGCGGGCGAGCCGGAGCATGCAACGGGAGCGTAGACCACCCTGACGGTTGATGTACGCAACGGCCGCAGTGCTGTCCGTACGGACCAGAACGTGTTTTCCCTGTAGCGGCTTTTTGAAGCGGCCCAGGGCGAGACGTACTGCCAGAAGCTCTAGGCAATTGATATGCCAACGCAGTTGGGGCCCCGTCCACAGACCCGCAACTGAGTGCCCGTTGTACGTGGCCCCCCAACCCGTGGAAGAGGCATCCGTGAAGACCACAGCATGCCTGGACACCTGTTCTAGGGACACTCCGGCCCGTAGAAAGGCAGGGTCCGCCCACGGATTGAAGGTTTGGCGACAGTAAGGAGTAACTGAGACCCGGTACTGGCCGCGCTGCCACGCCCATCTCGGGACTCGGTCGTGAAGCCAGCATTGAAGCGGTCTCATATGAAGCAATCCGAGCGGCGTTACCGCGGCTGCAGATGCCATATGCCCCAGGAGCCTCTGAAAGAATTTCAGTGGGACCGCTGTCCTGCCTTTGAACGTATTCAAGCAGTTCAACACTGACCGGACTCGCTCCTCTGTGAGGCGCGCAGTCCGGTTGACCGAGTCCAGCTCCATACCGAGATAAGAGATCCTCTGTGTGGGACAGAGTTTGCTCTTCTCTCGGTTGACCCGAAGGCCCAACAAGCTGAGGTGACGTAGCACCAGGTCCCTGTGTTCGCACAACTGCTCCCGGGACTGGGCCAGTATGAGCCAGTCGTCGAGATAGTTGAGAATACGAACGCCGCGTTCTCTGAGCGGAACAATGGCTGCCTCTGCGACTTTCGTGAAGACGCGAGGCGACAGGGACAGCCCGAAGGGCAGGACTTTGTACTGAAATGCCCTCCCCTCGAACGCAAAGCGAAGGAACGGTCTGTGTCGAGGGAGAATGGAGACATGAAAGTACGCGTCCTTCAGGTCGATCGCTGCGAACCAATCCTGGGGACGGATGCATTCGAAAATGCGTTTCTGCGTTAGCATTCTGAATGGGAGCTTGTGCAGGGCCCGATTCAGGACACGCAGGTCCAAGATTGGTCTTAACCCACCCCCTTTCTTGGGCACAATGAAGTAGGGGCTGTAGAACCCCGACCTCATATCGGCTGGAGAAACCGGCTCGATCGCGTCCTTCGCCAGCAGGACATCGGTCTCTGACCGCAAGACATGGGCATCGCTGCTCCATACGGTGGTGAAGAGGATGCCCCTGTACTTGGGAGGCCGGCAAGCGAACTGAATCGCGTAGCCGAGTCTGATGGTACGGATGAGCCAGCGAGACGGTCTGGGGGACCTAGCCAGGCCCCCAGAGACCGAACAAGCGGGACCAACGGCACCACAGACGTACCCGGGGTGGGGCAGCGAGGTGGAGTACGCAGACCCGACTCGGGAGGCCCGGAGGCGGCCCGGAGTGTTGCCTGAGTACTCCAGGGTGGGGCAGAGTGTGGGTGAGAAGGCCCGGGGGCGTTCTCGGTGCCCACACTGCTGCCCCCTGGCGAGGGGGAGAGGAGAGGAAAGGAGCGGCAAGGCCCGGGGGCGTCGCACACTGCCAACCTGGCCCTCTCGGGGCCCAGGAAGGGAAGAAACTGCTCTGAGAATGTGGGTACCGCTGGACTCCGGAGAGCCAGCGGCAGGACCGAAACCAAGGGAGGGGTGTGGACACCGTCTCCCAAAGAGCAGATCCCCTTTTCACTGGGCTGCCCGTTTCAGGGCCGCTTGCCCTTGCGCTTGCCAGCGGACTTCGCGGGACCCTGAACGGGTTGGGCGCCTCCCTTGCGCCCGGCCACCTGCTGCCTAGGTGGAGGCTGCTGCTTGGCTTAACAGAGGCAGACGCAGGGGGACGCCCTCGGCGACAAGCAGGCGGAGGCGCTGCTTTTTAAATTTTTTTTTTTTTTTTTTTTTTTTTTTTTTTTTTTTAAAGCACCTCCGTCCGCCTCTGGGCCACCAAGAACTGCTGGGCGAAGTTCTCGATGGCGTCGCCGAAGAGGCCAGCCTGACAGACAGGGGCGTTGAGGAACCGCACTTAGTCGGGCTCACGCATATCTGCCAGGTTTAGCCCCAGGTGACATTCCTGGACCACTAGTGTGGACATCGCCTGACCCAGGGAGCGTGCAGTGACTTTCGTCACCCAGAGAGCGAGGTCCATCACCACACGCAGTTCCTGCATAACCCCTGGGCCGGGACTACCCTCGTGCATGCAGGACAGAGGGTAGTGAGAGAGGGAAAAAATGTATACAGTTTATGGCCCTTTTGGTGTTCCATATTTTGACACCAAATAGTTCCACACTGCTAAACTTTTCCGATGCACATCTGGGAAAAAGAAGGCACAGGGGAAGGCAAGGCGATTTACGCGTTGCACTACGCCTCAGCCGCCCAGGAAAGCATGGCTGTCAACTCTGAATCTGATTCAGCACGAGCACACACTATTATAGTGTGAGACTCAGCATTACCATTTCCAGCGCATAACAGCCCTCTCTCCGATGCAGCAATTGACATCTGTCCTCTGCCAGAGCCCCAAACGAAACGCTGGCCCCCCTTTTTTTTTTTTTTTTTTTTAGGACCAGCAATCCCATCTGTAAGCTACCAGCAGGCATGTGAGACAGTGAGCGTGGCCGTCAGACGGCACACGACGCGCTGAACAATCAAGCCCCTATGAAAAAAGGCAAGATGAACAACACGCCGACGTGGCCATGTTCTCATGAGAGAACATGAACCACCCACGACAAAGTCTCAGCACGCACGTGATGCGATAGAGGAGTGGGGGCCCGAGGAGATGTACCCGGCGGGGAAGCCCCACTGTAATCCTCAGGTCACCAAGGCTTATTAGCCGAAGTAGCCCTTTTCTGGTGCACCAGAAAATAAACTAGATCGGGGAATAGGCGAAGGGACTCAACCCCGTTTGAGGTTTCATAGTCTTGACCGCGCATCTAGAGCGCCGAGTGACGCGCTGGGTTGCCGTGACAACCCCCGCTGTCAGCAGGCGCTCGACGGCACACGGCGCGCTGAACGCTCAAGCCATTACGAGAAAGGTGAGACGAACAACGCGCCGACGTGATCACGTTCTCCTGAGAGAACATGAAATCACCCACGAACGCAATCACACATGTTTATATGCGAGAGAGATCGTGGCCGTCAAATGAGGACAGGAAACAACCGCATCCAGAAACACACGGTTTGAATGACATCTTGAAAAAGACGCAGGGTCAAACCGTGTTGCTCTTTTAGAAGGAAATGCTCTTTTAGAAGTGCTGAAGCACTCAGGGAGATGGCCGCGGCTCACAGCAGTCCGATTGCAAGCCTGCGTGTGAGCACTCAAAGAACGGTAACGCCCAGCCAACCAACACAGGAACAAGTGTATGTTGCAGCGGCCACTCGCTGACTCGCGCCGTCACACCAGCACCCAGGTAAGAGAGCGATCCTCCTCGAGACTCGTCTAAACACTCTTCGTAGAAACAGCTTGATACAGCAAACCGTTCGGCTCCGAAGTTAAAAGCAATGATGCGGTGTTCCACTTCCGTATTTATACCCGCGCTGCGGGGCGGTGCGTGGAATGCGTGAACCGCATGCCAATGTCCATTGGCTCGTTTTTAATCACTCGAAGTAGATTGGTCTCTGAAAACAGATCCCAATTCGTCGGTCAGTTCCGACGTACGTCGAACGTGACCGACTGAAAGGGAACAACACGTACAAAATCTGATATCTCTCGAAAACATTTATTTGAAAAACAACTTTCAAAACAGCAATTTCAAATAATAACGTCCTGACAGAAAGAAGCACGTTTTGTCCCTTTTTTGTTTCTCTTGCTTGGCTACTCTTGTTCCTCTTCTTCTTTTTCGTTAGTCTACAGTTAAAATATTGGTATTTTTCTTACAAACACTTATCGTTTCACTTCAGAAGACATTGATTCATCCATTGGGATCGTATGGATTGCTGTAGTTATTTCTGTAAGTGCTGTTTGATTAATCAGCTTTTAGGAACCCAAATGAGTTTTCATTATCAGAGATGATTTATTTTTCTGTGTTCATCTGAAGAAAGAAAGTCGTATGCATCTCGGATGGCATGAGGGTAAAAGATGAGTAAACGGTGAGGACATTTATGCGTGCACTGTATTTTCTGTGTAACAGTTATATATACATAAAACAGAATAGCTGGAGACATGATTCCTTCTTAAGATTCATCTGTGGCAAGAACGAATAAGAAGAGGAGCAAGAGGAGGATGAAGCCGAGCAAGAGAAACGGATAAGAAGTGTCGTAAATCTGTTTTTCAAATAAAGATTTCCGAGTGATATCAGATTGTGTACGTGTTGTTTATTGTACTTACCCTGTACATGAAACAAGAGGGGAACAAGCACCACTTTAATTTACAGCCCGCAGATTCACACTTACCCCGTAACTACACGGATAATTACCCCTTAATTAAAAAATACTTACAGTATAAATAATTTGTTAATTTTCCTGATAGTTACCCCTTTATTCCCCAAATATTACATATTGTTCCCTTATACCTACACATACATACTTTATAGTTACACTATAATTACCGAAAGTTACGCAGTAAATACGCTTTACTTACGCAGTACTTTCCGGGCTGTAATCTAAAGTGTTACCCAAATGTGAATATGTCCATATGTTTAATGGAAGAAAGACATAAAGCTTTGGAATGGCATGAGGGCGAGTAACAGAACATAGATGTGTACAGACTTTTAAAATAGTCCTTATTTTCTTTAAAGACAGTTTGGCACCCTGTGTCATTAGTGGCGAGACATAATCCAGAGAAACGACCTGCCAACAGAGGCGCTTCTGTTCAGATCAGCTGACAAACTCTGAACGTGCTGTCAAATAGCTCTCTTTCCAGTGCAGTGATTGTTAACACCCCACAGCGAGACCCGCTGCCCCGGGCAATTAGTCATCCTGACAGCCCTGCTTATTCGTCACCTTCTCTGACCATGACACACTTGTTTCCATCCGTTCTGACCTTCCCTCAGCTTGTATACTCCGCCAAAGCTCTTAACACAACATGGCATATGGGGCAAGGTGTCGTTTAACCAAAACAATCAAATCAATTATGGCTTTACAGGCGATATACCTTAGTGTCCTGTGCTGAATGAGAGTTATAGAGACTGGCGTTAAAGACAATTGGATGACAGAACAGTGTGTTGTACCGTATAATCAGAAACATGCACAGAACAAATGCCATTTCAATTGACCTCAGTCAGACCGCATATTAATATGGCACACAGTGAATGAAATTGGGCCTGTGATTAATGCACATTATGTTCAATTGGTTGCATTGTCATATATACATACACAGGTGAAGTGAATAACACTGATTATCTCTTCATGCCGGCACCTGTTAGTGGGTGGGATATATTAGGCAGCAAGTGAACATTTTGTCCTCAAAGTTGATGTGTTAGAAGCAGGAAAAATGGGCAAGCGTAAGGATTTGAGCGAGTTTGACAAGGGCCAAATTGTGATGGCTAGACGACTGGGACAGAGCATGTGGTATCAGTAAATGGTTCAGGAATGGTTTGAGGAGCATAACAACGAGTTTAAGGTGTTGACCCAGATCCATATATACCCACACATATATATATATATATATATATATATATATATATATATATATATATATATATATATATATATATGCATACATAAAATGTTTCATCTCTTTCATGCAAAGAGACAAAATACAAAATGGCATGGCAAACGCAAGGCTGATTAGTAAGACACACCTGAGATCAATCAGGGAGGAAGCAGGAAATCCATAATGGTTATGTAAGGACAGAGATATGGCATAAGCTGCATAATCCTTAAAAGAGAAATGTGGGTAACGCTTTAGATTACAGCCCGGAAAGTTCTGCGTAAGTAAAACAAATTTACAGCGTAACTTTTGGTAATTATAGTGTAACTATAAAGTAAGTACGTGTAGGTATAATGGAACAATATGTAATATTTGGGGAGTAAAGGGGTAACTATCAGGAAAATTAACAAATTATTTATCTAATTAGTCTAGGCTTACTTGAAAAAAGCATGCAAACTGATTGCCTTAAAAAAAACAAGTAAAGTGAAATAGTATGTTGTGCTAACAAATGCTTAGTTAGTATAGTTCACTTACAGAAGAGTTCTAGTAACTAAAAAATAACTTGATCTTTTACTTGAGGTTTACTCTTGACTTAGTATAGCTACCATAGATGTTACCATTGTTGTGTTTTGCATGCTGAATGTTGAAGTGTGTGTGTGTGACCTGAGCATTATCAACTGCAAGATTACAAATATACACTCACCTAAAGGATTATTAGGAACACCATACTAATACTGTGTTTGACCCCCTTTCGCCTTCAGAACTGCCTTAATTCTACGTGGCATTGATTCAACAAGGTGCTGAAAGCATTATTTAGAAATGTTGGCCCATATTGATAGGATAGCATCTTGCAGTTGATGGAGATTTGTGGGATGCACATCCACCACCACCAGCCTGCACAGTGGTAACAAGGCATGATGGATCCATGTTCTCATTCTGTTTACGCCAAATTCTGACTCTACCATCTGAATGTCTCAACAGAAATCGAGACTCATCAGACCAGGCAACATTTTTCCAGTCTTCAACTGTCCAATTTTGGTGAGCTCGTGCAAATTGTAGCCACTTTTTCCTATTTGTAGTGGAGATGAGTGGTACCCGGTGGGGTCCTCTGCTGTTGTAGCCCATCCGCCTCAAGGTTGTGCGTGTTGTGGCTTCACAAATGCTTTGCTGCATACCTCGGTTGTAACGAGTGGTTATTTCAGTCAAAGTTGCTCTTCTATCAGCTTGAATCAGTCGGCCCATTCTCCTCTGACCTCTAGCATCAACAAGGCATTTTCACCCACAGGACTGCCGCATACTGGATGTTTTTCCCTTTTCACACCATTCTTTGTAAACTCTAGAAATGGTTGTGCGTGAAAATCCCAGTAACTGAGCAGATTGTGAAATACTCAGACCGGCCCGTCTGGCACCAACAACCATGCCACGCTCAAAATTGCTTAAATCACCTTTCTTTCCCATTCTGACATTCAGTTTGGAGTTCAGGAGATTGTCTTGACCAGGACCACACCCCTAAATGCATTGAAGCAACTGCCATGTGATTGGTTGATTAGATAATTGCATTAATGAGAAATTGAACAGGTGTTCCTAATAATCCTTTAGGTGAGTGTAGAGGGATTATATCAACCCAATTAAAAGTCCCACAGGTGTTTATGACGTAAATGTTAGCAATAAAATGGTAAACGATCATTATGACATAAAGGGAAATATTACATAGGTTAATTTTAAAAGGTGACTTAACTTCTGACTAAATCATGAACTATAGTTAATTATTCAGTCAGAAGCTAGGTCAACTTTTAAAAGCAACCTATTTATTACTTTTCTTCCTTTGAAACCAAATCACTGATTTATTATCAATAGGAAGAGAGTTATAATAATATGAAGTTCCAAGAGCCCAACCAAAGGGAACACTGATCACCATAATGGTGAGTTTTTTTTTTTGCTTGACACAATGGCACTCAAACCAATCAATTAATCTTAACTTGGTTTTTCTGAGTAAACAAGGAATAGTATGTGAATAGTACAGATTACTAGATTTTTACAATTAAGTTAAGACAATAAGTAAAGTTAACTAAAAAGTGTTAGTTAGAATCACTGTTGGATTTTACATGGCCACAATAAAAGGCTACTCTAACACAGATTAAGACAGATTTATGAACAATATATGAGGCCTTTTGTGTACATAAAAAAAGTCTTAGATCTTTGAGTTCAGCTCATGAAAGATGGGGGCAAAAACAAAAGTGTTGCGTTTATAATTTTGTTCAGTGTATATAAAATAGTGACATTTTGTGAATTGGCCCTATCATGTTGTCCCTATCAACAAAAAGAATGTACATTTCTTTGGCAGGCCTGGGGTTTTAGTGTCACTTTGACTGTCTGACCTTCTCAAGTTGGTGTGACTGATCATGAAAACCACCATTGTTGCTTCTATGTCCTAAAGAGAACAGCCCTATTACCCTGGATTTTAGGCTATTGCAACAATCATTTTACAAATTCTAAAGATCTTTTGCACATTAAAATGTTGTACTACATCACACACCAACTGAGCTTTTGCTAAGCTCCGCCCCCTCGGGTACTGATGCTCACTGAGACAAACTTTACAGATCATCCCATAAACCAACTGGAGATTTCCATCAACAAAATAAGACGAACAGCACAACCAGTTAATATCTCTACTATGACCTGGATCATTTCATAAATGAATTACCAAAGTTGAACTCTGTTTAAAACTATCTAAACACAAAAGTCTATCTTAGATTCACACAAACAGTCGCTAAAGGAAGGATGGCACAGTAACACCTTAAAGAAGCCAAATATGAACCAAACGATCTTCCAAACAACCAGTCGCTGACGTACTGCTGAAAAGAATCTCCTTCCTCACAGATCACGGAATAAGATTCACTTGTTGAGCGATATGTCTCGGATTCTCTACTGCTTTCATAATGATTCCTGTTTACTCAAATCAGAGTTTGTCTTCTTGAACTACATCCCTACCTAAACACAAGCGGAGACATGTCTGAGAAGAGGTTTACAGAACCGTTGAGGTTTTTATCTCAGTCCCAGAACAGAAGAACACTGCCGATCACTATCTGCCCAGAGGAATCAGACAGGTCATTTCCTCAACATTCCTCATGTATTTACTCATTTTCACGTTTAGCTTAGTGTATCATAATACTACATTTGCAAGTGTCTAAAGTCAATAGCGCAGTATTTTTTGTGTTATTTAAAGGGTGTGTTACTAATTAGAGCCTATAGATGTTGCACAACACACGTACACTCTGATTATTACATAGCAGCACACACACATTTTTAAATATGAAAAATTAAAGGATTAAAATGAAAGATTATTATTGTGTACATAAATAAAAAAATACCTACATGTCATATGCTCAGGGAGCTTTGGTGGAAACCCGTTTGTCCCGTAGATGGTCTGCTCACGTGCTTTAACCTTGCGCACGAGCAGATCCGTTTCCTCTCTGGAGAAGCGTTCAGCCTTTCCCCCATGTAAATAGCGAATCCTCCATGGCGCGAGCGCAACTGGCTTTTAAAGGGAAAGGGAGATGAGACTCTGATTGGTTTATTGCACGTTACGCCCAAAACACACCCGTGACTCATTAAGAGACACAACCCTTTTGGACCATGCGCCTGCTAAACTAGCAAAAGTGGATTCCCTGAAATATCTGCAGAGAGCGTGTCAATTAAACTCCCCCTTGTAAATGCAGCATCGACACGACATCCTCATTAAACCCATCTCCAGTGTGATGACTCCAATCTTTCCAATAAAGGCCGTTACATACTCCGCAAGAACAGAGAAAAAAGTTTTCGCTCCCAGGGCTGCGAGAACAAAATGACGTCATTTGAGCAGAACTTTTTTCTTGTGGGTGTCCGAGAACTATTGTGTGATTGGTCAGAAATTTAAAGTGGGTGGGGTTAATGCGGAGAAATGGAGATGTTCGGCACCTGCTTTTCTCGTGAAGTATGGAATGTACTGGCCAGAACGAACTTTGTTCTTGTTCTTGCCACCTCGAGAAAACAAACAAATTTCTTTGTTCTTGTGGAGTATGTACCAAGCTTAATCCTACAAATATCTATGGATCTAATATGACTTCTGACCTGTAATGTTGCCAGAATCATAATCATACACTATTTGTTCGTCGGCCAGAGGAGAACTGGCACCCCGACTGAGCCTGGTTTCTCCCAAGGTTTTTTCTCCATTCTGGCCCTGAAGGAGTTTTGGTTCCTTGCCACCGTCGCCTTTGGCTTGGCTTGCTCAGTTGGGGACACCTAAAATTCAACTAAATTACTGATCTGCCCGCATTGACACTATATGATAATTGAAATGAGCTGATGACATCACAGCTGATGACGTTGCATTATTTTCCTGTTTTAATATTGAGAAGCTGCTTTGAAACAATTGGCATTGTAAAAAGCGCTATATAAATAAAGGTCACTTGACTTGACTTGACTTCGGACACGCCCTAAGGGCATCAGCGCCGTGAGCTTCAGACCATGCGCTCAGATTGTAAAAATAAGGTCCTTAGCATTTTACTGCAGTAATGCAAAAAACAGTGGGTTCCAAAAGGACGCTAGTGAAAATGCTTTTATTTTACTCTGCATTTGTATGTTTTTGTATGTGGTCTAGTAAAATGCTGAAGTACAAATAACCCCCAAGGACAGACTAACTAATATCTGTTCAGTGCAGAGCAAGCCATAAGAGTGAGTGAAGTGAAGAAACCCGCAGCATCCCTGCACTGTAAACCGAACTTATCCCGCGGCTGCTGGGAGGCTCCTGACTGAACTCAATTCAGACACTCTGAGGTGTAATTCATATCACAAAAGGGAAGCTGGTGTCATTTTCCTGATTTATTATGTGAAAGAAATGAGAGAATGACTCAGAATGTATTTACAATGAGAGGTCTCACATGAGAGCACAGTCACAGAAATATTATGAAAACCTTGTCAACCCTTGTAAGATTAGAGCTTTTCTTTGCTACTGCAATTCATTCCTGTTTTTAATTTAAAGAGCAGAGTCTTATTCTAGTCTGACTTGTGTTCTTTGTTGAACAGATTCCTGTCTGATGGGTGTCTGGTAGGTATAGCTTGTCTTTTTCACCTCTGGTAAACTTGTAATTTTTGAATTATCACTTGTCTTCATGTTTATACACCGATCAGGCATAACATTATGACATTATTTCCTAATATTGTGTTGGTCCCCCTTTTGCTGCCAAAACAACCCTGACCCCTCGAGGCATGGACTCCACTAGACCCCTGAGGGTGTGCTGTGGTATCTGGCACCAAGATGTTAGCAGCAGATCCTTTAAGACCTGTAAGTTGCGAGGTGGGGCCTCCATGGATCGGACTTGTTTGTTCAGCACATCCCACAGATGCTCGATTGGATTGAGTCAAGTCAACACCTCAAACTCGTTGTTGTGCTCCTCAAACCATTCCTGAACCATTTGTGCTTTGTGTCAGGAGCATTATCCTGCTGAAAGAGCCACAGCCACCAGGGAATACCGTTTCCATGAAAGGCTGTACATGGTCTGCAACAATGCTTAGGTAGGTGGTACGTGTCAAAGTAACATCCACATGAATGGCAGGACCCAAGGTTTCCCAGCAGAACATTGCCCAAAGCATCACACTGCCTCCGCCGGCTTGCCTTCTTCCCATAGTGCATCCTGGTGCCATGTGTTCCCCAGGTAAGCCACGCACACGACACCCGGCCATCCACGTGATGTAAAATAAAACGTGATACCTCAGAACAGGCCACCATCTTCCATTGCTCCGTGGTCCAGTTCTGATGCTCACGTGCCACTGTTGGTGCTTTCGGCAGTAGACAGGGGTCAGCATGGGCACCCTGACTGGTCTGCGGCTATGCAGCCCCATACACAACAAACTGAGATGCACTGTGTATTCTGACACCTTTCTATCAGAACCAGCATTAACTTCTTGAGCAATTTGAGCTCCAGTAGCTCGTCTGTTTGATCGGACCACACGGGCCAGCCTTCGCTCCCCACGTGCATCAATAAGCCTTGGCCGTCCATGACCCTGTCGCCGGTTCTCCACTGTTCCTTCCTTGGAGTACTTTTGATAGATCCTGACCACTGCAGACCGGGAACACCCCACTAGAGCTGCAGTTTTGGAGATGCTCTGACCCAGTCGTCTAGCCATCACAATTTGGCCCTCGCTCAAATCCTTACGCTTGCCCATTTTTCCTGCTTCTGACACATCAACTTTGAGGACAAAATGTTCACTTGCTGCCTAATATATCCCACCCACTAACAGGAAGAGATAATCAGTGTTATTCACTTTACCTGTCATAATGTTATGCCTGATCAGTGTATGAATCAATGAATACTAAGTGCTAATGCCAACTCTGTAGTCTTGTGTGTCTTTTTATGTTAATATACAATCTCAGATGGAAATGCTGCTCTAGTGCTGTTTTTCACCAATATGTCTGTAATTGGCTGTTGCAATGTAAAGTCACTTTATGTTATTTACAGCAGATCCACAAAGATTGTACAAAATAGGGTTAGTGCTGTCAATCGATTAAAAAAAACAACTTAATCGCACATTTTTCTGTAATTAATCATGATTAAATTGCAACTAACATTAAAGTTTAATATATTTTATATTGTAATAATTTCACATTTAAACTCCAAATGAATGTAGAAAGACAGTAGCCTATATTTTAAATTTTTTTTTTTTTTTTTAAAGAAGGCCAGTATCACAGATACCAATACTGCAACTGATGCCTCTATGAAATATATTTTTTTCCATTAAAGTGATGTGTAGCCAAGTGTGGTATCCCATACTTGGAATTTGTGCTCTGCATTTCATCCATTCAAGTGCGCACACACACAGCAGTGAGTAGTGAACACACACACACACGTGGGCAGCCATTTTTGCTGCGGCACCCGGGGAGCGATTGAGGGGTTAGGTGCTTGCTCAAGGGCACCTCAGTTGTGGGTAATGAGAGTGGAAGAGAGCGCTGTTCATTCATTTCCCCCACCTACATAGGCCACAACTGCACCCTACAATTCAACAATTATGCCCCCTATAACATAGAACAGGAACTAAAAATGATACGCGACTGAACAGATGTGAAACAGACAATAGCCTACTGCCGCCTGGATCGACTCGCTTTAGCCACCGGATCACTGGCTTCACGTCGCTGTGGTCCTCGTCAGGAAGGCACAGCGAAGAACCATCTGTACAATGTCAAGTCAAGTCACCTTTATTTATATAGCGCTTTTTACAATGCAGATTGTTTCAAAGCAGCTTCACAGTGTTAAACAGGAAAATAATGAACAGAATTTGATTCGGCTGTACAGCCGCTCTGGAGAAAACGGTGATGTCATCAGCTCATTTCAATTATCATATATATTCAAGTAATGTAGTTGATATAATTTAGTTTAGTAATTAAATTTATTTGGATATTTATTTAAAAATTTTGTGTCCCAAACTGAGCAAGCCAGAGGCGACAGTGGCAAGGAACCAAAACTCCATCAGGTGTCCTAATGGAGAAAAATAAACCTTGGGAGAAACCAGGCTCAGTCGGGGTGCCAGTTCTCCTCTGGCCAATTAACAAACAGTGTATGTTTATTATTTTGGCAGCCTTATAGGTCAGAAGTAATATTAGATCGGATTATTCGAAAGATCGGAGGCATCACGCCGGGTTTATTGAGGATGGCGTGCCGATTAAACAATTATTAAATAGGAATATTCGAAATATCGGAGTTATCACGACATGCGTTTTTAGTCTAGATTTAAACTGACAGAGTGTGTCTGCTTCCCGAACAATGCTAGGAAGGCTGTTCCAGAGTTTAGGTGCTAAATAGGAAAAGGATCGACCGCCTGCAGTTGATTTTGATATTCTAGGTATTATCAACTGGCCAGAGTTTTGAGACGTGATGGAGTATAATGCGTTAAGAGCTCGCTCAAGTACTGGGGAGCTAAACCATTTAGTGCTTTGTAAGTAATTAGCAAGATTTTAAAAGGTATGCGATGTTTGTTTAATAGGGAGCCAGTGCAGTGTTGACAGAACCGGGCTAATATGGTCATACTTCCTGGTTCTAGTAAGAACTCGAGCTGCTGCGTTTTGGACCAGCTGCAGTTTATTTATTAAGCGAGCAGGGCAACCACCCAGTAGAGCATTACAATAATCTAGCCTTGAGGTCATGAACGCATGAACTAACTGTTCAGCATTTTGCATTGAAAGCATATGCCGTAATTTAGATATATTTTTAAGATGGTAGAATGCAGTTTTACAGATGCTAGAAACGTGGCCTTCAAATGCATCACTATTGACATTTCTGGACAAGATTCAACGTATAAGGGCCTCAAAGACCTGTTATAGGCGAATTCTGGTTATTTACATTATCAGTCTACACGAACAACTGGGAATTATCACATCGCTAACATACCTTGAACCAGCAGTTTCATGTGTCTCTCTCAGATGGCACATTCTCTCTCTGATTCATGGCTCAAGAACTCAGCACACTTGGATTTCTCAGCAGTCTGGTACATTATACTTGCATTGCACTGACCTTTTCGAAACGAAAGTGGTCAAAAAGCTGTGAGTAACCAGTTCATTTCAAATCCAAACATTTGTTCTTTCTTCTCACTTCCTCCCCCCATCCATACGCAGTGACATATACATTCCTACAACCCGACAGGTGAATGATAATTAACTAAATATGTTCATGAATACAAATATAAATATGCACAATAATAATAATAAACAAATACATAACTTATAATAACTAACACTTATTATAGACAAACGGCTACAGCACCCTTGTGATGCAAGCTCTCCAGATCCATTGGAGACTTTACAAATAGACGGACAACCCAATGATCAGGTTGGTTTTGTCCTCCACATGCGATGTATTATTCTCTACTCCATCTTCCAGCATCTTTGACAGGGCAAACTGTGCCTGCCTGAGAAGGACCACAGTGACGTCTGCATCTAGGAGCCCAGCGCATCTATCTGGACTAAAGGCCTCAGGGAGCGTCTGCAGCTCCGGAGAAGAGCTGGACTTGTTGAAGCTGGTGGAATAATAACCCACCTTCCTTTCCACTTCGACTTCTCATCGTCCTGATGTAACCCCTCCTGTTCGAACCGCCCACTCCAAGCGGGACTCGAACCCGGGTCCACCGGCATGAGAGTCGGACTACTAGCTGGCCTCCGTTACACTGACTAGACATACATAGGAACCGATAATGAAGAAATACATAAATTATGAATGAACTAAATGGCAAAAATTAAGAACTCAAACAAAAACAGCTATGAAGAACAATGCAAAGGTTCATACCTGGTTGTTTGTCCTCTTCTGGTCCAGCTTCACAGTTGCTAGTGCGGCGAGAACTATACAAATAACTTTATACAATAAATAAATATATACATTTTAAAAAATATAAATAAATAAAATTGAAACTATAAATATAATACAAAGGCCTCTCCTCCTCCAGCCCACGAGCCTCCTGGTTTTTGCCCGATTTTGGCTTTGAGTCTAAAAAAATCCATGTTGTTATTTGAGCCGCCATATTTGTTTCCCCCCCAATGCACCATGGGATGTGGAGTCTTCTTGCTTCACAGGCACAATGGCGCTATACTGTGTCTGATGCATCACTTTTATATCTTTTTATCCATCCAGAATATTCATATTCTTGTTTGTAGGACTGTAAGAATTATATATTTATAAAATATAGGGCTGTCAAAATTAGCGCATTAACGCATGCGATTCATTTTTTCAGTTTAACGTGTTAAAAATATTTAACGCAATTAACGCAGCATCTATTTTTTGTGTGTCATCCGTTGGCTTTTGATGAAATCTGACAGCTTTCAGCCCCTCCACTGGGAGCAATGCAATTTACACATCAAGGTCCAGAACGATAGGAAAGACATAATTAAAGTAATCCATGTCACTCCAGTGGTTTAACCTTAATTTTATGAAGCGACGAAAGTGCTTTGTTTGTGCGAAAAAAAGAGTGATTTTCTCTTTTTCATTTGTTCTTTGATTCATTTTATCACACTTGAATGGTTTAAAAGCATTTGCATGAATACGAGTGTGGTCATATAATGTAACGCTAGCCAAAGGATGATTGGGAAAACAGATGCTGCGTTAACTGCATTTAAACTGAAAAAAATAAATAAAAAATAATCGTATGTGTTAACATGTTAATTTTGACAGCACTAGTAAAAACCTAAATTTACCACAACTGTGAGAGCGAATAACATGCACAGTGCGCATACATTAGTAAATGTATTATTAATTATTTTATTAAGGTATTATCAGCATATGTTTTATGTGTTTTAAAATTTGTTTATTTTTTAGAATCAACAGAAGTTGGGATTGGGTTGATATTTCAGCAAAGTTTATCAATAACAAATGCATGTACACGTGCATGTATTTTACCTAATGTACATGTTTTCTATAATTGTTACAACTCAACTTGTAGTGCACTGATGGTTTTGTAGGGATACGTAGTAGATTTTTAAACTATTTTAGTTTGTAGCAGACAAATATAGGACTATGACAGAAGAAATGATTGGGAATGCTAACAGATATCTCTTTCCAGTGTTATAGACCTCACTGGCTGAGTCACATATGTTAGCTTGCATTATATACACTCTAAAAAATGGTGCTATATAGTAGTAAAAGTGAGTTTTTGGCTCGTAATCATAGGGGAACCACTTTAAGTGCTGTATAGCACCAAATCTTGGTGCTTCAGTGGTTCTTTAGCGGTTCTTTGGGATGACTGAGGTGCTATATAGCACCGCTACCGTATACAGAACCTGTTAAACCCCTTTAAAGTTCTTTACGAGCCAAAAAACAGTGTTGTTGCTGTTTAGCACCATTTTTGTTGAAGAAATAAAATGCAATATGGCACCTCTTATGGGTTCTACATAGCACCATTTGACAAAGGAGCTGTAGAGCACCTTTAAAGATATGGTGCTATATAGCACCAAAAGTGGTTTCCCTATGATTACGAGCAAAGAACCACTTTTAGTGCTATATAGCACCATTTTTTTGGAGTGTACAGTATGTTAGTGTGCTAAGTATGCACCAATCAAACTAATTCAGTGTCATTAGAAATCTGGCCAAGCTACTTCTGTTTTCTACATCCTTGCACAAAACATGTTAAAGTCTGTATGGAACTGTCCCAAACTAGGTTTAAAAATGGCCACTGTATCATTTCCATTCTGATATTAACATCCCAGGGTGGAGAACAATCCTCTCCTTTAAAAATTCAACAGCTCATTTTGTTTTATTACTAGATGACCACACTTGAATTAAAGGTAAGTGGGACATGACAAGTACTTAAACTACACGCTGAAATAAGTCAGAGTCAGTCCACTCTTTGCCCAGGGCCATTCAAAGCTGCTCTGTTCATTCAATAAAGAAAAGCCATTACCATCCTTCCCTGTCAAACATTCACTCTAGAGTTGGCTGGGACTTTGGGCTTATAGAAAGCCTCTTTTGATTTCTGCCTGACCCACACAGGCCTTCCCTCTTAGAGTTAATAGTGCCTAAAAGGCAGGTAAGGGATTCTGGGGAAGCCATGCCAAGATGAGGGAGCGAATAGTCCTGAGATGAAATGGGCCATGACACCACAATTCAAAGTATCTGTTTTATAGGGCTTAAAGAAAGGAAAAGCAGTAATCAACTGTCACTTTCTGGAATGACTGCAGATGCCGCTGAACTTTCGGAGGTTTGCGGATTCCATTTGTGATTCATTGGCTTTCTCTCCTGAATTCGGAGTCCATCACAGGCTTCCTCGTCCCCAAGCGAGCCATCATTTATACCCACGCTTTGGGTATAACGTTATACCTTTCCATATATGAGCCACAGAATGAAACGGATGACTTAAATAAAATGACCATATAGAAATGACAATACGTTAGTTGACATTTATGCTATAAATGATTGAACAACTTTTCAGAGGTGCCAAGCTTCTGAAAACGATCCCTGATGAAGGTCACATTTGGTTTTGCTTCAGTCATCCAGCGTTAATCAGTAAATCCAGAAGCACATTATGTGGATAAATTATTAGTCTGTGAATATTATAGTGTATGCTCCATGTCCCGGTGTCCTCCCTCAGGGGCCACGGCTGAAGTGGAAAAGAGTCTCGTAGCTCATATTTATGGAGAGTGGCACACAAACGCAGAGCATGATGGGTCTTGCAGCTGGACAGCCAGACCTGAGCTGGAAACTCCATCAAAGGTCCATAGTGAGGTCTCTGACAAAAAGCGGGATGACTTGAAGTCTCCGAGGAGTGTTAGATCTAAGAGCAGCACGAGCAAGTATCAGGCAGCTTTGTTTGGGGTGTTTGGGGAACAAGTGCGCAATGACCCACTCTCAACTCTACAAGCAGGTCAGACTGTGGCTCTGCTCCAAAACCTTGGCAGCTACATACCTACCTGTTTTAGGCACTGTAAATGTGTTAGACCGAACTGAACTACATACTAAAGAATGGTAATCATTTAAAGGATTCTTTCATGAAAGGGACTACAGTGGTAGTTTGTGCTTCTATTGTATTTTTTTTTCTAATGGCTTTGTTAACTGGTAAAGTCAGCATCCTAAAACTCCCAGTGATCACACACTCCCTGAACTGCTAAAAGTGTCCTTAGACACAAGTGCCTCTTCCAAACAACTAAAGCTTTACAAACATAACATAATTTCCATTTTCTTTTGTAAAGATGAAATGAACATTTTGTCAATATTAAGGGATCATCCGTGTCTGAGCAATAAGTTTATCTTTGCATAACTAAAACTAAACGGTAAAACTTTAAAATACTGTTCCGTCATTAATGAGTAACTACACAGGAACAAACGAATAACGCATTATTAAGACTCTAGTAACTACTATTAACTATCAAGAAACTCTGATTAATGAATTAGTAAGTAATATCGCTCAGTCGGAGGTGGTAGTTCACTATTAGCTGATCAATAACTACATTTTTTCATATCTCCCAGTGGATTACTAAGAGCTAACATATACAGGTTCATAATTAAAGAGAAATCAACTTTTCATTCAGCCTTTGATATATAAAAGTTCATTGTGATATAAGAATATCCTGTAAGTTTTGGAGCTGAAAACTTCCTTGTTAGTCAAAGAAAAGCTTTTATTGACACCAGGCCCAGCAAACGAGAGATCTCAGAATGTGCCAACCCTTGACGTCATCGTGTGGTGAAACGCCTCCTCAACACAATAACTACGCCTGATTCTGTAGCCCCGCCCACCGACTCATGCCGCTAAACGGATCACGCTACCGAGCAATAAACATGCCGAAGATAGCAAGATATTGCGCTGTGCCTGGTTGCGGAAAAACACAGTCCCTGCATAAGCTACCTTCGGATTCTAGTATTAGGAATGAGTGGTTGAACTTCGGAATCGATTGTAAACAAGACACAGGTCGATACTGGATTTGCAGACATATTGAGATTAAAACACAATGCTGTGCCTTCTATATTGGATCCGACAGGAATGGTGCAACACACTTATGTGAGTAAAACATGTTTTTTTATATGTGATATGATAGTATTGCATTGTTACAGATCGTTTGATATCTACTGATTATGTTGCGGAAGTTTTGAACATGCTGATTAGTCTGCAGTGAAGTTTTGCTGATGCACGTGCTTGGCTTGTGTGTGTGTGTGTGTGTGTGTGTTTTTTTGTGTGACATATCAGGACACAAATTTGTATAATGACATGGGTATGACACAGGTATTACAAGGAGAGGGTGACTTATGAGGACATTACCCATGTCCCCATTTTTCAAAAGGCTTATAAATCATACAAAATTTTTTTTTTTTGGAGAATGTAAAAATGTGCAGTTTCCTGTGATGGGTAGGTTTAGGGGTAGGGGTAGTGTAGGGGGATAGAAAATACGGTTTGTACGGTATAAAAACCATTACGCCTATGGAATGTCCCCACAATTCACAAAAACAAACATGTGTGTGTGTGTGTTTTAGTGATGCACGGTTCGCGGTTATATCCACCGATCGGGCAGGCCAAGTAATAAAAAATAACATTCATATTAATTGCGGGTGGATGAGAGCTAAATAATTGTGTTTGTTTGATAAAGACATTTTGCGAGCCCTGTGGGCGGATTCCGGTTGCCGTTTCTTCACATTGGAAGTTTTCAAAACAATTCCCCACATGTACTGACGGGGGAGTTGAAACTCATTATTATGCAAAACTGTTATCCAATCATAGTAGTGGGCGTTTACTTCCAAGTCTTAAATGCGGCACGCCCATAAAAACCGAGGCTCAAAACCAGGGCAGAAAGTAGCCTATTTCTTATTCATTATGATGTTTTTGAATGTAAAAACCACACGAATGTCATAAGTTGACCTCAGACAACAGTATGAAAAAATAAAAAAGCCAGTTCATGACACCATTAATGTGAATAATGCATGAATTATAAAGTGAAGGTAATGGTAACCCATTAGTAAATGACACAAGAGTTACCAAATCCTTCAGAAGGAATTACTAATTATTTGGATCAGTATTCAGTGAAAAGCACGATAACTGGTAATTACTGAAATCATTGTAAACTTTTGAGGTTTTTGTAAAGCTTTGGATTGTAATTCCTTCCGATGGATTTGGTAACACTTGAGTCATTATTAGTGGTTTACAATGATCTTCACTTTAGAAAACTGATCCAAATAATTAGTAATTTCCTTTAGAAGGATGTAATAACACTTCAGTCATTACTATCGAAAACCTTGCAATGACTTCAGTCAATATTAGGGAGTTTTCACGTCAGAATACTGATCCAAATAATTAGTAGTTACTTCTGAAGGATGTAGTAACACTTGAACCCTAGTGGGTTACCATTACCTTATGTTACACATTATGCATTGCGCTCATTAATTATGAACCTGTGTATGTTAGCTCTTAGTAATCCACTGGGAGGTATGAAAAAATAGTAGTTATTGATCAGCTAATAGTGAACTACCACATTCAACTGAGCACTATTACTTACTAATTCATTAGTCAGAGTTTCTTGATAGGTAATAGTAGTTACTAGAATGTGTGTTACTCATTTGTTCCTGTGTAGCTACTCATGAATGAGTATTCTAAAGCGTTACTGTGAAGTGAAGAAAAGGAAAAGAACAGTACGTGACTAGGCAGAATGAGCCTTTAATGTTGACTGAACCCCAGTTTTGTGTGTTTATTCTGCTAGTTGGTATATTTTTGTGAGCACTCCTGGATAACTGCCTACTTACACTGATGTGCTTTGTAAAACGAAACATTGCACTCACTAGATTGCTGCTAATTAAACAAATGAAGCTAAATTAGATGATATATGGGGACAGCCAGTGTAATGAGTGCAGATCGACTGTGGCTGCATCCGATTATACATGCATACAGTCAAGCAGATGAAAAACAATATGTGAGATGAGTATGTCCAAATTTATAGTATTCATAAAACTGTAGTAGCCATATAACCGGCGATATTCTTGTGTGGATACGATAAACACTTTCCTATCCCATGAGGCCATGGGAGAGGATTTGTGAATGGCAGTGAAGCGACTTTTTGGATACTGAACTTTTTTAATAGTTGCAAAGTTCTTATTCAAAAGAAGGGTCTTCTCAGAGAGTATGCGACTTGCATGGATGCAGACTCATTGACTTTTCAGTCTTCCTTCTGTAAGTATGAACAGATTTTTTTTTTTAAATGTATATAGAGTGACAGACATGAAGCTGGGGGATGATGGACCTCTTGATGTTAAAGTCTTAATATCAAAGTGTGTGTTGCCCTCTAGTGGAGCATTTGAAATGTTCACGCCATTGTTGTGTGTGTGTAGCCTGCATATGATGGTGTTTTGACCAGCTGAGAACTCGTGAAGAGCTTATAAAATGTGTAAAGGAGTCAAAACAGCGGCGAAAATCAGTCCTGTCACACACACACACACACACGAGGATCTGCTGCGAGGAGACGCGGTTCTGACACCTGTACCGAACTGTGATGGGCAACATCGCGACTATGATTATTAAGCATATGACTATGCTTGAGCATTCTGCCCTTTTTAGGGTCTCATCTTCCTGTTTTTGGTTCGTTTACATGTTTTTGGTCCATGTTGCATTCCTACTTCAGTCGAACCACACCAGAGTTCGTTTGGAAGCGGAGCGAGACCCATGTTTTCAGCAATCTCGGTCCGCACCAGGGTTCAGATGGCAGCGTTCACACTTATTCAAATGAACCGCACTAACAGAGCAATCGCACCAGGGTTTGTTTTAATCCAACCAAACATGTCAAGTGTGAACACACCCTCAGTTGATCTGTGTTAGACCTGAAATATGCAAACCTCACAATTAACTTACTACCATGACTGCCAGTGGTGGGTTGTTTTAGAAAACCTACTGGCCCCTCACTTAAAAATGAACTATTTAGCTATTAAACATTAAACGTGCACTATGTAAATTTTTTTCAGTAAAATATCCAAAAACCACTAGGCCAGTGTTATATATTTTGTTTAGTTGAGTACTTACAATATCCCAAATGTTTCCAACTATTTGTAAATCGTGAGAAAATTGCTATTTTAACCAAGGAACCGGGACGTGTGAGGGCGTCGCCTGTCAATTGTGTCATATCTGCGTTACCCTCAGTTTCTGGTTTTATTTAGCAGCCGCCGAGCGAACGCACAGAGTAACGTCAGAACATAATTTTCAACACACTCAAGTATATCTAATATGATAAACAGAGCTGCGTTACCTCATACTCATGACCAGAAAAGCGGAAATGGCGCCGGCGACTGTGGCATAATAAAAGTCCCGCCGCTCGCGAGGCGTGTGTTAATCCCACAACACTCGGGTCTGCTCTGCTTCATACTACAGTAACGTTAATAATCGCATCCATGAACATGATTTCTGAGTCCTATCCCGATTCTTTTCCGCCGGCTGTGAGGTGAAGACCACATGTCCCAAGATCCTGCACTCAAACTTGGCGTCATCAAACTACGCCTTTGTTTTGAATAGGCGACCTCTAGCGGACGGAAAAGTTACATAGTGCATCTTTAATAGTTAAACATTAATATTAAAAATCAACTCCTTAACTATTAATTTAAAAACAGTTTTAAAATTTTTAAAGTTTTTGTAGCACTCATAAAATATGAAGACATATTATCATTTCAATCCTCAATTGTTTTTTATACTGCTTTTCATACTTAGTATTTTTGCCTTGTTTCTAGTCCAAAAAATCAAAAAATTCTTACATTAAGAAGCATTTACTAGACAAGCAAAAATTATTGTCTTGTTTTGGGGGAAAATAACTCAAAATGAAGCGAGTTTTTGCTTAAATTAAGCAGAATAACCGCCAGTGGGGTAAGCAAAATAATCTTGTTTTTCTTTTTGAATTGAGATTATTTTGCTTGTTTTAAGCAGAAACTCACTTCATTTTGAGCAATTTTTTCCCCAAAACAAGACAATAATTTTTACTTGTCTAATAAATGCTTCTTGTTTTAAGAATTTTTAAATGTTTGGAGTAAGAAAAGCATTTGTTTTTTTGGTGGCTTAATGCTCCCTGTTAGCCACATTGGTTTAATTTTTCTATTTTTAGCCATGTGATTTTTCTCTAATGCAGATGAGCTGGGACGCATTGCATGGACTAACTATGGGAGTGCAGACACTGAAGCCCATGTGATGTGCCGTCTGAGTTGGATATTACAGAGCGCCGACATGCCTTCTAGCCACCAGCAGCACAGCAACTCCCTCTGCACCGTATACACTTTACACTGTGACTTCAGTTTCCTGCCAAATGCAGATTATCTGGACACACACACATTATCAGTACATGTGCTCCCAGGGAATCGACCCATGACTTCGGGGTTTCTAGGGCTATGCTTTACATAAGCCAACCCTGTAGCTCATCACCAAAGCCTAGCCAAGAGTAGAAGCTGTTGCTGTATGATCTGCTGGACTGGCATCACACGATACGTCTCAGACAGCTAATCATGCTGTGATGGATACAGCAGCTCTCGGCAGTCACTATTTGGCCACTGGCCTGAACAAGCATTACAACACATCAGACATAGTGTGTGTTTGGCACACAAATGTAAGAGTCATTCTACATTTCATGTCCATTCAAATTATATTTTCCCCCTAATTATTTTCTTTAGAAATATCACATTTGATCTAATAGGAAAACATATTATAATTTCATATATTATGTGCACCGTAAGTTTAGTTTTGAAATTGCAGTGATGTCCCTTAAATGACAGTTTTTGCAGTGTCCGGTTTTGAAGTGGGTTCAAAATAATGAAAAATGATCGTTATGAATGATCGTAATAAATAAAAAGTCAACGGTATCTATATTAAATGTATTTCTGAAATCTAAATACTTAAATAGTAAATATATATACAGTACTGTGCAAAAGTCTTTTTTGCTTTTTATGTTTTTAAGCCAGTTATTTATATCTTTTACTGTAGTGTGTCAGTAGGAAATATCAGTTTACATTTCCAAACATTCATTTTGCAATTAATTGTAATAATCCACTTACGCGCCGATTGCCAACAAAACACACACATTTGATGCAGTTTCCCTCACTGCCTGAGGTTTCCACCGGGAACAAACACACACACTTGCACAACTCCGGAAACACAAACTGCATCCACTGTTCCCTTAACGCTGGGTTATTTGGGAAGCTGAACAAGGTGATCTTTCCCTTACACCAGAAACACACTTCTTTAATGACATTAGTGATTTCGTGTCTAAAAACACAACGCCAGCGCCGCCGACGGCTCCCGTAACCGAACGAAGCTCATTGATGGACGCGCTCTTGCTCTCGCTCTGGGTAATGTGTGTGTGTGTGTGTGTGTGTGCGCTCTCATCCGGGAGAAGTGCCCATACAAGCAATTCTGCCCTTCATGACATCATACAGGGCTATACTCATACAGGGCTATACTCTTGTTTGAATCCTGAAGGAGTGTATTTGGCACAGAAATACTCTGTCATACGTCTAACTTGTTTTAGAAATGTTGGCGATGTTTAGCATGGTCAATAAGTCAGTGTCAATAAGTCAGAATGCAGGAAATAGCTTTAGACCCCCCTTTAAAGGGTGCTTCAACTAAGTATTAATTCAGGGGTGTGCACACTTATGCAGTTAGTTATTCCAAGTTCTCTCTCTCTCTCTCTCTCTCTCTGAAATGTGTCAATTTGGTTTTCAGTGGCATTGCATTGTAATTTTTATATTAAACATGCACGCTGATGTTTTATCTTTGTTTAATTTTTTTCGCCACAAAAACCAGGGGTGTGCAGACTTTTTATATCCACTGTATGTAAATAAATGAACTCCTAAATAAAAAATAAAAAAGTGTTCAGATTTTGACCCAGGATCAGAGGAATCTTTTAGGATTCTCAAAATGCCTCAGACGGCCAAATCGTTGCCAAAATCGTACAGTGTGAACCCAGTTTAACATAGTAGACAAATTCACCAGGGAAAACATCCTTTGCCAAGTGTGTTGATTTTCTGTTAGTCTGACTTGAGTTAAATGGTTGCACACAGGGAATAATTAATTAGACAATCAAATAGCATCTCTCAGTGATAATGATAAACCTTTGGCTGCATGCATGGGTTGAAATCATGTTGAGTGTAAATTGCAGTCATTTTGTCTCGGGGTGTGTTATTTTAAATGAAAACAGTTTGCAGAGCTCTCCTGTGTTCAGAGCCCATCACTGGACACAATCATCTCAGCTAATTACAATTCACTGCCTTTTACACGATCCACGTTTAGCAGCACACCAACAATTAATCCCTAGTGACTGCTTCCTGTGTCGAGGCTGACTTCCCAGCTCATATTCATTAACAGCCATACATCATGCTGATGTGTTTTCTTTCCTAAGGGATTTATTTGGTGCCTGATATACTTTAGTGTGATGTGAGCAGGTGTGAAACACGTTATGACAGTCAGCACACGCAGCATGCTCTCAGCAGCAATAACATGTTGTACAGATGGTAAAATTTTTTTATTTTTATCTTTTAAATCAGGGCAGTATTTTTATGCAGGACTTAGAATGACATCTTAATTAAGGTAACATAGTTAAACAGCATTTGAACAGATCAATTTACACCCAAAGAAAGGGCGAGAAAATGCCACTAATACAACTAGAAAACATAATTTACCAAAAACAGTGATGTGACAGCAGTGTTTGAAAATTAAATAACACTATAATGAACCTCCACAGAGCAACTGCTTGCAATCCTGTTAAGAAACTTAGTTATAGATATATGACACAGTTCCCACAAACCTCTACTTGATGTATAGGATCCATTGATATTAGCCGTTGCTGATTGACCACCTAGAAAAATGATTCCTCTAGCTGAATTTTATGTTCTTTTTTGTCACCCCATCCCCCAAATAAGCCCACACCCAAGGGGTCCATTTATGGGTGAGTACTGCCGTCCACACAATGGATCCATTGGAGTCATGAGGGGCTTTTGCACCGGAGGAACGTTTTCATAGTTTCCATAACTGCTGGCGGAAGTACCTGCTTTTTTGGTGTTCGCACCACAGGAACTGTGAACGATTTTAATTGTAGGAACACCTTTTGGGGGGGACTAAATGATCCTACTTCAGAGTAGGGTCTAACTCTGCACAATAGGAGCTACTAGTGACGTAAGTGCATGTTGATTGGCCAAACGCATGCCATACGAAACACCGGCACCTGCCATTTTTTTTAGAAAGCCAAATAAACACACAGTTTACACATACTTACTCCACGAACTAACACACAGAAAGCTAATGTTAACACATTTACCTGTCGCCTTTGTCTACGGCGTTGTGTTCTTTTCTCAGCCTCGATGAAGTGTAGTACTGCAAGTTGTTGTAGGAGATTTAGCCTCTAAGCCATTCCTTTTTACTCTTTCAACTGTATATGTCTACATTCCCTCTCCATTATCACGAAACCCATGACACAACACATCTACAAAAACAGCGTCCTCCATCCTCCAGTTGTTGAATGCCACCCTTAAATGAGTTCCTACTGGCAGTGGGAATGCAACCAGGAAAATTACCCTAACTAGTTATCTAGCTCCTATAATTGATTGGAAAGCCCCTATGGTTCTCTCTTCTATAGGTTGTTGTAACGAACAGTCCACTGGAGGCAAGCTTTGATGAACCCAAGTGCAGTTTTATTTACAAGGTGAACAGATACCAGACACACAATGACTTGAGCAGGCTTGACCATGAGCAGGCTTGACCATGAGCAGGCTTGACCATGAGCAGGCTTGACCATGAGCAGGCTTGACCATGAGCAGGCTTGACCATGAGCAGGCTTGACCATGAGCAGGCTTGACCATGAGCAGGCTTGACCATGAGCAGGCTTGACCATGAGCAGGCTTGACCATGAGCAGGCTTGACCAAAACTCACCAACAGCCGCTTACATAACTAAACAAACAATCAATACTCGACCCGGACCATGGCAAACATGAGGGTTTAAATACACTGAGACTAATGACAAGACAAGGGACACCTGTGAACAATGATTAACCAATGAACCAATGACATGACACAACACATGAGGGCATGGGAATCACATGACAAAGGAGCACACGACAAAACCAGGAAGTGCATGGCAGGGAACGTGGCAAACTAAGAACATGAAACATGAACAAAACCCCAAACACACTGTGACAGTTGTACCTGATCAATTGCTTTACAGTCAACATAGGCTCATTGTAAAAACCTGCCTCTACCTACATTTTTGCAAAACTCCAAAAAGGGGGCAGATTATCCACTAATAAAGACTTATTTTCATGTGGTTTCTCTTTCCCGTTTCCACCCATTTGATGGATACTTGGAGCTCGGGATCCTTACACTTGCACCCTGGCTTCTTTTCTCACAGACATTTTGTGCAGTTTGCATGGAGGTTGGGCCTTTCCAACAGTCGGAGGCAACAGACGGCTGAAGAGATGAGGGATGATCCAGGTGTGAGATCCAGCTGTGGGGGTTACACCAGTAAGATTGTAAGATGTTATTAATTAATGCATTCAATACATAGAGAAGGAACATCATGACAAATGGTAATGCAAAATACAAATGAGAGGGTCATTTGTATTGCTAATGGTCATATCTTTAAGCATGGAGAGGGCTACTGAGAGATGTATTTAAAGTTTAAAAATTTTAAAAAAAATTCCCAAGAATTAAAATGATGTCCTTATTTATTCAGACCAAAAACCTCTCACCGTTTCTTCTGTGGAACACAAACCGAGATGCTAGCACAATATCTGAGCAGCTACCGTGGTTTACAAACCACCTTTCTGAGACCCTAAACACGGTTCTACACTGTTCCACCATGATACATTTGTGATTTATTGAGGACATTTCATCACTATCACATCGACGTGTGAATAATCTTGGTTTATAATTGGGTAAATCTTTCATTGTGTCCCAATGTCTTCCGCACACTCATTTCTTCAAGTCGTGTCCTTTGTTAATGATGATGACATTACCATGTGCTTTTGAGGTATTTGGCTCAGCTTTAGTTTATTTGAACCCGGGTTTTAGGGCAGAGAGTCCTTCCAAGTGTTAAAATATTAGAGCTTTTTGACACACTCCTCCACCTCCAATAAAGACGAGGTTATTTCCTTTAAATACTTCACTGTTCTTTGTATAATCCCATTTGGTGTGGAAAGTGATGTCCAAGTGTCCTTGTTTATGAGTATGGGTGTGCTGTGTTATTTAAGATTAAGCGAAACATTGTGACCAATGGTATTCCACTTTTACAAAGTCATGGCACAGCACCTCTAAACCAACAGGCACTGATGATACTGTACTTACAGCTAAATATTATGCCTTAAATCCTATAGCAATGCCATAGCTGAGATTGTGGTTTGTGAGTTTTTTGTGGTCAAGCATTGCTGACATTTTCTACATAAGAAACGTTGTTATAGGGCGCACGACCAATCAAAACAAAATGTGTTCTAAAATCTGCGCACGTGTTTAATATCCTCTGACTGGATGGAATTAGAGTTTGAAGCTAAATAATTATCATTGTCTATGCCCATATACTATTTGATTTTCAGTGAAATCTGTCAACTCATGTTAGTGTCCACACCAGCGGACGATATCTTTCTGCGTGTTCTTGTCTGCCAGTTTAAATGCTCAAGCTCTTTAAAGCAGGCTGGATTCTGATTGGCTGTCAGTGTTTTTATCGTCAGGCAAGTCAAGTGTTTTCTGCTAGTTTCAGCCTGACGCAGTTCTCATGTTCACGTCCAGCTCCACGTTGTTTAAATATCAAATGCACTGGCGCATCCGTTCACCCATGGGCGTCTGGTCTGAACACCAGGTGTGTTCAGGAGCATTGTTGCTATTTTGAAGCCTCGTGCACACTGGGATGATTACCGCGCACGCTTATCCCAAGACATTTTTTGACACGTCTTTGTGTTCATACCCACGTGATTTTCACTGGCAATGCACAGAGTGAATTTACTCCCTGACAGTAGATGGTGCTTTTGATTTGATTGCAGATCAAATAGAATGGAAACTCGCCATCGAATCCTATTTGATCTGCAATACCTCTTCATAACAACTCCCTCTTATGGAGATTTTTGTAGTGTTTGTCATAAAGCTCTTTGTGTTCAGACACCAAAGAGACCAGCAGCTCTATATTCATCTTGCCTCGTTGCATCTTCTTCTTCGTCTACTTACTTCCTCTTCATCGTCTTCTTCTTAGGTATCAATGTTTGCTCGGCAAGGCCGTTTTGTGCTTAAGCGCCACCAAGTAGTGTTTTACTGTAACTTCAGCAGCTCCAGGCACGTAAACAAAAGCACCAATCTCATTGGTCGGCCAGATTTTAACGCGGCGTGTCAAACCAAAAAAAAAAAAAAACATCCAGAGGGGTTATTTTTTTTCAATTACACTTTTACGGCTGGTGTTATACACATCGGTGTGCACCCTTACATTGGTGCCCTTTATTTAGTCACAAGGCATTAAACGTCAGCGATAAGCGCGCGCGATAAACGTCCCGGTGTGAACAAGCCTTAAGGAACTGAAAACGAGTATTTTTTGTGTTATTTAAAGGGTGTGTTAGTAATATGTGCCCATAGGCGGAGCACAATGTGCGTACACTCTGCTTATTACACACACAGGGACATGCAACAGCACACACACATTTTTAAAGCTGCAGTCTGTAAGTTTTGCCTCTTTGTCGCCATCTCTGTTTGAAACCTGCAATTGCAGTTATTTGTGGAATTATGATCTTTACGTGAGTTGTGCATCGGCAGCTCCTCAGTGCGGATGAATCTAACGAGTATGTGCGGCTTGCTGTCAGTCACCGCACCCGTTGTGAATCGGGTTAAGGTAAGGAGATTGTTTTGAACACTGGCTTGTTGTGTACTTGCTCAAAAATTTATTTTGGATTTACGGACTGCAGCTTTAAATATTAAAAATAAAAGGATTCCTCTCTGGAGAAGCGTTCAGTCTTTCCTCCGTGTAAATAGTGAATCCGTCATGGCTTTTAAAGGGAATGGGAGATGAGACGTTAGTTTATTGTTCGTTACACCCAAAACACACCCGTGACTCATTAAGAGACTAGGGACAACCCTTCTGGACCATGCGCCTTGCGCGCCGACTGTTTTTCCCGTCGTTAAATGAGCAAAAGTGGATTCGGACACTTCCTAAGTGCACCTGCGCCGTGAGCTTCAGACCATGCACTCAGATCGTTAAAATTAGGGCCCTATATCTTTATTGTTATCTTTATATAGTTATCTTTCTTGGTGTCGAACGGGTCTTTAGGCAACTAGTGTTAATGCATCCAGACTGCCAACCGTCGCAAAAATCTGTGCAAAAGCCTTAAGAACTTAAAACTGTTTTACGCTCTTTCTAGAATTGTCTTGAGAAGTGTAGTTTTTGCACCAGCAGGCTTTGTAAGCAAATTAAATGACATGAACAAGATGATTCAGCATAAATTGAGTTTCATTCTTTATTTATTTATTTCAATGTGTGATTATTGAAGTTTTCAACCCCAAATAAACAAAGTCCCTCTCTCGTTAATAATGTCCAAAGAACTGTCATGAAATGTTCAGTCCTGTGCTCGTTTTATTCTGTCTGGAGTCAAATCACTAATTTCCTGTTTTCTTTTATTTTTCAGTTAAAACTTGCCAAAGCAACAGTTCTTAAGCAATACGCACACTTATTAAGGTGAATTTATTTTCCTTGGATCCGCTGTGTTGGCTGAGCCTTTGTGGGCTTTTGGACATAATTGGATACAGAACTGATTTCCAGAAACTCAATATCTGTCACCCCTCGGCTTGTCAACGGATGAAGCTATCCATGTGACAGGTGTTTGAATATGTTCATACAACGTCCATCAGGCCGGTAGCTCACATACACACACGAACACAGTCTCATGTACACACCTATCAAAGTGGGCTGTGGGACGCCGACGGCCGCGTTCACGGCTCCTGCTGCACGTATCGTAAGGACGAGCGCTCGACTGCGAGATTCTGCACCGCTGCCACTGTAATAATAGCCACTCTGTGTCAGTGAGGCCGTGCAAAAACAAATTAGCTGGATGATTAATGAATGAGACGAACAGTTCACAGACTGTCTGCAGAGATGGGACTCCCAGTCAGAAACCGCGGCTGCCCTCAAAGCTGACATTAACCGGCCCCGTGTAAACACTGTTCTCTCAGGGCCCCCATCAATCTGACACGGTCGCCCATACAGCTCCTGCTATCTGTGTGTGTGTGTGTGTCCTTGAAACCCGCAGTTATGCCACTCATGTTACCAGCACAAGATATAGTAGTGTCCATTCATGTTTAACACATCAAGCATGTCTTTGCATGGCTACTTCTAATGTAAGTGCTAGTGATCGTCGACCATTAGTTGCTGTAAACAGAAGAATCGCAAATGACTGTGGGAGAAAAATAGCTTGGAGCTATAAATGCTGCATTTCAAACATTTCATGTTGCCCCTCACCATCATTTCGGAGCCATGAGATGAAGTTCAATTCAGCTCCCGTTATGGATGGAGTGCAGTAATAAAATATGCAATATAAGAATAAGAGCTGTTATGATCAATGCATGTGAACAACTTTTGAGTGCTTGTTTCACTGTTTCTTGCGTTTTGTAAATCCAACTTTTTATGGTATATGTCACATTGCAAGTGCAGTGCACAACATATCATAGAAAAACCGAATCCAAAAGTAAAGGTTTAGTAAGGGATAATGTACAGTCATCCGGTCATTATCCCAAAATAAATAGGCTGATTAGGACCCTGACATGGGCAAATTCGTAGACATGACATATTGGATTTAAGTATGAATTATTTATCATTTTACCTGTATGCTAAAAGTTCTGCTAAGAGAATGTGTTCATTATAATGTACAAATCAATTGGCCTAGCAGCAAAATTAACACTGCAACAATATTACAGTAATATTAATACTGAATTCACTACAATCGAGTACACAGAAATATATATATTTGTCTTGTTTTCCAGTACAAATATCTAAACATTAGTTAAAAAAAAAAAAAAAAAAAGCAAACTTTGGCTACATTGACATTGCAAGTATCCAATCTTAATTTTCTGCTTAATTGTGTTTGTTCATTGAACACTTTAAACATGGCCCACATGAGTCCTCACAGTCCTCCATTCACCGTCCAGCAAAAAGAAAAGATCTGATTTGAATTTGTATCCAATTAATTTGCACTTATGTAAGTGGCCCAGAAAGGAATTTTGTGAACGCTGTGTCTAAAGGAGCGTTTACCTTTTGCAACAAATTATAGCACTCTTATCAAAGTGAAGGACGTCTGAAGGATAAGAAGAAAACTACTCAGCCAAGGCCATTCAGAGGGCCAGTAAGTGACTGAAAAGACAGAGTGTGCTGGCATTTTCAGTGTCCTGCATGTACAACAGCACAAATCACACAAGAATGAGGAACACTCATCATACAGTACCTAAGCATCCACAGGATTCAGAGTTAAGCAACATTAAGTGTACAAAGTGTGCTTCACCAGTGCCTAAAGTTGTAAAAGTGTGAAATTTGCTCATATTTTCCCTTCTCTGACTGCAGCCGTGAGCGTGCAGGTTCAGCATGTGGCCTTGTTGCAGCAAAGCTTATTAAACTGTAGTCTGGTTTGGGATATGATGTCTAATAGTCCTGTTCAGCCTAGCTCAGGCCATTAACAGCGCTCATCCATGAATATGTGACAGACAGGTTCAGTAAATCTCCTTACTGGGCCAGAGCACACATTACTCCAATGATAATTTGTGGTTTTTGTGAGTGTTCAACAGTCAACACTGAAACGCTGTGAGCTCCTGCAGGGTTCATTCCGCTGAAAACACACACATGAGGAGGAAATATCTGAACTCTCCTTTTCCAAATTTACTTTGGCTCTCTTTACACTGCATTTCTTTTCTGAGTGTAGTGTGTAAACACACTTGGAAACACAGGAAGAAAAAAAACAGTATTAAATACCATCACTGAAACATCAGCTACAGCAACATTTCAACACAACACAGTTTGCTTGGTATTTTTAAACTCTTGTTATTGCTTGTGATGTGTCATAGGTAGAAAGCCACCCTTTGTACATTTATTTATGTGTTTTTGTGTTGTTTTAATCACTATTATACAACAGATCTTTCTGGTTCTTGAATCTGAGCCGGCGTTCTGGCGTAGAACTAGAAAGCTCTGCACTGTATTTACATCGTAAACTGTGTAGGACACTGACGAGAAGAAATTGTTGCATGAAGTCGTTATTTTTGTTTGTTTTTTGCGCACAAAAAGAATTCACAATTAAGGTTGAACCACTGGAGTCACATGGACTATTTTAACGATGTCTTTACTTCCTTTCTGGACCTTGACAGTGGTAATTAAATTGCTGTCTATGGAGGGGACAGAGAGCTCTCGGATTTCATCACATATCTCTTTATTTGTGTTCAGAAGAACGAAGGTCCTACGGGTTTGGAACGACATGAGGGAGAGGAATTAATGACAGAACTTACATTTTTGGGTGAACTAAGCCTTTAAGTGGTGCTATTGTGTTGTGTGCACAGAGAGAAAATGAGTAAGAAAGATTTTTGAGCAGGTAAAATATAAACCACACGGCTCATAAATAAAAACCTAACATAACTATAGTGACCATGTCCCATATGGATTCCTCACATTATGGGGAAGTGTTCCAACACTCTCTGACCACAGCATCATTCAGAATAACAAGGGTCAAAGTTTCTGGTCAGGGCCCCTTTTATCAAAGTGTGTTTTAACGTCTGACTGCATGAGCAGGCAGGATCAGGGGGCAGACTAGCGCCGCAGTGTGAGTTTTCAAGCCACCGGGGAGAATTTCCATTCCCATAGTGGCAGAGTTGATGTCAGAGTACGCCATCCGCCGTCCTGCTGATGTTTGCCATGCTGACTGCTGAGAGTTTCTGAGAGATCATCAGTACACGCACACCCTCTAGAGTACACACTGCAAAGTGCACTGCCATGCTCCGATCAGGATTTATGTCACTGATTTCTTGTCATTATGATCGGCCGATCCTGATCCTGATCATTCAAGCTTTATGTAAGTGAGATATGTAAGCTCTCTGTTGACTGCCACTGTTAACCCTTTATAAACTGAAGGCATTTTTAATGGTTTCACATCTAAGTGGCATACTTAAGAGTAACTCTACAAAAGAAGAAAATAGATTTTGATCATGTTTGGAGGTTCTTATGTTACAACACTGCTGAGAAAACCCAAGAAAAGAGATGCAATTTATTGATTTATTTTGTTGTTTTTTCATGTATGACATGATGACTATTAGAAAGTATATAGGACGGCTTATAAAACCAAGTTTTGGGCACTATTTCAGCTGTGCGTTCCTATTCTATGACGCAAGGTAAATCAAGACCTGTCTATCTGGGCGATCGATCCAATCCAAGCGTGCTCCACCTGTAAAACAGAGTCTGATTGGTCTAGACACATCACCCCTACCCACCATACCTGAGATCCAGTTTCCACTTTCAAAACAAGGTAGAAAAACACTGTGGAAACACCCGGAAGTCCTATAGCTTTAGCCAAGCAGCATGTCATGTCACTCCATGAGGATTTTCTCAAGATCTTCGCATAATGTTATTTTGTGTGTGGGCTCGTTTGAATCGAGACAAGCTGCTTTAAATAAAGATGTGCAATTTACTATGGTTTCCTAATGTTTCATGACGTTACAAAGCAGAACGTGGTGCAAAAGCCTCATCTGTATACCGTTTACATGGATGTCAGTGGCGACTTTTTGCGGTCCGAAATCACCTCCTTAAATAGGACACTGTTTGAGGAGACAGCAATTTATAGTGGTGTCCGAAACAATAGTGGACGTTATTGAGTGCACTCATTCAATCCCACAATGCACCGCAATAACGAGTGTACATCCGATGTACACGCAACGGCTAGAGAATACCCATAATGCACTCTGACGGTCGCACTGAATAAATTCCCGCATCTGACCAGAAGATGACGCCGCAGCTGAATCATTCATCCATTTTTAAAACCGCTGGTCCAATGTGGGTACAGTGTAATATCATACAGGTAATACATTTTTAATTGATTATTAAATTGTTTAATTAAGGTTTATACATGCTAGTTTCCATGACGGAGTTCCAGATAAATCTTTTCATTACTACTGGAGCTGCCAGTTTGCTAAGTTTCAAATGACTATTAAACAGCACAAACTATGGAAAAGCGGCGGCCCTGCCGGCACACTCAGTGTCCGAATTCACTCACTCGTTTTCACTCACTCCTTCAACTGGACTATAGCTTTTGTGACTACTGATTGAGTCATAGAATGTGATTATTGGTCAATACCGATCTGTGTGTCTCTCTGTCATGGTACATCATAAGCAACACAATTCAGAGAGTTGAGTGAAGAATGATACTGAGGATACTGTTGGTTCAGTAGTGCCTGAGTGAAGGGCCTCGCTGTGGGCGTCTCCTGACTGCGGCTCTGCTCTGGGGGTTTTACTGTGCTGCGATGGACGCTGGCTCCTGGTAATGAAGGCCACTGGGGCCATGAGGGGTGTGGGGCATTGGATAACTTACTCATTTGTGTACAAAGAGGAGCACTGTGTGGGTGTTTCAACTGTGGGCACTTTGGACTTAAACTAGTGATAAAAAAAGCTCTTTTAAACACACTTTTTACACTATTTAATTTGTCTACATTTAGGAATCTTAAAAAAAGTTTTGTCATTTTTTTCACCACAAATGCCAATGTTCAAATTATTAATAGGCTTAGTGGAAATATGTGCCTCTACCTAGATTCACAATTCACTGTAGTTTCCAGCTGAAATGAACACTAGTGGCAGTAAAACAGCGACTTTTATTCCTTTTCAAACTAATTATGACAACATTTGCAGATTATTGATAATAAAGACCAATTTTTATAATAAAAAAACGATCGCCATTCATTATTTAATGTACTGAGAATAGATTGTTTTCTCGCAGTCATAACGTTCATTTGTTTGCCTATAAAGTAAAAATAGCCGATGTTGTCTTTTGTTGACCCTTTTTTTTTTTTTTCGGGAAAGCTACTAATTCTTTTTTGAGCAACTTATTTTTGATTGTCAAGGTATGCTTTATTAGGCAGTTGCTGCAAAAAATGCTCTTCTTACTTAGTATTTGTGTCTTGTTTCCAGTCTAAATATCTAAAAAATCTTAAATCAGGATGCTTTTACTAGATAAGTAAATGACATAGCTAAATGATCTGCCAATGGGGTGAGAAAAAATTATCTTGTTTCTGTCCCAAACAAAAATAAGATTATTTCTCACCCCATTGGCAGATCATTTCTCTTGTTTTAAGCAAAAAGTCACTTCATTTTGATTTTATTTTCCAGAAAACAAGAAAAAATATCTTATGTCATTTTACTGATCTAGTAAAAGCATCTTGATTTAAGAAATATTAAAATGTTTATTTTCTGTGCTAACTGACCTATCTTTTATATTATGGTCATTTTAACCCTTCAGTGTTCAGGGTATTTCAGGACTGCAAATTATGTTTGCTTACATAAAAAAAAAGAGTTCCCTACATTTAAATGGCATAACACTTGATGACTAAGCTACCACTATATCTACACAAGCAAACTAAATAATTAATTCAACTGGAATGATGTCCGATTGTAAATTGCTTTAGTTGAACTTTTTATATTTTAAGTGTTTGTTTTCCAGTAGATGGCAGCAGTCTTCCACTAGACTATGACACTTTTTCATGTTATCACAATGAATGAAATCGAGAAATGTAAATCTTTACAATGAATTTGACTTGAAACGTTGCTATTTTAAAAACATGTCAAGTCAACTTTATTTATATAGTGCTTTTTACAATGACGGTTGTTTCAAAGCAGCTTCACAGTGTTAAACAGGAAAATAATGAACAGAATTTGATTCGGCTGTACAGCCGCTCTGGAGAAAACAGTGATGTCATCAGCTCATTTCAATTATCATATATATTCAAGTAATGTAGTTGATGTAGTTAATTTAGGTTAGTAATTCAATTTATTTGAAAATTTAGTGTCCCCAACTGAGCAAGCCAAAGGCGACAGTGGCAAGGAACCAAAACTCCATCAGGTGTCCTAATGGAGAAAAATAAACCTTGGGAGAAACCAGGCTCAGTCGGGGTGCCAGTTCTCCTCTGGCCAATTAACAAACAGTGTATGATTATTATTTTGGCAGCCTCACAGGTCAGAAGTAATATTAGATCGGAATATTCGAAAGATCGGAGTCATCACGCCGGTGACGGGTTTATGAGGATGCCATGTCGATGAGTAATTTCAGAGGGTAGACTAATTGACACGGTCTCTGCAGACACTTCAGGGATACGTTGGTAATGTCTGGGCGCTGGTCCACCATCTGATCTGGATACGGCCCGGATCCGGCCGACTGCAGTAAACCTCGGGATAAACAGAGAGACTAACATTAGCGTAGATGCCATTCCTCTTATGATGTAACGAGTACATCAGGTGTTATGGGAAGTGTTCCCGGTTCCGGCTGACCTAGTTAATGCAACCTAACAATCATTTAACTGATTTGAATAATATAAATTGATAATGTTTTATGTGTATGCCATAGTAAAGAGATGTGTTTTTAGTCTAGATTTAAACTGACAGAGTGTGTCTGCTTTCCGAACAATGCTAGGAAGGCTGTTCCAGAGTTTGGGTGCTAAATAGGAAAAGGATCGACCGCCTGCAGTTGATTTTGATATTCTAGGTATTATCAACTGGCCAGAGTTTTGAGACCGCAATAGACGTGATGGAGTATAATGTGTTAAGAGCTCGCTCAAGTACTGGGGAGCTAAACCATTTAGTGCTTCGTAAGTAATTGGCAAGATTTTAAAAGGTATGCGATGTTTAATAGGGAACCAGTGCAGTGCTGACAGAACCGGGCTAATATAGTCATACTTCTTGGTTCTAGTAAGAACTCGAGCTGCTGCGTTTTGGACCAGCTGCAGTTTATTTATTAAGCGAGCAGGGCAACCACCCAGTAGAGCATTACAATAATCTAGCCTTGAGGTCATGAACGCATGAACTAACTGTTCAGCATTTTGCATTGAAAGCATGTGCCGTAATTTAGATATATTTTTAAGATGGTAGAATGCAGTTTTACAGATGCTAGAAACATGGCTTTCAAATAAGAGATTGGTATCAAAGAGCACACCCAGGTTCCTAACTGACGACGAGGACTTGACAGAGCAGCCATCAAGTGTTAGACAGTATTCTAGGTTACTACATGTGGAGTTTTTTTGTCCAATAATAAAAAATTCATTTTTTTCTGAATTAAGTTGCAGGAAATTACTAGTCATCTGATTTTTTTATATCAGCTATGCATTCCGTAATCTTGTGAATTGGTAAGTTTCGTCAGGGCGTGAAGAAATATAGAACTGAGTATCGTCAGCATAACAATGAAAACTAACGCCATGCTTCCTAATGATATCTCCCAGTGGTAGTATGCACAGGGTGAAGAGCAACGGTCCTAGCACTGAGCCCTGCGGTACTCCATACTGAACTTGTGATCGGTGTGACATCTCTTCATTTACTGCTACAAACTGAAAACGGTCAGATAAGTATGATTTAAACCATGCCAATGCAATTCCACTAATGCCAACATAATTTTCGAGTCTATTCAAAAGAATGTTGTGGTCGATGGTATCGAATGCAGCGCTAAGATCGAGTAACACTAACAGAGAGATACAACCACGATTGGATTATAAGAGTAAATCATTTGTAACTCTAATGAGAGCAGTCTCAGTACTATGATGTGGTCTAAATCCTGACTGGAAATCCTCACAGATACCATTTCTTTCTAAAAAGGAGCATAATTGTGAGGACACTGCCTTTTCTAGTATTTTTGACAGAAAGGGTAGATTTGAGATTGGCCTGTAATTGACTAATTCTGTAGGATCAAGTTGCGTTTTTTTAATAAGTGGTTTATTAATAGCCAACTTAAAAGTTTTCGGTACATATCCTAATGACAAGGATGAATTAATGATATTAAGAAGAGGATCTATGACCTCTGGAAGCATCTCTTTTATGTATACAAAACTATTAATGCAAATAAATAAAAACAATACCAAACCACCTGTAGACTTAAAAACATCAATTAAGTGTGTGATATTATTACACGTTTAAAAACATGATTACAAAATCACACTAAGAACCAGAAATGTTCTAGCTGCCCTTGCATGCACAAGCAAACAACAGGCTTGGCATAGGCCCTGCACCCAGTTAAAAAAAATCTAGAAAGAATCCAACTCATTCTAAAAAAAATGTTTTTATTTATTTTAACAACAGTAAATAAATACAATGAATGTAAAGTGCATGATGTGCAAATCAGATTACAATGGAGTGCAAGATATGCATGTTTTGTCATGACATCACATCAGCAAGCAAGTTTTATGAAGCAGCTCATGTGAGATCAGAATCTTGAGCCAGAGGTTCTTCACTGCTATGGTCTGGTTAGGAGAATGATGATGTACAGTACTGGCTGGTGAGGAGGAGGATGATGTACAGTACTGTCTGGTGAGGAGGAGGATGATGTACAGTACTGGCTGGTGAGGAGGAGGATGATGTACAGTACTGGCTGGTGAGGAGAATGATGATGTACAGTACTGGCTGGTGAGGAGGAGGATGATGTACAATACTGGCTGGTGAGGAGAATGATGATGATGTACAGTACTGGCTGGTGAGGAGGAGGAGGATGATGTACAGTACTGGCTGGTGAGGAGAATGATGATGTACAGTACTGGCTGGTGAGGAGGAGGATGATGTACAGTACTGGCTGGTGAGGAGAATGATGATGATGTACAGTACTGGCTGGTGAGGAGGAGGAAGATGTACAGTACTGGCTGGTGAGGAGAATGATGATGTACAGTACTGGCTGGTGAGGAGGAGGAAGATGTACAGTACTGGCTGGTGAGGAGAATGATGATGTACAGTACTGGCTGGTGAGGAGGAGGAAGATGTACAGTACTGGCTGGTGAGGAGAATGATGATGATGTACAGTACTGGCTGGTGAGGAGGATGTTACACCAGGTAACGGTTACTGGCTGGATGATGCAGCTGGCAGATGATGTTAAGATATTAAGGCTTCACACCAGTTCTTCCAGCTAATTTTTCCCAAAGCCTCATCAAGAGCACCTAATTAAAGAGAATAAAGTAATAAAACATTTTAATATTTTGTGCTAAACATGACAATATATCATTAGAGGAAATTTCTGATGATGAAAAAAAAATAACTTGGTAAATTTCTGTTATGGATTTGTGCAGATATAGAACAGTTAGAAGATCACTGTAAATTCTTTATTTGCCCCAACAGCCTCACATGCCATTATTAAAAAAATGAGCTATGTTTGATCAATTGTTTGAATTGAATTGTCCATTGTTACAGATTTGTTGATAACTAGAATTGTGTGCGTGAATGTTCCTGGTGTTCGAGTCAGAGCTGGGTTTTAAATCGTATTGGTCAGAACCCCGCAGCAGACCACGCAAATAATATAACGACACATTCCCCTCACTAAAATGCTCCACTTTTAGCGTAACTGCTACTATATGCTTGCCTTCCTTACATTTATATATAGCATGAGAAGCAATATATAGCAATATATTTTAACTATATTGTGAAATTTTATAGTCACTGTTTATTATTTATCAATTATTTACTATTTTAGTGTCCATAAAGAACGTTAAACTCACCAGGAAAGGTGGTTGACCCATACCACCACACCTGTCCCTAACTTCACCCTTAAACTAACCCACACCACCACACCTGTCCCTAACTTCACCCTTAAACTAACCCACACCACCACACCTGTCCCTAACTTTACCCTTAAACTAACCCATACCACCACACCTGTCCCTAACTTTACCCTTAAACTTACCCACACCACCACACCTGTCCCTAACTTTACCCTTAAACTTACCCACACCACCACACCTGACCCTAACTTTACCCTTAAACTTACCCATACCACCACATCTGTCCCTAACTTTACCCTTAAACTTATCCATACCACCACACCTGTCCCTAACTTTACCCTTAAACTTACCCATACCACCACACCCGTCTCTAACTTTACCCTTAAACTTACCCATACCACCACACCTGTCCCTAACCCAACCCTTAAACTTACCCATACCACCACACCTGTCCCTCACTTTACCCTTAAACTTACCCATACCACCACACCCGTCTCTAACTTTACCCTTAAACTTACCCATACCACCACACCTGTCCCTAACCCAACCCTTAAACTTACCCATACCACCACACCTGCCCCTCACTTTACCCTTAAACTTACCCATACCACCACACCCGTCTCTAACTTTACCCTTAAACTTACCCACACCACCACACCTGTCCCTAACTTGACCCTTAAACTTACCCATACCACCACACCTGTTCCTTACCCTACCCTTAAACTTACCCATACCACCACACCTGTCCGTCACTTTACCCTTAAACTTATCCATACCACCACACCTGTCCCTAACTTTACCCTTAAACTTACCCATACCATCACACCTGTCCCTAACTTTACCCTTAAACTTACCCACACCACCACACCTGTCCCTAACTTTACCCTTAAACTTACCCATACCACCACACCTGTCCCTAACTTTACCCTTAAACTTACCCATACCACCACATCTGTCCCTTTGCAATACAATATGAACACAATAAGCACATTGTACTTATTTTTTGATGTAAGTACATAGTAGTTAAGGCCACCTAATATAAAGTGGGACCCACTTTTATGTTTTCACCACATTATCAGCTCCAAATGTATGGTTTTTCTGAGGTAATAAACTTGCTTGCGCAGTTCGCTAAAGATGCGGAGGGCTCTGCTACAAGTTGTTTTCAAACGAGCGTTAACCTTTTAGCATCCCTTACAGGACATTTCATTTCCAAACTGAAGCAATACATACAACAATCAACTTTTAAAAAATTAGTTGCTGTTGGTAGAGGTGTTAGTGAGGCCAGCAGGGGGCGCTCACCCTGTGGATGTGAATGTGTAATTTGCGTTACTCCCAATGGAGGGGCAGAAATCTCTCAGATTTCATAAAAAATATCTTCATTTGTGTTCCGAAGATAAACGAAAGTCTTACGGTTGTGGAACGAAATGAGGGTGAGTAATTAATGACAGAAATGTCATTTTTAGATGAACTAACTCTTTAAGGTGTGCCTATTGGTCATACCACTTACCCCTAAACATCTAGTGTACAGTGTATTTACTCTGTTGTTCCTGTCACCTTTTTCATGTCACATAAGAAAACATTGCTTGGAAATATATTGTATACAATTTAATCTGTAGTTCACTGTAAATATGAAGGACATTTCTGGTAAATCTAAGATATTCTCTTTTCAGTCAGGATGGAAGCACATCTGTTGTAAATGATTTAACATAAGAGAGCTTTGCCCTGTCTGCTTTTAGAGCTCATCACTCAATTTAGAGTTGGAAAGCAAAAATCTGAATTCACTCTGCCAGAGTATAACCATGTGCTAAATTATGATGATGATATGAAAAGCTGCTATTAGATTTTCTAAGAGTCTTGGACTTAGAAAATCCTTAAATGAGGGTTTTTTTCTGTGCCTGCTACAAACATATCTCAAGCTCTTTTACCTTTCAAAAGCCCTGATGTGCGCCAATCGAAGCTAAGGTAAGCTAAAATAAGATTAGTAAATTATAGGACCTAAAAATAAATGTGTTACCTTATAAAAGTTTAGAATCACTAGACTCGTTTACTGTTTATAATAAATATTTCATTCCCAAAGGATGTATTGAATTGATCAGAAATGACAGTAAAACATTTGTAATGTTAGAATCGACTATTCCTCTTCCAAATGAATGCGGTTGTCAAAACACCTTCCGCTTGCAGCAACAGCAGCTTTGCAGGACTGCTTGAATTGATTTAGATATTCAGCTGAAGTTTCATCACATACTTTCTTTAGCACATCCCAAATAGTCTTCTCTTCACTGTTGTAAATGAAACTGGTTTTAAAAATTGATGGAGGCATGGGCAGGGGTATAAATAAAAATATCTGTGTGCCATGCATAGGTTTTTTGATGCCCATTTTGATGCCCATTAAGAAGCCTTGTGGTTGTCTGTATGAGTCACACTGCGGGTGCTAGCGAAATACTGGACCTGATTACTAGCTAACATGCAAACAAGCATATAGTCAATATCGCGGTCATTTAATGCTGTTTGGTACTGTTCATGACAATGGCTTCAGTGGCTATAGTGTTTTGCAGGACACAAGCTTCTGTTTCCCCTGCCATAAGTTTGGCATCACTAACAAGAAGAGAGGTTTTATCTGTACCTCACATGGTTATACCAATCGGAGAGCAGGACTGGAACAGGACAGGTGTTGGCCACTGGAAAAACTACAATTTATAAAGGCCGTTCACTCCGAATGCGTTTTTCCATTCCACTGCATTGGTTTTCCATTGTTTTTCTATGTAAATATGTGCTAGACAGATGTGTTTGACAATTGAAACCATGGCAAACATGGTGCTAAAATAGCATTTAGTGGTGATTATAGCATAGTAAAAACCTTCAATTCTCACCCAGGACATATCCCATAGCCCACCCTACCATAACTAGAATGAGCTGTCTCTTAAAAGAAAGACTTAAGACTTCTTTTTGGCCAAATATCCATGTAAAATAATCATTGTAGTCTTTAAATATTTTCTTAGTTACCTCACTTAAATGTATTCAGAAGTTGTGCTGCCTTGGAACCTTGGTAGCCTGTTGGCAAGTAATTTCCTTAGGAGGTACTACTGTACAAAAACACTGTCTTGGGAACAAGGTAACAACATTCAGTTTTGGATGGAGTCAGTGCTTAAAATTAGTATGCTAGTATGTATGCTTGTAGAAAGCAGACGGACTGGCTTATCCGACCGTCTGCTAGCTGTCTCGCGTCACAGAAGTCAGATAAATCCCAGCACATAGAGACTCTTTCACCTAGCTATTATCACATAGAGACTGTGTCTGTTCCACGATTTAGTAAATACAAAAAACCACCAAAACTATTCAACTGTAAAAATTTAATTGATGTCCAACAAATAAACAACAGATATAATACAGATGAACAAATGATAAAGCTCGGGCTGCTGAATATTCGATCCCTTTCCTCAAAAGTGCTTATTGTTAATGATGTGATTACAGATAATAATCTAGATGTGCTGTGTTTGACAGAAACCTGGCTAAAACCTGACGACTACATTACTTTAAATGAGTCCACCCCACAAGGTTATTGTTATAAACACGAGCTGCGTCTGAAAGGTAAAGGAAGAGGTGTTGCTGTAATTTATAATAATATCTTCAGTATTACTCAGAAGTCTAGTTTCAAATATAATTCCTTTGAAGTTTTGGTGCTTTACGTAACGTTATGTAGTGAAATTGATAAATCCTCTTTAACATTTGTGTTGGCTACTGTATACAGGCCACTAGGGCACAATACACACTTTATCAGAGAATTTGCTGATTTTTTATCAGAGTTAGTACTGGCTACAGATAAAGTCCTAATTGTTGGTGATTTTAATATCCATGTAGACAATGAAAAAGACGCATTGGGATTGGCATTTAGAGACATTCTAAACTCTATTGGAGTTAGGCAACACGTATCAGGACCCACTCATCGCCGTAATCATACTCTAGACCTAATATTGTCACATGGAATAAATGTTGATACCGTTGAAATTTTGCAGCAGAGCGATGACATATCAGATCATTACCTAGTATCATGTATACTTAATTTAGCAAAGGCTGCAAAGCCGTCCCCTCGCTTCAAATATGGCAGGACTATCACTGCTGAGACTAAAGATTTCTTTATAAATAAACTTCCTCATCAGTTTCATGTCCTCAGCATCTCAGATAGCCTAGAGGAACTTGATGTTGCAACAGAAACTATTGACTCTCTCTTTTCCAGCACTTTAGACACAGTTGCTCCTCTGCGCTTAAAGAAGATTAAAGAGAATAGTCCAACGCCGTGGTACAACGAGCACACCCGGGCCCTTAAAACAGCAGCCAGAAAAATGGAGCGCAGCTGGAAGAAAACAAAAGTTTTTCGCATTTCGTGGAAAGAGAGCATGATTTCATACAGAAAGGCCATAAAAACTGCTAGATCTGCTTATTTCTCGACTCTTTTAGAAGAAAACAAACACAACCCTAGGTATTTATTCGATACAGTGGCTAAATTAACCAAAAATAAAGCTTGAACTTCTGATGTCTGCCAACAGCACAGCAGTAATGACTTTATGAACTTCTTTACTTGTAAGATTGATAATATTAGGAAAAGAATTATAACCATGCAGCCGTCTACTACTGTATCACATCAGACAGAGCATTGTAGTGTCACTGAGGAAAAATTACATTCATTCACTGCTATAGGAGAAGAAGAATTGGCTAAACTCGTTAAATCATCAAAATCAACAACATGTATGCTCGACCCTATACCGACTAAACTACTAAAAGTGCTAGGACCGTTGCTTTTCACCCTGTACATGCTACCACTGGGAGATATCATTAGGAAGCATGGCGTTAGTTTTCATTGTTATGCTGACGATACTCTATTACTATTACTATACTATTTCTTCACGCCCTGACGAAACTTACCAATTCACAAGATTAACGGAATGCATAGCTGATATAAAAAATTGGATGACTAGTAATTTCCTGCAACTTCAATCAAAACTCTGGCCAGTTGATAATACCTAGAATATCAAAATCAACTGCAGGCGGTCGATCCTTTTCCTGTTTAGCACCCAAACTCTGGAACAGCCTTCCTAGCATTGTTTTCGGGAAGCAGACACACTCTGTCAGTTTAAATCTAGACTAAAAACACATCTCTTTACTATGGCATACACATAAAACATTTTTAATTTATATTTTATTCAAATTGTTAGGCTGCATTAACTAGGTCAGCCGGAACCGGGAACACTTCCCATAACACCTGATGTACTCGTTACATCATAAGAAGAATGGCATCTACGCTAATGTTAGTCTCTCTGTTTATCCCGAGGTTTACTGCAGTCAGCCGGATCCGGGCCATATCCAGATCAGATGGTGGACCAGCGCCCAGACATTACCAACGCATCCTGAAGTGTCTGCAGAGACAGTGTCAATTAGTCTACCCTCTGAAATTGCTCATCGACATGGCATCCTCAATGAATCCATCTCCGGTGTGATGACTCCGATATTTCGAATATTCCTATTTAATAATTGTTTAATCGACACGCCATCCTCAATAAACCCGTCTCCGGCGTGATGCCTCCAATCTTTCGAATATTCCGATCTAATGTGACTTCTGACCTATAAGGCTGCCAAAATAATAATCATACACTGTTTGTTAATTGGCCAGAGGAGAACTGGCACCCCGACTGAGCCTGGTTTCTCCCAAGGTATATTTTTCTCCATTAGGCCACCTGATGGAGTTTTGGTTCCTTGCCACTGTCGCCTTTGGCTTGCTCAGTTGGGGACACTAAATTTTCAAATAAATATCCAAATAAATTTAATTACTAAACTAAATTAACTATATCAACTACATTACTTGAATATATATGATAATTGAAATGAGCTGATGACATCACTGTTTTCTCCAGAGCGGCTGTACAGCCGAATCAAATTCTGTTCATTATTTTCCTGTTTAACACTGTGAAGCTGCTTTGAAACAATCTGGATTGTAAAAAGCGCTATATAAATAAAGTTGACTTGACTTGACTTGACTATAGCCAGTGGTACTTCCACACTGATCTGTTGGAGCCCTTAGGGTCCTCGCCGTAGGGTATATTTTACTATATTTGTTTTCGCACCCAGCGTGAAACTGGCAACGCACATCATAATGCTGCCCTCAGTTGCCCTTTCAGCACTTCTCCATGCCTTTAGAAAGAGCATCTTTGTTCAGAATCTGCTTCTGGCACCCACACCACCTTAATTCATCAGCTACTGCCAAATAGGCAGGGATTGTGATGGCTTCGGCAACTGTAAATTTATTTGTTTTTGTAAGAATGGTATAATATGAGATATATGATTAATCTGCACTGGAACATAGAGTTAATTTAACAGCTGTTTAGAAGCTGTCTGGAATCATTTTCTAATATTTAGAATATAGTGATATACACTGTATTTTATAGTGGCCCCGTGAAGCACAAACAACTGCATTACATAAAATGAAAATCATTGTAGAAAAAAAAACCTAACATTAAATGACTGATTAATTAACAAAGACACAACAGGATGAATTAACAGCAGAATTTTTAGATTTTAACTTATGTGTGTTTAACATACACTGTATTGCCAAAAGTATTGGGACACCCCTCCAAATCATTGAATTCAGGTGTTCAATCTCTTCCATGGCCACAGGTGTATAAATCAAGCACTAGGAATGCAGACGCTTCTACAAACATTTGTGAAAGAATGGGTCGCTCTCAGGAGCTCAGTGAACTCAAGCGTGGTACCGTGATAGGTTGCCACCTGTGCAATAAGTCCATTCAAGAAATTTCCTCACTACTAAATATTTCACGCTCAACTGTTGGTGGTATTATAACAAAGTGGAAGCAATTGGGAACAACAGCAACTCAGCCATTAAGTGGTAGACCACGTAAAATCACAGAGGGGTCAGCACATGCTGAGGGTCACAGTGCGCAGAAGACACCAACTTTCTGCAGAGTCAATAGCTACAGACCTCCAAACTTCATGTGTCCTTCAGATGAGCTCAAGAACAGTGCATAGAGAGCTTCATGGAATGGGTTTCCACGGCCGAGCAGCTCATCCAAGCCTTACATCACCAAGTGCAATGCAAAGCACGCAGTGGGGTAAAGCACGCCGCCACTGGACTCTAGAGCAGTGGAGACGTGTTCTCTGGAGTGACCAATCACGCTTCTCTGTCCGCCAATCCCATGGACGAGTCTGGGTTTGGCAGTTGCCAGGAGTACTTGCCTGACTGCATTGTGCCAAGTGTAAAGTTTGGTGGAAGGGGGATTATGGTGTGGGGTTGTTTTTCAGGGGTTGGGCTCAGTCCCTAAGTTACAGTAAAAGGGACTCTTAATGCTTCAGCATACCAAGACATTTTGGACAATTTCATGCTCCCAACTTTGTGGGAACAGTTTGGGGATGGCCCCTTCCTGTTCCAATATGACTGTGCACCAGTGCACAAAGCGTCTGTCCATAAAGACATGGATGAGCGAGTTTGGTGTGGAGGAACTTGACTGGCCTGCACAGAGTCCTGACCTCAACCCGAACACCTTTGGGATGAATTAGAGCGGAGACTGCGAGCCAGGCCTTCTCGTCCAACATCAGTGCCTGACCTCACAAATGCGCTTCTAGAAGAATGGCCATAAATTCCCATAAACACACTCCTAAACCTTGTGGAAAGCCTTCCCAGAAGAGTTAAAGCTGTTATAGCTGCAAAGGGTGGGACAACTCCATATTAAACCCTACAGATTAAGAATGGGATGTCATTAAAGTTCATGTGCATGTAAAGGCAGGCGTCCCAAAACTTTTAGCAATATAGTGTACCTTGAATATTCCCCCAGACTGAGTGTGAGGAAAAATATGTAAAAACTGTAAACTTTTATCATAGTACTTTGAGTATCTATGACATACGGTAAAATAAAGAGACTGTAACATCCGTAAAATGACCATTCGAGTTAGCTGTATGTGTGAACAATGACTTCTCATCCAGTATGTCTCTGTGGGTCAGTTGATTTGAATCAAAACAAAAGACGCTATTCTGCTGGGGAAAAGTTATTAATAATCACAAATATGTGTCAGTCTATATTAATTATCTCCCTGTTCTCTATGTACTGCATGTAGTTGCTTGAACTGTAAGAGTTAAGAGTGGAAACCAAGAGTTAATGAGCTGACCAAACAGAAACTGAGCTGATGTCTCAATGCAGACTTATCAGACAAGTAGGTTTGAGATCCATGAAAGCATGTTCCAGTGCCTGGCACGCAATGCACAGTCCATCTCTCAGAAAGAGACTCAGCACAGCCAGCAGACATTCAAAAATTTCATATTTTATTGGAGTATGTTAAAAGGTGTTTTATTGCACATGTAACACAATCCTGTACAAACATAATGAAAGGTAAACTCTAATTTCCAAAGACTCCTTGAAAAGGAAAGGGAGAGTGACACATGCAAAATTGATATTACCAGTTATATTTTTCCAGCTTAGAGAACAGCCATTGCAACTTCCATGTTTAAAAATAACGTATGCCAGGAGTCTGCTTGTTATTCTTGGAAGCTATGACACAGATTCTCTTATCAAAGCTTGCTTTGCACTGACATTTAGTCCTGTTTCTGTTGGCTCGTCTGCGTTGGGGTTCAAGCATAGCTTGAGTTTGAGCTTTGGTAAGTTTTGCTTTGATTCTGCCTCAAATTGTAATACTTACTCTATTTATTGTGCATTTTTGTGTGTACTGCATTTTATTTTATTTCCTTGATAGTTACCGTTAAACAGATTACTGGTCTCTACCTGCTTATAATGCTTGGAACAACTTTAGAAAGAATTACAAACAAGTAATTTATCATCCCTTCACGTGGTAACCAGCATTACATGTAAGTGTTGCATGTGTAGTTAACTTCATTCGTAAGTAGGGATAGTTTTCCATCTTGGCAATTGGTCATTTGGTGCCACGTTAACACAAGTAACTCAAACCCAGGTGTTAGGTGTGTTAGGTGAGGGTGCAGGAAGGGGTGAGGACAAATTAATGAATAAAGAAAGCTAGGGCAAAAAAAAATAACACAAAGCATAATACGTACTGATAGGCACACAAGTATAAACCTCACCAACCGAAGTCGCAAGATGCAGACAGGTATGGAGTGCCACAAGGCTCCGTCTTAGGCCCACTCTTGATATCCATACTTTTAAGGGAATTGGTTATTTGTAGTGTTGCCCCCTAATAGTCAACTAAACATTAGTCGACTAGAAGAGGCTTAGTCGACCAAAATTGTATTAGTCGGTTAGGTACAGAAAAAAAACTTGCTGAAGTCACGCAGTCTGTGAGGGACAGATCGTTAACAGCGGGTCCTTGTGGTAATTACAGAATCCAAACGTTCGGCTATCATCCATCAACCTCAATTGAAACATGTAAGTAGCAACTTTAAATGGCTGCTCGCTCTAGCGTTAACCTAGATAAATGTGCGCATAAATATTTGGCACATATCCAACTGTTTGTGTGGAGTGTGAAAGCTAAAATATTAGCATGCTTACTGCATGACATGGAGGCGCCAGCGTGATCACTTGTATTGTTTCCTGATAACAGTGGAAACAACTTAAAATAAGCCTTCATTTTTGGTTATACAGATAAGAGTAATACATCATTTGAAACTGTAATGTATTCATGCATGGATGATTCCACTTATGATTCCACCACTCAGACATCAACCCTGCTGGCACTCCATTTTATCCATATACTGAATGCGTCTACTGTGAATACAGAAGAATTATAAAATGCTGACATATTACAGGTTGGCAACATTTTAAATCTGCGTGGTGGTTGAATGTTCCAGCCAAACTCTAAGCTAGTCAGCCACCACAGGAAATATTTTGATTCGTTCTCCTAGACCTTTCCGATAGTAAAAAAGAGTTTGTTTATTTTTTGGTGGTCACTGGGTAAGTAAGAATCTGTCAGATGTTGAAATTAAGACTTGTGTACATCTGATTAAAAGTGTTTTAGAGGTCTGTCTGGAGCCGTCTGTTCCATGCACTTGGTTGTAAATCTCAGGTTGGGAGATACCATGGTGACATTCATCCCTGACTGTACCACACACCCCCCAATACCTAATCCTGTCAGAGAGACTCACACTCACTTTTTCCAGTCACTTCAAATTAAACAGTGTAAGTGATGAAGCATGATCTATATTTACAGTGCCCACTCTAAGAGAACCCCATTGAGATTAATTAAATTAAATTCTCAATCTGCCTGTTAACAAGACACCAAATTAATTTATACAAATCATATATTGGATATACAACAACACAGCTCTAAGAAAATATACAATGCAATTGATTCACTGAATAAGGTGGTCTAGATCCACACCTTCAACCCATTGGGCTGTAAAGAAACAGTGACACTCAGTGTGGTTAAGTGCTGACAGTATGTGCCAGACCATACCACTGAGAGTAGCCCTGTGTGGTCTGACAGAGAAGATATAGAAGGTGCAGTTCATGACGGCGAGACAGTCTCTAGTGTGCCTTAGGCATCATCAACTTATTCAGTCTGCTACGACAAGAGGCCTTTCTACGGAGTGTCAATTCTCAGATGTGAGTCAGTTCTCTGAACTATATATATATATATATACACCAATCAGGCATAACATTATGACCACATTCCTAATATTGTGTTGGTCCGCCTTTTGCTGCCAAAACAGCCCTGACCCTTCGAGGCATGGACTCCACTAGACCCCTGAAGGTGTGCTGTGGTATCTGGCACCAAGATGTTAGCAGCAGATCCTTTAAGTCCTGTAAGTTGCCATGGATCGGACTTGTTTGTTCAGCACATCCCACAGATGCTCGATTGGATTGAGATCTGGGGAATTTGGAGGCCAAGTCAACACCTCAAACTCGTTGTTGTGCTCCTCAAACCATTCCTGAACCATTTGTGCTTTGTGTCAGGAGCATTATCCTGCTTAAAAAGAGTCACAGCCACCAGGGAATACCGTTTCCATGAAAGGCTGTACATGGTCTGCAACAATGCTTAGGTTGGTGGTACGTGTCAAAGTAACATCCACATGGATGGCAGGACCCAAGGTTTCCCAGCAGAACATTGCCCAAAGCATCACACTGCCTCCGCCGGCTTTCCTTCTTCCCATAGTGCATCCTGGTGCCATGTGTTCCCCAGGTAAGCAACGCACCCGGCCATCCACGTGATGTAAAAGAAAACGTGATTCATCAGACCAGGCCACCTTCTTCCATTGCTCCGTGGTCCAGTTCTGATGCTCACGTGCCACTGTTGGTGCTTTCGGCGGTGGACAGGGGTCAGCATGGGCACCCTGACTGGTCAGCGGCTATGCAGCCCCATACACAACAAACTGAGATGCACTGTGTATTCTGACACCTTTCTATCAGAACCAGCATTAACTTCTGGAGCAATTTGAGCTCCAGTAGCTCGTCTGTTTGATCGGACCACACGGGCCAGCCTTCGCTCCCCACGTGCATCAATGAGCCTTGGCCGCCCATGACCCTGTCTCCGGTTCTCCACTGTTCCTTCCTTGGAGCACTTTTGATAGATCCTGACCACTGCAGACCGGGAACACCCCACAAATCCTTACGCTTGCCCATTTTTCCTGCTTCTGATACATCAACTTTGAGGACAAAATGTTCACTTGCTACCTAATATATCCCACCCACTAACAGGTGCCGTGATGATCAGATAATCAGTGTTCCCTTTCAGTCGGTCACTTCGACGTACGTCAGAATTGACCGACGAATTGGGGATCATTTTCAGATACCAATCTACTTCGAGTGTATAAAAACGAGCCAATAATGTTGGCATGCGGTCCACGCACCGCCCCGCAACGCAGGTATAAATACGGAAGTGGAATACCGCATCCTCGCTTTTCAACTTCGGAGCCGAACAGTTTGTTTACCGAGCTGTTTTCTGCGCGAGTGTGTAACCAAGCAACGAGTCTACGGAATCGCTCACTTACCAGTGCGGGTGTGACGGCGCGAATCAGCGAGTGGCCGCTGCAACACTTTCTTTGTTTTTGTTGGTATCGCTGGGCGTTTCCCTCTCTGAGTGCTCACACGCGGGCTTGCACTTCCGCACCGCTGTGAGCCGCGGCCATCTCCCTGAGTGCTTCAGCACTACTAAGAGAGCAGTTTCCACTCCTAAAAGAGCAGCACGGTTTGACCCTGCATTTTTTTCAAGATGTCATTCAAACCGTGTGTTTCTGGATGCCATCGTTTTCTGTCCCCAGCTGACGGTCATGATCGCTGCCTCACGTGTTTGGGCATTCAGCACGCTGAGGCGGCGTTCGTGAATGACTCATGTTCTCGGGCCAACAAGCCCCTTGGGCCCCTCCCCCCTCCGCTGCGCCGGTAGAGCTTCCGGAAGAGCGACCTGGCCCCAGCCATGGGGGGCCGGCCGTTTCATTTGGAGCTCCAGCTGAGGATATGATTTTGATGGCTGCATCGGAGGATGAGCCAATGGGCTCTGGAGATGAGGATCCGGCTGCGCTGCCCCCTTCGGGTGTGGTAGCGTTGCCTGAATCTGATCCAGAGCTTACGGCTATGCTTTCCCGGGCCGCCGCAAGTGTCGGGCTCGAGTGGAACCCTCCACCGTGTCCCGAACCTTCGCGGTTGGACGATTGGTTTCTCGGGACGGCCCGCGCTGAGAACTCTCGATGGCGTCGCCAAAAAGGCCGGCCTGACAGACAGGGGCGTCGAAGAACCGAACCTTGTCGGACTCGCGCATGTCTGCTAGGTTCAGCCACAGGTGCCGTTCCTGGACCACCAGGGTGGACATCGCTCGGCCCAGCGAGGTCCGTCGCTGTGCGCAGTTCCTGCATAACCCCTGGGTCAAAACTACCCTCGTGCAGTTCCTTTAGCGCTTTGGCCTGATAGACCTGCAGGAGCGCCATGGCATGCAAAGATGACGCAGCCTCTCCGCAGGCTGTGTAAGCCTTGCCCGTTAGACCGGACGAGAACTTACACGCCCGGGAGGGGAGACGCGGGTTAGCCCGCCAGTCAGCAGCGGCCCTGGGACACAGTTGCATCGCCATGGACCTCTCGACTGGGGGAATCGCCGTGTACCCCTTAGCTGCGCCACCATCGAGGGTAGTGAGGATGGAGGAGTCGCTAGATCGGGATCGAGCGCTATACGGCGCTGTCCACGACTTCCACTCGAGCCCGACACTTGCGGCGGCCCGGGAAAGCATAGCCGTAAGCTCTGGATCAGATTCGGGCAACGCTACCACACCCGAAGGGGGCAGCGCAGGAGGATCCTCATCTCCAGAGCCCATTGGCTCATTCTCCGATGCAGCCAATGAAATCATATCCTCAGCTGGATCTCCAAATGAAACGGCCGGCCCCCCATGGCTGGGGCCAGGTCGCTCTTCCGGAAGCTCTACCGGTGCAGCGGAGGGGGGAGGGGCCCAAGGGGCTTGTTGGCCCGTCGGGGAAGCCCTCACTTTCGAATGCATCCGTCCCCGAGATTGGTTTGCAGCGATCGACCTGAAGGACGCGTACTTTCATGTGTCTATCCTCCCTCGACACAGACCGTTCCTACGCTTTGCGTTCGAGGGGAAGGTATATCAGTACAAGGTCTTACCCTTCGGGCTGTCCCTGTCGCCTCGCGTCTTTACGAAGGTCGCGGAGGCAGCCATTGTTCCACTCAGAGAATGCGGCGTTCGCATTCTCAACTATCTCGACGACTGGCTCATTCTTGCCCAGTCTCGGGAACAGTTGTGCGAACACAGGGACCTGGTGCTCCGTCACCTCAGCCTGCTTGGGCTTCGGGTCAACCGAGAGAAGAGCAAACTCTGTCCCACGCAGAGGATCTCTTATCTCGGTATGGAACTGGACTCGGTCAACCAGACTGCGCGCCTCACAGAGGGGCGAGTCCAGTCAGTGTTGAACTGCTTGAATACGTTCAAGAGCAGGACAGTGGTCCCACTGAAATTCTTTCAGAGGCTCCTGGGGCATATGGCATCTGCAGCCACGGTAACGCCGCTCGGATTGCTTCATATGAGACCACTTCAGCACTGGCTTCATGGCCGAGTCCCGAGATGGGCGTGGCAGAGCGGCAAGTATCGGGTTCCAGTTACCCCGTACTGTCGCCAAACCTTCAGCCCGTGGTCAGACCCCTCGTTTCTACGGGCAGGAGTGCCCTTAGAACGGGTGTCCAGGCATGCTGTGGTCTTCACGGATGCCTCTTCCACCAGCTGGGGGGCCACGTACAACGGGCATGCAGTCTCGGGTCTGTGGAAGGGGCCCCAGCTGCATTGGCATATAAATTGCCTCGAGTTGCTTGCAGTACGTCTTGCTCTAAGCCGCCTCAAAAAGCCGCTTCAGGGCAAGCACGTTATGGTCCGTACAGACAGTACTGCGGCCGTTGCGTACATCAACTCTCAGGGTGGTCTACGCTCCCGTCGCATGATGCAACTCGCCCGCCATCTCCTTCTGTGGAGTCAGAAGCATCTGAGGTCGCTTCGGGCCATTCACATCCCTGGTGCGCTGAACCAGACAGCTGACAAGCTCTCTCGTCAGCCGACACTTCCGGGAGAGTGGCGACTCCACCCCCGGACCGTCCAGCTAATATGGGACCTTTTCGGAGCCGCACAGGTAGACCTGTTTGCCTCTCCGGACTCGACCCATTGCCAGTTGTATTATTCCCTGACCGGGGGCACCCTCGGCACAGATGCACTGCCGCACAGCTGGCCCCGGGACCTACGCAAATATGCGTTTCCCCCAGTGAGCCTTCTAGCACAGACTCTGTGCAAGGTCAGGGAGGACGACGAGCAGGTCTTGCTAGTTGCGCCCTACTGGCCCAACCGGACCTGGTTCTCCGAACTAACTCTCCTCTCGACAGCCCCTCCCTGGCCGATTCCCCTGAGGAAGGACCTTCTTTCTCAGGGACGGGGCACACTATGGCACCCGCGTCCAGACCTCTGGAAACTCCATGTCTGGTCCCTGGACGGGACGCGGAAGTTCTAGGTGGCCTGCCACAAGCTGTGGCAGACACCATCGCTTCAGCTAGAGCCCCCTCTACGAGGCGCCTCTATACACTGAAGTGGAACCTGTTCGTTGACTGGTGTTCTTCCCACCAGGAAGACCCCCGAAGGTGTTCGGTTAATATCGTGCTTTCCTTCCTGCAAGAAGGGTTGGAGCGAAGGCTGTCTCCCTCCACCCTCAAAGTGTACGTCGCCGCAATTGCTGCGCATCACGACGTAATAGCGGTTAAGTCCTTGGGTAAGCACGACTTAATCGTCAGGTTCCTCAGAGGTGCGAGGAGACTGAATCCTCCTCGTCCAACCTCGATACCCTCTTGGGACTTAGCCCTGGTGCTTAGAGCACTTCAGGGCCCTCCCTTTGAGCCTTTGCAGTCTGCAGAGTTAAAAATCCTGTCTATGAAGACGGTACTCCTGACTGCATTGGCCTCAATCAAGAGGGTAGGGGACCTGCATGCACTTTCGGACAACGAATCGTGCCTAGAATTCGGGCCGGCCAACTCTCACGTTGTCCTGAGACCCCAGCCTGGATATGTGCCCAAGGTTCCCACCACTTCCTTCCGGGACCAGGTGGTGAACCTGCAAGCGCTGCCTTCGGAGGAGGCAGACCCAGCCCTAGCTTTGTTGTGTCCCGTCCGCGCTCTTCGCGCTTACGTTGACCGGACTCAAAGCTTTAGGACCTCAGAACAGCTCTTTGTCTGTTATGGAGGCCAGCAGAAGGGAAAGGCTGTCTCCAAGCCGAGGTTAGCCCACTGGATAGTGGATGCTATCGTCTTGGCTTATCAGTCCCAAGACGTGCCTTGCCCGTTCGGGGTGCGAGCTCACTCCACTAGGAGTGTAGCCTCCTCCTGGGCGCTGGCTCAAGGCGCCTCGCTGACAGATATATGTAGAGCTGCGGGCTTGTCGACACCTAACACGTTCGTAGATTTTATAGCCTCCGTGTAGAGCCGGTTTCTTCCCGTGTACTCGCCTCCAGTGGCCGGTAAACGCGAAGTACCCGCTCTTGTGTTGGCTTGCATACGCCACTCCCGCCTCCGGGCCGGATACGTGCGTCTATTGTCTCCAGTTGTGTTCCCCGGAAACGGCTAACCCTGTCGAGCTCCTCCTTCACCCTTCGGTGTCAGACGTTGCGGCCGTCTGACGCCAGGCCTGCACCCGTATGCTTGTGGAACGTGTGTGTAGGCTGGGTCCATATGTAGTGGTTCCCTTACGGTAACCCCATATGTGTATTCTCCACGGTACCAGCTACCCTACTCGGCTAGCCCCGTGTCTTTCCCTTGACAGAGCTCGCTCTGTCGTCTCTGGTGGTGTTCTTTCCCCCCTGGATCAGGTTGGATCCACCCCAGAGACTGCCATAGGTAGCACTACCCTGCTAGGTTAGTCCTTATGAGTATTTCCACCTCTCCTTTCACTAAAGGACGTGGTTCCGCAGCGTACCATCTTCCCGAGACGGGCACGCTTTCCCAGCGTTATCCAATAGTCACGCTGAGTGGGTCTCGCAGAAACAGCTGTGACGGACCTTCCCTGCTTGGTGCCCTGACTTCTGCTCCAAACTTAGGAGCAACCAGTGAGCACAAGCAGGACGCTGGAAGGGCCAGCCTTCCTGGCGTTTTGGTAGGGATCCCCAATTCGTCTGTCAATTCCGACGTACATCGAAGTGACCGACTGAAAGGGAACGTCTCGGTTATGTATGTAACCCTCGTTCCCTGAAGGAGGGAACGGAGACGTACGTCCCGTCGCCAGGAGCTGTGCTTCCACTGAAGGGCCGACCCATTTCTTCGGCTCCTCAGTTGGAAAAGCGAGGATGCGGTATTCCACTTCCGTATTTATACCCGCGTTGCGAGGCGGTGCGTGGACCGCATGCCAACATTATTGGATCGTTTTTATACACTCGAAGTAGATTGGTCTCTGAAAATGATCCCCAATTCGTCGGCCAATTCCGACGTACGTCTCCGTTCCCTCCTTCAGGGAACGAGGGTTACATACGTAACCGAGACGGTATTCACTTTACCTGTCATAATGTTATGCCTGATCAGTCTATATCTTAATGTTGCACCATACAATGAAATAAATAGTTCCTCACATGAATTACTGGAAGAGCAAAACAGGTAAGTGGGAGTCCACATAACTCTGTCATATATTTAACCGATATCACATGAGTGTTTGTGGTTAGCAAATATTCAGAACAACAGCAAACACAGACAAGCTGAGCGATACAAACACTGACAATTTCCAGTTCTACCCGAAAGACTCAGGAGAGAACATTTGAATAAGATTTATTTACAGTTTGTATACAATGAGTAACGCCGGCGTCAGTATCTGCGAACGTAGTAATGGGTGGGAACAGAACTTATATACACTCACCTAAAGGATTATTAGGAACACCTGTTCAATTTCTCATTAATGCAATTATCTAATCAACCAATCACATGGCAGTTGCTTCAATGCATTTAGGGGTGTGGTCCTGGTCAAGACAATCTCCTGAACTCCAAACTGAATGTCAGAATGGGAAAGAAAGGTGATTTAAGCAATTTTGAGCGTGGCATGGTTGTTGGTGCCAGACGGGCCGGTCTGAGTATTTCACAATCTGCTCAGTTACTGGGATTTTCGCGCACAACCATTTCTAGAGTTTACAAAGAATGGTGTGAAAAGGGAAAAACATCCAGTATGCGGCAGTCCTGTGGGCAAAAATGCCTTGTTGATGCTAGAGGTCAGAGGAGAATGGGCCGACTGATTCAAGCTGATAGAAGAGCAACTTTGACTGAAATAACCACTCGTTACAACCGAGGTATGCAGCAAAGCATTTGTGAAGCCACAACACGCACAACCTTGAGGCGGATGGGCTACAACAGCAGAAGACCCCACCGGGTACCACTCATCTCCACTACAAATAGGAAAAAGAGCTCACCGAAATTGGACAGTTGAAGACTGGAAAAATGTTGCCTGGTCTGATGAGTCTCGATTTCTGTTGAGACATTCAGATGGTAGAGTCAGAATTTGGCGTAAACAGAATGAGAACATGGATCCATCATGCCTTGTTACCACTGTGCAGGCTGGTGGTGGTGGTGTAATGGTGTGGGGGACGTTTTCTTGGCACACTTTAGGCCCCTTAGTGCCAATTGGGCATCGTTTAAATGCCACGGCCTACCTGAGCATTGTTTCTGACCATGTCCATCCCTTTATGACCACCATGTACCCATCCTCTGATGGCTACTTCCAGCAGGATAATGCACCATGTCACAAAGCTCGAATCATTTCAAATTGGTTTCTTGAACATGACAATGAGTTCACTGTACTAAAATGGCCCCCACAGTCACCAGATCTCAACCCAATAGAGCATCTTTGGGATGTGGTGGAACGGGAGCTTCGTGCCCTGGATGTGCATCCCACAAATCTCCATCAACTGCAAGATGCTATCCTATCAATATGGGCCAACATTTCTAAAGAATGCTTTCAGCACCTTGTTGAATCAATGCCACATAGAATTAAGGCAGTTCTGAAGGCGAAAGGGGGTCAAACACAGTATTAGTATGGTGTTCCTAATAATCCTTTAGGTGAGTGTACTACAGATGATGAATAATGATTGGCTAGATAGATAATTAGTGAATGACATGACATTGGAGTCTTCCAGGTAGAACTACGCTAGAGCTCCCATTTCTGTTGGATCCGGTTCAGTTTCTCTCTTTTTCCCTTCATGACGTTCACCCAGTTAGACGAGGTTTGGATGGTCATGTTGTCCATGTTGAGTCCAGAGGGTATTTTTAGAAGCGCTCATGTGCTGATGTCACAGCTCAAACAGCACTGGTGTGTGAGACAGAGCCGGCAGACAGACAGACAGAACCACTGAAACCGCATGTCTGTCTGACACACCGGCAGCGCATTTCCTCCTCATGCACTGAGCGTCTGAGATCAAAGCACACAAAACAAGTGCACTCGCAAAACAACATGACAGAATTCTTTCAAATATAAGGTGACCAGATGCCCCCGTTTTCCGAGGACAGTCCCGGTTTTTGGTGTTCTGTCCAAACAACCCACAAATACATTGCCAAAAGCCTGACCAACATACAGCGGCTGCTGGTTATAGAGGGAATCGATCGCCGCTACGTCATGAAGAACATAACCTGGACGAGAGCAGAGCGCCATTATCGTCAAATATCAAAAGAAAGATCGTTACTGCTTTCAAGGTACAAACATACTGAATATCCATGTTAAATTAAAGTAATACTGTTTCAGACAATTTTTAATGTCCCCAAAAGTCCCGCAGTCATTTCCACAGATATAAACGAAACAATTACACTTGCACTAATACATTTGCAGAATACACACACTTTCTGCTCAAAATAAGCCTAAAATGCTAAATAACAAGCCCAATTATAGACAGGAAGAAAATGAAAAATATTAAATGCAGTTATAAAGTGTTAAAATATGTTAAATAGTTTTGATTTTCAAATCATATTTATTTTTGTAATTTGTTTTTGTAAAGTCACAATTTTGTTTTGAACTGCTTGCTATTTACAATGGTTACTAGTTTTCATTGTGAATTTTTTTTTTTTTTTAGTTTTTTGTGGGTGCGGTGAATTGTATTAAAACCAGACCAAAAATCCTAATAATCAAACTAAATCATAATAATTATTAATGTTAATAACAATATAGGGAAACCCCAACAATTAAAAAAAAACACTCAGAATGTATTGTTCCCGTTTTTTAATTAATAGATGATAACAAATGAGATTTCAGTGATACATTGCCCACTCAAAAAGGAAATGTCCCCCGGTTGCCATCTCAGAAATCTGGTCACCTTATTCAAATATGTCTTTTATAAAGGCAGAAACTGGCATGAAATGTTCTTATACATACACCATCTGACAAGTATATGGCCTATGTACGTATAAGAACATTTACACTTTACATTGATGTTCCCTTTATTAAGGGTTTATAAAGGGGAGGTAGTTATAACAGCACCCATTCACTAACAGTGTTCACCTGTCAGGGGTCATAATGTCATGCCTGATTGGTGTGTATATATATATATATATATATATATATACAGAAAATATACAGAGAAACATTTTTTTAAGGCCTAGATTCCTCTACAGAGTCTGGCTCTAACTTTAAAAGGTAAGCTTGACACTCCAACAACCCTGGAAATCCCTGATCCCTTGTCTACACTAGGAACACAGGACAAGATTTCATTTACTGACACCTCCTGCATAAATCCTGTTGTCAGATGTGCCTCTTAGAAAGTTTAAAATAACAGAGAATCTCTGATGCTAGAATGCAAGAATAATTGGTAGTCAAGATGGTTAGTCATGCTTCAACTCAGAGAATCCACAACTGGAAAATGATTAATTTAAAGGAAAGTAGAACAATTAGGTCTTGTTTCTAATATTTTAAATGGCGTATGTTTTTCAGTTCATTTGCTCCAAGGGACCTCTTTTATACATTAGTGCTTTGTATATTGGACACCAGTCCAGAGCAATAGCAGCTAATGAATTCATTGCTTGACCCTGGAGGCTGAACAGGGGTTTTCGTCCCGCACCCTGGAGATTCATTCTGCCTAACATATTCTGACAGGAAAAGCCAACTAGTAGCCAGTACAGCATTTACAGGGGTCACATGTATTCTCAACAGAACACACCCAATCTTTCAGTTGCTCACGCACACAGTAATCCTGTCAACACATAAATTACGACAAGACCCACCTCTACTCCCATAAATCCAGTTTCATTTTCAAATCAATTACAGCAGTAGATTAGTTGTGTGACATTTTGTGAGGGAGCTTGTGGTTAAAAATATCAAATTTGTTTGTTTTCTTCCATTCTTCTTTTATCACAGTATTTTATGTCATTTTGCTCCCAAACATTGTATCAGTTTTACTGGTAGTCACTGTATGAAGAATTGTTGGGTATAAGAAGTCACAGTTTACTTTATTTTGCTCTCCTCACATCATAAATGAACTATAGTGTCCTGCACACACTAGTGAAACATTATATCTGCTGTCTGAATCATTTTTGGTTTGACTGTAGTTCTAGTTCAGGTAGTTGGTAAATAACACAGTGAATTAATACAATTTTTTATGAAAGGTAAAATAAACAATATATTGGGCATTATAAAACTAAGAAAAAAAATATAAAAATGGCCAAAACTGAATTCTGACTGTAAAATAGCTGCTGCATGCATGCTTTCGACAACATATCAGTATGACTGGCAGAACAGTTACAATAGTGCAAGACTTCATATCCTTCATAATGGAACTGCATAACGGACGCAAAGACTGTTTAGCTTGGCCGCACTTTCAGCACAGCCAATCAGACAACAAGGAATGGGTATATGGAGTTGGCGATCTCGTGCACCATTTCCTTATTTCTCAACCCTGTGCTGGATTCCGGCCCAGAACCTGTTTGGAGCAAAACCAGCTGCATGTTCAGTGCATGCAGACTCACCATTTAGGTTGGCAAAGAGCTAAATTCTCCTGACTTGAAATTTAGCACAGACGACATGTACATGTTTGAGAAGACTGGCCGTTTCCAGCTTTCCAGTGAATGAAAAGACTGCTCCAGTCTCGTATTGTCCATCCCGGACACATTTAAAGGGGACATATTATGCAAAATTCACTTTTATAAGGTGTTTGAACACAGATATGTGTCCACAATGTGTGTAAACAACCAGCCTATAATGGTAAAAATCCACCCAATACTTTTTTTATAATCCCCATCAATAATTATCAATCTCTCATAACGCTGTTTCATATTTCCCCCTACTCCTACGTAAGAGTAGGGAAGCCCCGCCCATGACTGTTGATGATTGGCCCTTTAGCATAGACACGCCCCTGAGTGAGAAGCACAGAGACGCCATTTCTGTTTACTTGCTGTATCAGCGCTAGAGTATTACAATGTCTGCGCCAAAACATTACAAATGTTCTGTTGTTGATGAACCAGCGAACACACGAGTCTCATAGACTCCTGGCATCTGAGCCACTGAGGACACCGTGGGTGAAGTTCATTTATTAAGGAAATGTACAGAAGAATGTCGGTAAAATGTTATATATTTGTGCAAATCATTTTACGCATGACCTCTTCACCAACGAGAGGATTTGCGAAAAAGTTGTTTCTGAAGGACGGGTCAATACCAACGTGCTCTAACTTCATATCCAGTAAGGATGGCACTTCATATTTTGTGTATGTTTGCAAATGTCCTTTCTGAATGAGCTTTCTAGAACGCTGTACGGCTAATATGGCTTAAGTTACCAACGTCTCTGACTGTATTACAGAGACTAGAGCTGTGTCGTTAGTATTATCCTGAAAACGCTCACCGTCTGCGTAATTCATAAACGCATATTCATTATGCATTGTGTAGTCAGGCGACGGACTTGTTACATTCCCACACAAGCACCTATACAACAATTTATAGATTAACATGACTGTACATCGTCGATGAGTTGAATCAACGTAACTCCACAACTAACTTTACATAAATGTATCCACTAACCATTCAGAAACGTCCAAGTGCGTCTAAAAGTTGTAGCCTCTTTCTGAGTGTCTAGTCTGTGTCCGACTCCAGTTCAAACATGTAAGGCTGCACTCCAAAACTGGTTATTTCTGACATTTTGGCTGAGTGAGATTCATCTGTTTTGTTGTTGACGTTGTATCCGAACCTTGTGTAAAGGAGCAGCTGGAAGGGGGGCGGGGAGCAGCAGCTCATTTGCATTTAAAGGGACACACACAAAACCTGCAAGTTTTTGCTCACACCCAAATAGAGGCAAATTTGACAAGCTATAATAAATGATCTGTAGGGCATTTTGAGCTGAAACTTTACAGACACATTCTGGGGACACCAGAGATTTCTATTACATCTTGTGAAAAGTCAAGTCAAATTTTATTTCTATAGCACATTTAAAAGCAACAGAGTTACGCCAAAGTGCTGTACAGTAAGTCAATGTGCATATAAAAAGAAAGCATAAAAAGAAACAAGGCACAAAATATAAACACATTAGACCCGATACAATCCAAATAATAAATAAATATAAAAATCTACCAATATCGATTTAATCAAAAGCCAGAGAGAACAGATGAGATTTAAAGCTGGCTAATGAAGGAGCAGACCTCACACTGAAGGGCAGATCGTTCCAGAGTTCAGGTGCTGCAGCAGAGAAGGCCCGACCACCCTTAGTTTTACAGCGAAAACGTGGGGAAAAAGGGGCATAATATGTCCCCTTTAATTGATAAAGGTCATAGTGGAAAACAGATTAAATCACTCGCGGTCACTGTTATCCTCACAACACCCTGGGGGAATAACTGATTCTTTTGCACACATTTACAAAAAGCACATGCACATTCACAGATGTGGCTTGATGGGTAGTCATGATATCCCGTCTGTACTTAAAAACCACTGCCCCTTCAATGAAATAATGGATTTTAACATGAAACAAAGCTGCATTACTCTGAATGTACTGAATCCAAAATCTAATTCTGTTACAAGAGAGTAGTTTAATTGCGTCATTTCAACAGCACAAACATGTGAGTAAACATGGCAACTTGCGTCATTTCTTGAGAATAATATTCCTGTTGAGCCCGAGGCACAGAATAAAAAACATTCATCATTTCAAATAAACAAACTACAGGCCATTATAGTGGCTGCTTGGATTTCTTGCAATAATTAGACCATTGGCATAAAGAGTTATAATGGGGAAAAACTAGGTGTTAAGAGGCCTTCGGGCTAGAAGTGGTGACCTGCAGAGGTGGTGGTTCATTGGAGCTGATAAACAAGTAAACGGCAAACATAACCCCAGACTTGCTGCCTTTAAAAGGGATTTACACCAGCAGATTTCCAGGGCCACCATCAGCACTGACAGTTTAATGCATTTGAAATGTTGACTGCAGAACTGAGAGCTTTAAATACAACCTTTGGGAAAGACTGGGGCTTGTTATTGTTTGCATTTACTAATTCTTTTAATCAGCTCGCAGCATTGTGCAAACCGTTATTTTTAATAGTGTGTTAATGTCAGGCTGGACATTGTAAGCAAGGTCAGACCTGAGGTGTGTGAGTTCAACCCAATGCTGAGAAACCCTGTGTGAAAGCACATTACCCAGCACACCAGCGCGACTGGAAAACACTGACATCACTGGCACCAGCAGTAGCTGGCGTGGCGCAGACACCTCTAGAGTGACAGCGTTTCTTCCTCTCCGTGTGGCCACACAGCGGAGGACAAAGTGTCACTTCATGTGGTTTACACACAGATCACTTTGGGTTTGTGTGTCTGGAAATTAGGCTACGAGGTGGCAACAGGTAGTGTTCTGTTGCCACCTCGTAGCTCTCTCTTGCACAGGTCAAAAGTGAAATATTTCATATTTGTTGTGGAAATATCCTCTAGGCGTACTATTTGCTACAATTGTATTTACTGTAAGTGAGCTATGAGGTCAAAACTAAAACATGAACCGATGTAATCGTAACTTGTTTCTTTTAAACTCATGTTTTCCTTATCTCATGAAACCTATCAAGAACACATCCATATCTTTAGATTTTTTTTGCAGTAATATCAGTACTATATTACAGTATTAAGAAATTTTACAATCACATATGAGAATAATGATTATTAAGTTCAGTCATGAAGCTAATAGGTACAGTACTTGACTTATAGGGCCCTATTTTAATGATCTGAGTGCATGGTCTGAAGCTCACGCCGCAGGTGCTCTTTGGGTATGTCCGTATCCACTTTTGCTAGTTTAACGATGGAAAATCAGTCAGCGCTCCAGGCGCATGATCCAGAAAGGTTGTCCCTCGTCTCTTAATGAGTTATGGGTGTGTTTTGGGCGTAGCGTGCAATAAACCAATCAGAGTCTCATCTCCCATTCCCTTTAAAAGCCAGTTGCCAGTATTTACATGGAGGAATTTGCGAGCGGAAAAACTGAACCTCTAGCGAGGAAATGGATCTGCTAATCCAATGACGCCTGCTTGCTCATCTGATACATGCAATGACTATCCATTATGACATGGATAAGGCATTTTTACATTTGTGTACACAATAAAAATCTTTTACATTTTAATCCTTTTATTTTTAATATTTGAACGTGTGTGTGCTGCTGCTGTGCGTCCCTGTGTGTAATAATCAGAGTGTATGTGTGTTGTGTGCCGCCTATAGGCTCATATTACTAACACACCCTTTAAATAACACTAAGATACTGCGCTATTGACTTTAGAGCAGGTGTGTGTTGGTCAATGGCGCAGTCGTTTTCAGTTCCTCACAATAGCAACGCTCCAACAATGCTCCTGAACACACCTGGGGTTCAGACCAGACGCCCATGGGTGAACAGATGCGCCAGAGCATTTGATATTTAAACAACGTGGAGCTGGACGTGAACATGAGAACTGCGTCAGGCTGAAACTAGCAAAAAACACTTGCGTCACGCCTGGCACCGCATTGCACCGAGTGTATGACAGAGCCCATAATCCACCAGTTGTGTTCTCACTGTACATCTAAGATTGAAGTTGTTTGCTGGTAAACCATTCTCAATGTAGACTACAGGGAAAACTGACCCACATACTGATGACTCATTCTGCACTGTACAGACATTTGTCTAATCAAATGTTCTCTTGAATGGGAATGCAAATTACTAGGGGTGTGACGAGACACTTAGCTAACGAGATTGGGTTCACGAGAACAAGACAAGATTTTTGTACAGTATTTTTAAGAAATCCTCAATGGATCCATCTCCGGCGTGATGACTCCGATATTTCGAATATTCCGATCTAGTATTACTTCTGACCTGTAAGGCTGCCAAAATAATAATCATACACTGTTTGTTAATTGGCCACAGGAGAACTGGCACCCCGACTGAGCCTGGTTTCTCCCAAGGTTTATTTTTCTCCATTAGGACACCTGATGGAGTTTTGGTTCCTTGCCACTGTCGCCTTTGGCTTGCTCAGTTGGGGACACTAAATTTTCAAATAAATATCCAAATAAATGTAATTACTAAACTAAATTAACTACATCAACTACATTACTTGAATATATATGATAATTGAAATGAGCTGATGACATCACTGTTTTCTCCAGAGCGGCTGTACAGCCGAATCAAATTCTGTTCATTATTTTCCTGTTTAACACTGTGAAGCTGCTTTGAAACAATCAGCATTGTAAAAAGCGCTATATAAATAAAGTTGACTTGACTTGACTTGACAAAATTCATGACTGAAAAAATAGTCAGCAGGTGCATTTTGAAATGTTTTAACTAATCAACTTGAATGTCATTTCAGTTCTACTTTCTGAGTATGAATTATCAAATGCATTGAAAGACAACAATATACACACACTGTAACAAACAAACTCAACTGACTGGCTTCTCTCCTGTATGATTTCATGAGTCTCTTCAGACCTTACTGTACATGAATTATGAGCTTCCAGAACTTCTGACTGAGGCTGTGTGTGACCTCCTAATTCAACTCCTTTCCACAAATTGAACATAGAAATACAAACAGTATCCATAACAAAAAAAACAAAAACAAATTCTGTCTTATTAAAAGCAAACAATAAGTGCAACCATAATCAAAGTACTCTCTCAATATTCAAAGTGCAAACAGAGACCAGAGCTAAGAGGTGGTTACAGCGACACAGCCCAGCCTAAGATAGCTGATATTGGGAGACAGGCTATTGTACGTCGGCTAATTTGCGCGGATCAGGGAGCTCGCGTTTACTTTCGTTTTGGGATATGCTGGAGGAGACAGAGTGCTGGGGTCTGTTCTTCGTACCTCGCTTAATACATGAGATGGTTTGACAGATCACAGATCTTCTAATCGTGATAACTGATCTCTGGCTAATTTGGTTCTTCAAACGATTTTGCGGATTGGATTAAAATCGTCTCGGTTACATATGTAACCTTAGTTCCCTAAATAGGGAACTCGCGATGCGTCGCCGCTATGGGAACGCCTCTGCGTGATTGCGTCGTGAAGCACTTATGGAATCAGTCCAATGGAGTGATGGAACGTCATAGGCGGGTGACGTCATCCACCAGGAAATTATAAAGCACACCTGCACCAAACACAGTCAGCTTCTGGATAGGCTGAAGCAAGACAATCGCGGGCATGCAGGGAGTATGGCCGGGTGACGCAGCGTCTCATTCCCTATTCAGGGAGCTAAGGTTACATACGTAACCGAGACATTCCCTTTCAAGGGAACTCGCTTGGATGCTGGGTGGTTTCGAGGGTGGCCCAAAACACACAAACAACTGTTCAGAACTTCCCCACAGGGCAGCTCTGTGAATATAAGCATCTAGAGCCAAAAATGGGCACAGCAGATTGAGTGTTTCCTGGTCTGAAGTCCAAAAGGGAGGAGGACAAAAGGCCTGTAGTACAAGTGGTCTTACAGTATTAGTAGGTACCTTCGGAATATAGCCCGGCCTAGGGTGTAGGAAGGCCTTAACCATGCCGGGCGCAAATTCCAAGCACGAGGGTGCCACTGACAGTGCTTGAATATCTCCTTTTCTCTTCAGAGAAGACATAGCAAGCAGAAAGATTGTCTTAAGAGTGAGAAACTTCTCAGGAACTTCTTCAAGCAGCTCAAAGGGAGCCTCAGAAAGGCCTTGAAGGACAATGGCCAAGTCCCATGCTGGCACCCTGGTGCGTACTGCAGGTCTTAACCTCAAAGTGCCACGGAGGAAACGAGTAACTAAAGGGTGTCGCCCCACTGACGCACATACATATTGATTACTGCTGCGCTTCACTCGGGGCGGAAGAAACCGCAAAGCGTGCTTCCAACCCTGAGATGAAACACTGGACCTGGCAGGTAAAGACGATGCCCGTCTCTAACCCCTCTCGAGAGCTGCCTGAGCACGCTGCACCTCCATTAAATTTTTTTTGTATATGTGGTGTAAAATTCCTGTCTAGTCTCAACTAAAGACGGACAAAAACACCAAGTTTGACAGATAATGATTCACACAGAGCGCTTGCTTCAGCCTATCCAGAAGCTAACTGTGTTTGGTGCAGGTGTGCTTTATAATTTCCTGGTGGATGACGTCACCCGCCTATGACGTTCCGTCACTCCATTGGACTGATTCCATAGGTGCTTCACGACGCAATCACGCAGAGGCGTTCCCATAGCGGCGACGCAGCACGAGTTCCCTTGAAAGGGAAATCTGGATTAAGTTATCTGAGATTACTGCACGTTCCTGTGTTCCCTGAAGAGGGCAGATGCATCGATACTCGAAACCACGATCAGCAATGCAGGGATTTATAATTAAAAAAGCCACCTGGCAAAAAAACTTGACAAAAAGGAAACAGCCAAGCGACCTATTATAACATAATAGGTTTTATCTATTATAACATAAAAGTTATAATAGATAAATAAAATGTGCACTGTTTTTTTTTTAAAACATGATTCCCAATTATTTATATTCACGATTTTATAGTATTTGTACACCCTTTACATTTTTATTTCAGTGTTGTAATTAGCAATTCATTTAATTTTTAATTCAATTTGAAGATTTGTTACGTGACAGTATTAAAGTTTCAAGATCTAGTTATCTGCATCTCCTGCGCTGCATCAAGACATCCCATAATATCCGTCATCACTCAAATTAATGCACGGCTCAGGTTAACGTTACAGCATGTGTGTAAGACTCCAATAAAATTATAAAGTAATTATTCTATCAAAAATAAATCTCTCAATCAAGTGACTGTGTCTATAGTATTATACACACCATTATAATATTATTTTCAAATACATTTTTATATTATTATTTAAAATTATTATTGCCCCTGGTTCAGTAAGGAACTCTTACGTAATAAAGTAGCAGTGGCTGGGACAGATTTTAAGTATCACCTCAAGATGCAATCTAATCCTGTTTACATGAAATAAGCTGCTTGCGAGCAGGTTTAACCCTCTGAGCCCTGAGCTGTTTTCTGGGCCCTGGAGGTGTTTTGACATGCCCTGACAATTGAGCTTGTTTCTGTTACTTGCAACATTTTCATGGCTAAAGTCTGATTACACTGTATTCAGCACAAACTCTGCTACAATAATATGTGATCAGCCTGTGTAAAAGTTTGCAGTTTTGAGAAGATGATGTTTATGCCTGGTTTGTGAAAAAAATAATAATAATTAAGTCACTGAAATAAGGCCATAAAACCCATACTGAATATTTGTTCACAAGACTTTTGAATCACGTAGGCTAGACTTTTTGCTCCAAGACGATGTAAAAATCACTCATTCACATAAAACAATATATTGATTTAAAATTTGTAAGACATGTTTTGTGTCAGGAAGGCGTATGCGGGGAGGGCGTGAATCATCATGAATATTGATGTGTTTCACACCTGAGAAAGACAAAGACCCTCCCCTGATGACCCGATCAGCTGAATGACTGTGAGGAACTAGAACAAAGAATGTGAAGAGATTAAAAGAATGACTTTTTGATTTGTTTGCATTTATTTAAAACACAACATAACGAAGGACAAAAAGTGGGACAAAAATAAGGGATAATCGTGGTTATTTATAAGGGACACTCAAAATGTTTGTACTGTATTCTAATGTTAAAATCGCGTTCTGATTCTTCTGAGGTAAATCCAAGGTAAACTCACAGCGTGTCTTCCGAACTCGATAAATTAGAAGAATGATGCTTTGTTTTGAGGTGATTGGGGGCATTTACAGGTTCGCGTTCCTTCACATGGACGGCTTACATAAACAGAGAATATTTGTTTTTTATATTCATTTAGTAGACATTCCAGGCTTTATAACAAGATATCTGTCGTGTCTGTGTGGCAAGTATTCGCTGAGTTACACATTTCAGAGTGGACATCACAGGGAGACAGACGGGAGAACGCGCATCCTGTTTGTTTTCTTTATTTAGGGAAAAGCACAACATTTAGTTTTTATTTGGAGTGTACATAAATAAAATTAGACACTTTAAGCTTTGTAAAGTCTGTGAGGCCAAAAATGACTACGGACCTTAAGCTTACGGACCTGTTGCTATGACAGCAAGTCCAGGATGAGCTTCAAAGAACCAAACCATCCAAGATCATGCCAAAACATCAACAATCAAATCCAGCTAACTGAGTTAGCAACGTACGAAGAACGGACCCTTGGACTCTTGCATTGTCAATACAAGATCTGGACCAAAACATTATTCAACCTCTTAATGGAAATAACATCACAGCAAAACATATAACATGCTAGAAACATAATAATCACTGCAATAATAATCCAATCATAGACTCTTAAGCATTTGCCAATTTAAATCCAAACAGCGACTTCTTCTTGGCCGGGCAGTGTATTTAGTCTTATAAATACTGTAGTGATTGTTATATAGATTGAAACAATATAAGGGTGAGTAAATGATCACAACACTTTCATTCTTGGGAGAACTGTTCCTTTAACGTTTTACTGGCAACTCAAACTTGTGTATGTGGAGTTTTCTTTTCTGTTACCTTTCCTGGAATTTTTCCTCTGCGTGACTGCAAAACTATTGTTTGTGTTTGGGTGACTCTCGATTTTTCTCCCCTGCAGGCTCTCATTCTGTGTTTGGGTCTTAGCAGAGCTTCCAACAATTTCATTCCACAAAGCCTGTCTCTTCACAGCCCAGCCTAATCTGATGTGAGGCCTCGTCCTGCGCTGACAATATTAATTAAGGGTTAATTAGACCAAAGAAAACAGAGGTTCATATTCTTATTTTGACTGAAAAGGTGACCTTATTATTCTGGGAGGGGGGGACTGTAAGCTCAGAGTAATTAAATAGCACAACACCTCACAGTCCATGGTGCTGTTCTAGAGGAAGCCCTTGGTGACAGGAGACACATTCCACCACTTGAGTTTGTGTGTTTTGGACCCCGTCGGGTCTCGGCCATTGTTAGAGCGTGACCAGGCCACCGGAGTAGGACTTAATTATACAAATATCCAACCGCATGACGTGATTGACATGTACAATTCTCCTAAATGCCCAATCCAAAGGCGTGGACCGGTAATTTGTTATGACAGGACCTTACTCCAGGGTGTATCAACATGGTGGCGATTTCTTATTTCCATGGAGGTCAAATATCTTCCTGTAAGGAAGCACAAACCTGCTCAGTTTGGTTTCACACTCAGGAATTATGCAAAAAATGAAGCCAAGCATGGCAGAAAGTGATTAGAAAGTGACTCAAATTGGGTCATTTTACATAACTATTCTCATAATTCATCTGTGATATTATTTCCACAGGTTTTATCCCAGGTGGAACCCAAAATTGAAGGCAACTACATCATTCTGCAGGCAAAAAGCCTTTCAAAATATACATTTAAATATTTATCTATAGGCAAATAGCGTTACAGTAGAAACTACTTCCAGAAAGTGTAAATAGCTAAAAAAAAAAAATTTCATTGCGCAAATTATACTTAATAGTGGCAGATACAGTGTATTGTGGCACATTTTAAAACGGTGTGAAATAATAACAATATATTCCGTGTAATCATATCATAAATGGATGCTGCCTTATTGAGACCTTACTATATTCCTAAAACCCACCCCTAACCCTAACCATACTGAACCTGCTGATCGGCAAACGTGTCCTCGAAAGTTTCGAGCACGGTAACAAATTGAGCTACACACATCGCGGTCAAATTGCAGACACCGCATCCAATTTAAATTATAGGCCTATTAAATACCCATTTAACACATTATTCCCATTATTAAGAGGGTAAGATGGGCTTTTAATAAAACTTGGCTGTCTAAGCAGTAGACAAATTATTATTATTATTATTGTTATTATTAATCACTGCTACATGACTAGAGAAAACTTTTTCCCTATTGCATAAGGTTGGAAAACCTCAACACCCATAATCAGGGGCGTAGTTTTGGTTTGAACATTGGGGGGTTGAAGTGTGAACTGTTTAGCAGGGTCCCAGGGCATGCTCACTCATGAGATTTATTTGTTTGTTTGTGTGTTTAATTTTGGCAAAATGGTCTTTTGTGGTATCATCCACACATGCGTTGATAACCTAACTGCAAAAAAGTAATAGCCTAGTTAACATTTACTGGTTTACATTGGATATGATGTATTTCTATTTTATTTAAGCACCTAAAAACTTACCAGTTTGACAGAATTTTGTAAATTAAAGTGCCATGATAGATCAAACTAACTGTACTTAAAATTTTCGGTAACACTTTACAATAAGGTTCATTAGTTAACATTAGTTAACTGCATTGGTTAACATGAACTAATAATGAACTGCACTTATAAAGCATTAATTCATCTTTGTTAATGTTAATTTCAACATTTACTAATGCATTATTACAATCTTGTTAACATTAGTTAATGCACTGTGAACTAACATGAACAGCTGTATTTTTATGAACTAACGTTAACAAAGGTGAACAAATACAGTAACAAATGAACTCGTGGTTAGTTCATGTTAGTTAATACATTTACTAATGTTAACTAATGAAACCTTATTGTAAAGTGTTACCAAATTTTCTTATATTGAAAATGTTATTTTTCTGTTATCTTTTGGAATATATGAAAGCCAGGTTTACCTAATATATGCCATTAATAGCAGAACATTTTACATTTTTTAATTCAAGAAGGTCCTTTTGATTCTAACGTGTACTTGGCCTTATGAAAAAGTAATAGTTTAACTATAGCATTTGTTACAATAAGGAGGTAAGACCATCGGTGACTCCTCAATGCTAAGGCCAATGTTAACCTTTTTCTTTCTTTTATTTTTTATATCTTTAGCATTTGTAATGAAAAATAGCAACATACACGTTTAGAAACTATAGCTACAACACACCACAGTTGTAATATAAATCTTTAATGAAAAATCTACTCCCTTAACAGATTATCGTTTATAAATTTAGTCAAAATTTTCCGCAATAAATACAACAGAACGTGATGAATTCTAGTAAAGTCATGAGAATCTAAAAAGCTTTCTAGTTTATGTTGGTGCAGAATGATGTTTTCTCATCTTTTTAGTTCATGTGGCTGTTTTAGGTCACGATCGACTTTTGGAGCGCTGGTGAACGCGCAGAAAATACAGTGATTCACATGTCACGCATTCATAATTAAATAAAGCGGTCTTCAGTTATATTGCGCAGATAATTGGCCCGTTCAGTTTGTGCGGGAACGCACGGTGTATATAATTAATTAATAGCCTGATTCTATGTTTCCATTAACCATGAATATTGGGGGAGTTGTACTTGCTTGTTTTGGTTATTGGGGTACAAACTACACCCCTTCCCATAATGCACTGGGCTCATTCTGACTGAGCATGGATACAAAAATGTTGAAGTATGATCTGTAGTTTTCACAAAAGGCCTGGGGCTTCATTTATAACCACAAAACTGGCCCTGGGAGAGGCATACGCCACTTCCTACACATAAGTTGGGATTTATAAAAACAAACCTGACGGGAAAATTGGGGAAAATTTATTTTATACTATTCTGATTTATTTATTCAAAAACAAGACAAGAATAGGCTACTGAATGATTTTTTTAGCAATGTAATGTGACGGCACATCCGTATCTCATATTTTCCTAATGTCTTGTACCGTTAAACATGGTATCCCCTGGAGCTTTCAAAAGCCTGCGGATGATGTGTTTTACTTTTGCTGACAAACAAAACGGGTATTTGGCTGCAACTATCACAGAGTTTTACATATACTACTGAAACATTACAAAGCTGTTTGAAAATCAGTAAGGTAGCCTTAAATAAAGTAGGCACTTTATTTTCACTTTTCAAATGTTATCATTTTTTATTTTAAATAAACACCTCTCCGAGCTGATATGTGATTGGAAAAGGTAGATGTAACGGAACAGTATTCTATAGTGTTACCATTTCCTGCAGGTATTACAAATCTCTTTGGGCAAGCCGAGTGCCACATTTTCCCCTCTGAAGAAGATAAAGACCCCAAGGGTGGAAGTGCTTGGACTAACAGAAACAGACAAACTCCAGGGTGCTGAAAACAGTCTGAGGTTGGCCAGGGCTTTTGTTCTGAGTGCAGTCGCTGTTATCTAGTAACAGTACAGGAAATCTCTGATTGTCGATTTCTGGTGCATGCACTGATGGAATGATGGCTTCAAAAGGCACTATGAAAGAAAAAGCGCGCTCTGTCTGGCTGTTCTTCATCTCAGGAGGCCGGAAGGGATGTGGGTGTCCATTGACTGGGCTAAATGCCTCTATTTGTTGTCTTTCTTTCTTTCTATCTTTCTTTATCTTTTTGGATTTGGATAATCTGGCTGAATGATTATCATTGTGGCTAAATGCAGTCCTCTGAGATTCTATTAATAAATATAGATATTTTTAACATGAAACCTATATACAGTGTTTTAGGGATGCCAAGGTTAATAAGACTAAATTAAAAAAAATTTTTTATATATGTTGAAGTCTCTGCAGACAATGTGAGGTAATTAGTTATTACTCCAAATAACCAAATACCAATTCTTTAACTACTGGTTTAAAATACTGTACACTCATTATAAAGTGTTACCCAATTTTTAATAATATTTGAATAAAGGGTGAAGATGTCAGGTTTCCTAGGCTGGACATCACTTTTGGCCTCCACTGTATGGTCACAATATAAACAATCAAGTTGAGATTTGCTATAGCATCGCTTTATGCCAGGGGTGTCCAGAGTCCGGCCCGGGGGTTGTCTATTAAAATATATGTGGCCCGCCACGCATAATTTACAAATCATGCAGTTTCACTATGTCAACACAAGTTGGCAGTACTAGATTCACCTCATGTTGCAGCATGATAATGCACGGCCCCATGTTTTAAGGATCTGTACACAATTCCTGGAAGCTGAAAACATCCCAGTTCTTGCATGGCCAGCATACTCACCGGACATGTCACCCATTAAGCATGTTTGGGATGCTCTGGATCAGCGTATACGACAGCATTTTCCAGTTCCTGCCAATATCCAGCAACTTTGCACAGCCATTGAAAAGGAGCGGACCAACATCCCACAGGCCACAATCAACAACCTGATCAACTCTATGCGAAGGAGATGTCTTGCATTGCGTGAGGCAAATGGTGGTTGAACCAGATATTGACTTTTTTTTTGGGACCCCCCGGGAACCCGGACCCCCCCAATACAGTAAAACTGCACATTTTAGAGTGGGCTTTTATTGTGGCCAGCCTAAGGCACACCTGTGCAATAATCATGCTGTCTAATCAGCATCTTGATATGCCACACATGCGAGGTGGACTGATTATCTCGACAAAGGAGAAGTGCTCACTAACACAGATTTAGACAGATTTGTGAACAATATTTGAGAGAAATAGACCTTTTGTGTACATAGAAAAAGTTATAGATCTTTGAGTTCAGCTCATGAAAGATGGGGGCAAAAACAAAAGTGTTGCATTTATTATTTTGTTCAGTGTATATATATATATATATATATAATATTAGAAAAGGAACCGGCCCCCAGGTCGAATCTAGCTCCTTTTAATAAAAATTTGGACACCCCTGCTTTATGTGAATGTAAAGTGAAATCTGTTAGGTTTTGTTCTATTTATATTTTATTGGTGTATTGACCCAGCATAATTACAATTTGGTTATGCAAATCACTGCCGTGGTTAAATGACACGGTTAAGACTTTGGTAATTTTGCCCACTCCTAAGCAGAAACGTTATGTCATAATAAATTTTACATAATATCGTCAGTCCCCTAAAGCACAAGAGCCTAAAGCACAAATAAACTTAAGTTGATGGAGAAAAATGGAGAAAAAAAACGTAGGATCCCCCAAAATTTTGAATGATTTGTTTGACTATTTTTGATAGTTTATGGTGGAAGATTGAGAATCTAAGCATGTCTGAGAATACTAGACCATCGAAGAACTTCAAGAGTGTCTCCATAGTGAGACTAAATGTCTCCACAGAGGTCCTACTTGCAGCGTATAGTGAACCATAAATACTAGTCATTACATCCTGCAATCCTTGCATTTGTTGCATGCTTCACATGATAATAAAACTTAATTCAATATAGTCTAAGATGACCTCGACTGTTCCTGCAAGCTTTGCTGCATGATTGTTCAAGAACCTTTGGTGAGGCTGCAGATATATGCTGAGCTCTTTTCTTGCATCGTTTTAGGCTTCACTGAAGCCTCAAAAGCTTACATTAGAGTTTTTTGTAACAGACGTAAAGATATAGATTTAAAAATCCCACATCTGAAGTGAAATTGCCCCTAAAAAGCACCCCTGAGTTTGATTCCTTTTCACTCACAACTCAGTAAAACCCTGCAGTCCCTGGTAATCAGCCTCATGTGCGGTTAACCTCACTTTATAGGGGCATGTGATGACAGACCTCAGCTACTTTCTGGAGATGATGGGCTCAGTCTCATGAAATGGAGTGCTTTCTTTAACTCAGAATGATGAGAAAACTAACAAGAGCCCCATAATGGACATGAAAGGTCACTGAGTCAGCTTTGCTAATGACCTTGCACATCCACATGACTTGATATTAAAAGATATTAAACATTTATTGGTGCATTCTTTCTAAACTTTTCTGTTAGTTTGTTCTCAACACATTTGACATTTAGTTAACAATCATGCTAAAGCTGGTGGTGGAGTCTGTTGTATATGTTCGCAAAACATGGACCAACGAACCTCATCTTGGCCACGAGCCCACACAAATCCACATGAACCCAGGAGAGCTGTGAGCCACCATTCTAACTGCCATGTTGCTAAAGAGCCACAGGAACTCATCCTCCCCTGGTGACCTGCCTCTCAGGCGCGAAATGGAGGTCAGCTCCGTGAACTAAGTTCCTGTCAAAACATGCAGGAAGCACCGTGTAGTTACGGTTGTCCTTTCTCCAGCCTCACCATTCTTCTCTCACTCCTTAAAACATAAGTAGTGCAGCTCTTTCATGCTTGTGGGATTAAAGGACAAGACAGAAACACAATCTCCGCAGACAATCAGGTTCCTCAAGGGAAGAACAGAAAAGCATAAGATGCTGTAAAACACATCTGGACACCAGTCTCTTGGGAATGGATGTAGGATGGAATGGGTCTAGACAAAGATGAGGGTGGAGATGAGGAAACAGGGCCTCAAGGAACATGATACAGCGTCCCACTCAGGAAAAGAGCCCAAGTTGGGCTAGATAACCCAGTGGATGTGGCCTGTCTTGTTTTATTAAGGCATCATGTTTAATTTATGGAGCCTCACTCTAAGAGAACACATGTGGCAAAGGCGCCCCTCATCGCCATCATATTCAAGAGATCCACTCCCACAGAGGGAGTCCCAAATGAGGACACCTCTTGGTAACCTAAAGGAAATCCATATGGATGCTAAAGAGCTCACAGTAAAATGTGGATTGTGTGAATGTTTCCTACCACTTTAATGCCACAGTTGGGAACAAGGATTAGTTCACTTCAAAATGAAAATTTCCTGATCATTTACTCACCCCCATCTCATCCAAGATGTTCATGTCTTTCTTTCTTCAGTCGAAAAGAAATTACGTTTTTTGAGGAAAACATTCCAGGATTTTTCTCCACATAATGGACTTCAATGGGAACCAACGGTTGAAGGTCCAAATCAATGCAGTTTCAGAGGAAGGGCTTCAGAGGCTCTGCACGATCCCAGAGGAATAGGGTCTTATCTAGACAAACCATCGGACATTTTCAAGAAAAAAACTAAAAGAAAACATGAATATACTTTTTAAGCTCAAACACTCAACTTCTTCGCCATTACGTCGGAAAGGTCATGCACGTGACGGAGGTGGAAGTACCGACCCACTGCCGAAAAACTCCATCTCATGTTCTCCTCCAACTTTAAAATTGTCTGACGTCATTGTTTTACCTTTATTTTTGTAAAAGGCGTTTGATTTAGTCTTTGCACGTTCGTTTTAACACTGGGTCGGCTCTTCCACCTGCGTCACGCGTGACCTTTCCGTGATGACGTCATACGCCGTGAAGAAGAACAACACAGAAGTTGCGCATTTGAGGTTAAAAAGTATATAAATGTTTATTTTTCTTGAAAATGTCCGATGGTTTGTCTAGATAAGACCCTATTCCTCTGGGATCGTGCAGAGCCTCTGAAGCCCTTCCTCTGAAACTTCAACCGTTGGTTCCCATTGAAGTCCATTATGTGGAGAAAAATCCTGGAATATTCATATTAATCCAAAAAACTTCATTTCTTTTTGACTGAAGAAAGAAAGACATGAACATCTTGGATGAGATGGGGGTGAGTAAATTATCAGGAAAATTGCATTTTGAAGTGAACTAATCCTTTAATGTGTGAATGTAAAATGTCACCTTAGGAAGTCTTTGTTAACTGACTCAACCCGGTTTTATTTGTTTGTATAGCTCCCACCCTACATTGCAGCAATCTTCATAAGCATTTCCCATTCACATCTGGCTTCTCTCTTTTTTGGGGGCTTGGGCACTTACTTCCTCTCAGGGTCAGTGGACAAGCATGCTTGTTTTGATGCTCATGCCTATTTCTGCATTCCATTAAATCACATTCAGTTCTTTTTTGTTTCCTTCAATGATCGGAAGGTGCATCAACTGTTGTATAATTTCAGCCCAGCCCTTGCCGGACACACCATCTCAGCAGGGTGTCACCTCTGAAAGTAGAGGAAGTTTCCGAATAAGGTTTAGGCCTCAAGGGTTGGTTTCCAGACAGGCAGCTGCCATGTGGCCTGTGTGTGGTTTTGATATCCGTTCTGTTGCTCTACAGGAAGCAGAGGTCAACAGCAGGAGGAATCATCTGCTGATCATCTGGGATGCAAAATTGCCGGGCCCCTGTTTTCCCCTGCTGTTGAAACATTTCTGCAACAGCACACAAATGTCAAGAGACCAAGGAGGATGTTTTCCATCAGCTGGGTCCCAAATATTGTAATATACATGAAGGTAGACACCATTAGGAAGTGATTTGAGACCACAAAAGTAATAATGATCCATGTCCATGGAGACAACTCAAAGGATATTCATTATTGAGAAGGTTATATTCTGCACTAGCGTGTCTGGAGGTGTGCACCAAAATGAAACGTTCAGACCTTGACAAACATCTATCTAAAATTAAAAGAGACTCTCTAAAGTGTTAAAAGTCTAGATTCAAGCTGCAGTTTCATGTGGCCCCAATGTATTTTTATTTGATACAGGTCAGGGGTGCTACGGTGGCTCAGTGCGTACCACTGTTTCCTCACCGCAGGAAGATCCCAGCTGAGCCAGGAGGCCTTTCGGTGTGGAGTTTGCATGTTCTTTCCTTCAGGTGCTCTAGTTTTTCCCACAATGCAGCAAGGGTGAATTCAAGACACTAAATTGTCTGTTAGTGTCAATATGTGTGAATGACCCCTGTGATGAACTGGCCATCTGTCTAGGGTGTTTCCCCTACCTGAGACGTCCCCAGCGGAGGACAAGAAGTTTGGAGAATGAATGGATGTGATACAGATAGAGAGAAAAATGTGACCCGTGCTGACAAAATGAGTCACAATGAGCAAATTTTCAAAAATTAGTAATTCAAAATGATGTATGATTTGTTGGAATCACACAAAAAAAAATTAGTTTAAAGTCGATAGAGTCAGCAAAGTCAATTCTGAGAAAAATTTAGTAAAAGTTTCCTGAAGGTTCCAAAACAAAATCAGCAGCAACCATCCCTTAAAATCCCCGGTAATAACAGCAAATTTGGCATACACCAAGTCAAAAACCCATATCTATAGAAAACCAACATTCAACTTTTTTAAATTTAGTATTTTTTATGTCATTACATTGTTTAGAGCATAAGAAGCAAATGGAGAAAAAAAAAACTTCATATATGTATATATATAAAATGTTAATAAATAGACTTACAAAAACCTGTAGAGTTGGTCTGGGTTCAAACATTCCGACACGCAAAGTGAATCATTCACATGACTGGAAAGAAAGTGAAAGCTTCGTTTTTCATTGATCACGTGTTTCTCTGAAAACAATACGTGCTCCGAGACGGAGCTTCACGAGAAATTGCGCTGCGTACTCGATACGCGCTTTGAAGCTTCAGTGTCATATGTGACATCACTACTGTTCAGTGCACTTCCTCATTCTCATCTCTCTGTTGTAAACATTGCCAACACGTGAAAACGAAGCTAATAAACGCACGATTACTATGGCATATGGTTTGTGTGTGATTTGCATGCGATTTGGTGTATTTTCATATGAATAAAGAATGTTTCGAGCAACATGCTAAGCAGGTGTAGCGATTAGCTCCATATAAAATGCTAAATATAACATTTTAACATCATTTAACATCACTGAAACCCATATTATATTGCGATCGGAAGTAAATACAAACACTCGCTGGCTGTTTAAAGGGAGTTTGGAGTTAAAGTGTAATATTAATCTTTTATTTTGTGTTATGTAGCTTGATGCTAACTGTAGCTCTAATGCACCCGTCACGCCAGGAGCTATATTTTATTTCACATAAGGTACCAAAAGCATGCTTTTTTTGTTTGTCTGTTTGCTAGAAAGACTTCAGATAGTAGGTTTTAATGTAAAGTGGGATGAATGTGGGGTTGATGGCCAATTCAGAATGCCTGAACAGGCTATAATGGATATAATACAAACAAAAGAATTACTATAAAAGAATGAGGATTAAGTCATTCATGACAGACGTGTGAAAAGTTCATTGAGTGAAAACAATAGAGTGTGAATTAAGCAGTTAAAGACTAGTTAGTAGACTGCAAGTGTGTGTTTTACAGGCCAATAACATAATGATAGCATCTTATCTCAGCATTCGCTAAAAACTCACATGACATGCCATACAATATGCTTCATAAAATGCATAATTTTAGAGATTTCATCCTCAGATTTGAAATTAAGCATGACCACACTTGTGGCTTCACTTTAGTTGTGGTTATAAGTTGTTATACTACATTCACATAATATTTTTATACATTTAAAAATATATTAATATTTTTTATTTTTGTTTTAATGTTTGAGCCTATATATCTCCATATTAATAACAGTCTGAGTACTTCTGAGTCTTGAATTGTAAACTCTTAAGCGTTGGCTTTCTAGATATATGTTACTTATGTGTATATTCAGAAAGACTTGCGAGCAACAGCCCTTTTATTTGGGGAATGTCAAAATGGCGGGTGACAGGCATGGGGTTAAAGATGATTCTCAACCGTGTTATGAAAGATATAACAGAATGAATTGATATATCATTTTACTTTATGCAATATGTGTGTAAAATGGCCATACATGTGTTTTCCCATTCAATGCCATGTATCAATACACTGGATCTGATGTGTTCTTGGAGCAACATGTAATGAGAACAGAGGTGTAATAATTGGCAACATTTCCATAATAATAACTAATATTTCATAGGAACATTGATATGTAATTTCTTTCCTATTCACTTGTGTCTCCAAAATGCCTGATAAACATGATTTAAGTCCGTCACAAACATAAAAGCAATTTTGAGCTGGTGCTAGACGGAGACAAGACGGAGAGAGAGATGCCAAATTTGCTGTGGTTTAAGTTGAGAGTGGCCTTTAGGAGTGTGCCATAGACTAAAGGCCAGAAGCATTGACCGATGATTTAACACTTTAATTAATATCTGCAAAACCTTCCTAGAGGTTTATATAAAAGACTAACATCATGGTTTTTGAGTGTGTGGTATTTGGTTTAGTTCTGGTTTGTCTTGTCAGAGATGGCAAAATGATGCTTCTTTCAATGCAGATCTCAGCAAAAACAGTGTTTCTTTCTTTTCAAAGTAACAGCACAGGTAATGCGTGGAAATACTGTAGATGTTGATGGAAAGTGCCTGTAATGGAAAGTGGCAGTTAAGGGCACCAAGAGATCAATGTTTTATGGTCAGTAAAGATGACAGAATGCCCATGAGATCTTCCCCCAGCTCCCGGGAAGTCTACGGACACAAACATTTCCTGTCCGGCTCTTTTTTTAAACAGTCCACGTCTCAAGACATTCCATATCACATCCCTCATCCCACGCCAGCTCTCTAACTCCACCACCCTCAACCCTTGATTCGCTGCCAAACCAAACACTTGTCCATGGGCGGCCATGGGTTTGTTCCTATGGCAACCGCATGAGGGCCAAAGCTCTGGAGATGAAGATTCAGATCAGCAAAATAAACAAAAGGCCTGATTCAGAAGAACCTAAGAGCTTTAGAGGCAGAAACAGCTTTCTGCAGGACACCCGTGCATTTGGACAAATTCTGCTTTCAGAGAACTTATCGCATCAAATAAGTGCAGCGATATTAAAACATCCTGTCAATCAAGGACATCGGAGGAACAAAGACACTGTGTAGTAAGTGTAATTACCTAAGTGGACTGTTGAGACCATCACAGCGCCTCTATAACAAAAATATACACGCATGCCCCATATAAGATGGCAATAAATGCCATTTTTAGTTGAGACAACCTAATCACAATTTCTAAATCATTTTAATGTATACAGTGATGTATGTTCCCAAAATGCAGGTCATGGTCATAGACTCTTAATGGGCATCGTTGCTATTTGATGTATTTATTAAAATTGTCAACCAAGTTTAAAATGGTCGTGCCATGAGAAATCTAATTTTCCTTGATCTTTTGACATATATGAGGTCATTTTACCACTAAAAATGTCTTTAAATGCCCACCTTATTATAAAAAAAACAGCATTTATGTATCCAATCAAGCTCCAAAAAATGGTTCTTTTGGATATTGTGGGATTTGTGACATCACATGAGTAAATACAATTGCATTTGACTGTCTCTAGAGTAACCTGAAACTGATCATTTTAGACAGAGAGCCAGAATGAGGGTTGGAAATCATTTAACATTATAAGAGATTTTTTGCCTGTCCTACAATAAAACCAATCAAAACCAAAGGAGCAGGGGCCTCATTTATAAAACTTTCCGTAGATTTCATCCTAAAAGTGTTCGTACGCACAAAAGCTAGAACCTGCGCAAAAATGCCCAAAAAAACCCAGTCAGTGGAAGATTTTTACACACATCTCCCCCCAGAAATCACCGCGTACAACGCCTAGTTTTACTATGCATAACCTCATCTGCATATCATTTACATGCATATTCCCATCCACGTGACACCATGTTTAACACTGTCAAAGGACATTGAAAAATATTAGATACGGACTATAAATGCCATTTGTGCCGTCACATTACATTGCTGAAAATCATCCAATATCCCTTTTATGTTTTAGAATAAATATATCAAAATATCCATAAAAACAGAATTGTATAAAATACTTCTCTGATAAAGTTTTTAGAATAGAGTTGATTCATTCATTTCCACAGGCCAAATAGTATTTTAATTTAAAATATTTAGTTAATTTTAAACAATCAAATGCATGCAGTTGCTGCTAGTGTGAACATATCTTTTAGGATATTTTTAATGGAAACAGATAGACCTACTTATTTATTGCAGTGTAAATACAATTGTCTGACTCGGCGCAAATCTTAGCGTTTTCTTCAAGTTGTATCCTTCAAATACAGTGGTATTTGTAATAATTTTGTGAAGATGCCTTTACACAACATCAACACCCCCGTGCACCTGCCGTTGTACAGTAAGCTATTATCATTGGACCTATTCAAACCGGACAATGGACCGTTTGACCACAGAATCCTGCAGTGTCTGTAATATCACTCATCATCATTCTCACTAAAAATATTTTATCCTAACATGAGATCTGCTAGCCTGACAAGCCAGACCCACATCAAGATGATGTTGGGTCTGGGACCACACCATTGACAGGGCTCTATCCGAGGGGCGGGATAAATGGTTGTCTTTCAAATTCCCTCTGCACGCAATAGGATAGCGCTACAACCAGCCAGAGCAATGAAGAAGGAAGGCTAATTGATGGATTAAACTTTTGCCGTATCCGGTCGGCAAAACTCCTAACACAGTGCCATTCTTTTCTCAAAGAAAAGCTTAACTCCAAGTCTTCCAGAGTCACAGCCAAAGCTAATTCGATTCGCCAGCTTCTTTGTTTACAAGTAGCACGTGGAACCTGCCGTCATTGTGTTAAGCCCGCCCACCGACTCTACAGGGAGTGCAGAATTATTAGGCAAATGAGTATTTTGACCACATCATCCTCGTTATGCATGTTGTCTTACTCCAAGCTGTATAGGCTGGAAAGCCTACTACCAATTAAGCATATTAGGTGATGTGCATCTCTGTAATGAGAAGGGGTGTGGTCTAATGACATCAACACCCTATATCAGGTGTGCATAATTATTAGGCAACTTCCTTTCCTTTGGCAAAATGGGTCAAAAGAAGGACTTGACAGGCTCAGAAAAGTCAAAAATAGTGAGATATATTGCAGAGGGATGCAGCAGTCTTAAAATAGCCAAGCTTCTGAAGCGTGATCATCGAACAATCAAGCGTTTCATTCAAAATAGTCAACAGGGTCGCAAGAAGCGTGTGGAAAAACCAAGGCGCAAAATAACTGCCCGTGAACTGAGAAAAGTCAAGCGTGCAGCTGCCAAGATGCCACTTGCCACCAGTTTGGCCATATTTCAGAGCTGCAACATCACTGGAGTGCCCAAAAGCACAAGGTGTGCAATACTCAGAGACATGGCCAAGGTAAGAAAGGCAGAAAGTCGACCACCACTGAACAAGACACACAAGCTGAAACGTCAAGACTGGGCCAAGAAATATCTCAAGACTGATTTTTCTAAGGTTTTATGGACTGATGAAATGAGAGTGAGTCTTGATGGGCCAGATGGATGGGCCCGTGGCTGGATTGGTAAAGGGCAGAGAGCTCCAGTCCGACTCAGACGCCAGCAAGGTGGAGGTGGAGCACTGGTTTGGGCTGGTATCATCAAAGATGAGCTTGTGGGGCCTTTTCGGGTTGAGGATGGAGTCAAGCTCAACTCCCAGTCCTACTGCCAGTTTCTGGAAGAGACCTTCTTCAGGCAGTGGTACAGGAAGAAGTCTGCATCCTTCAAGAAAAACATGATTTTCATGCAGGACAATGCTCCATCACACGCGTCCAAGTACTCCACAGCGTGGCTGGCAAGAAAGGGTATAAAAGAAGAAAATCTAATGATATGGCCTCCTTGTTCACCTGATCTGAACCCCATTGAGAACCTGTGGTCCATCATCAAATGTGCGATTTACAAGGAGGGAAAACAGTACACCTCTCTGAACAGTGTCTGGGAGGCTGTGGTTGCTGCTGCACGCAATGTTGATGGTGAACAGATCAAAACACTGACAGAATCCATGGATGGCAGGCTTTTGAGTGTCCTTGCAAAGAAAGGTGGCTATATTGGTCACTGATTTGTTTTTGTTTGGTTTTTGAATGTCAGAAATGTATATTTGTGAATGTTGAGATGTTATATTGGTTTCACTGTTAAAAATAAATAATTGAAATGGGTATAAATTTGTTTTTTGTTAAGTTGCCTAATAATTATGCACAGTAATAGTCACCTGCACACACAGATATCCCCCTAAAATAGCTAAAACTAAAAACTACTTAAAATATTGATACAAAAATATTCAGCTTTGATATTAATGAGTTTTTTGTGTTCATTGAGAACATGGTTGTTGTTCAATAATAAAATTAATCCTCAAATACAACTTGCCTAATAATTCTGCACTCCCTGTATACACGATGTGATTGGCTTGACTAGAGTTTGGTTTTTCCAGCTCACAAGCCAACGAAGAGTTGCTAGACGCCCTGGCTGCAAGTTATATTTGCTGCCGCTAGGGTGCGTCTAGATTTCTAGGCTAGAGATCTCCAGTTTAGTTTAAAGAGGAATTATTGGAATTTGCCTATATTTAATCCTTGCTGTCACTCTCAATCAAAATCATAATGTCCCTTGAAAATATATTTTGTTTAAGAGTGCCAGGCAAATAGCACTGATATGAATATGGTGCATTTTATAATGAGTGTAATTAGCTTAGAAATGAAAAATGTTTGACAACAACACTGCAAAAAATGCTCTTCTTATTTAGTATGTTTGTCTTGTTTCCAGTCCAAATATCTAAAAATTCTTAAATCAAGATGCTTTTACTAGATAAGTAAAATGACACAAGATATTTTTTTCTTGTTTTCTGGGGGAAAAAAATCAAAATGAAGTGAGTTTTTGAGAAAAATAATCTTGATTCTGTTTGGGACAGAAACAACAAACAAGATTTCAATCAGAAACAAGATTATTTTTCTCACCCCATTGGCAGATCACTTTGCTTGTTTTAAGCAAAAACTCACTTCATTTAGATTTTATTTTCCAGAAAACAAGAAAGAAAATATGTCATTTTACTTATCTAGTAAAAGCATCTTGATTTAATCATTTTTAGATATTTAGACTAGAAACAAGAAAAGATTACTAAGTAAGAAGAGCATTTTTGCAGTGAAACCAAAAATGGCAATGACTGCATGGGTCAAACTCTTTTTAGGTCCTAGAGCAACATTCCTCTCAACAAATAAGATTTTTGTGTTAGAGCAGGATTGCACACAAACTCATGGACTGGGCCTTATCCTTCTCCTGGAAAACAGGGGCGCTAGTGGTCAGTTTGTGTTGTAATTGCTGAGAGTCCCTGGAACTCACGGTCAGCTAGTATTGTGTTCATCTTCCACTGACAGTCTTGGCCTTGCAATGTCTGATGCTTTGGAGGACCCTGATCATTCAAGCCCCTGGGACACAGGCAGGGCCGGACTGGGACAAAATTTCAGGCCGGGAAATGTCACACCCATTCAGGCCATCCCATACACCCACAACAAATTTTGTAACCATAGAGAACCATATTTTTTGTATGGTCATCACATAAAAAAGATTTAAATCCTGCAAAATAATTAAAGGTTCCCCCTTGAATTGTACCTTCACTTCCCTTTTCATTATCTTCATTTTCCCTGATATCTTTCTGTCTCGACACTCTCCCTTGTGTGTCTGTGTGTGTGTGTTTACCTTTTTGCTACTTTTCTCGTACCTGTCACTTCTTCGTCAGCAGGTCTACTGTTAGGAAGCCGTTGTTGCAAAAAAAAAAAAAAAAAACATTGTAATTTGTTTGCACAGAATCTAAATTTATTTGAGGTAAATTCAAAGTATCACATTAGGACAATGTGTTGTTGTTTTATCTTAAAATGTCTTAAATAAGCGGTCTGGCGGACACGCGGAGCTCACGCGAGCTGAATCGTAGCGTTGCCAGTCAAGAGTAACCGTTTCATGATTTATTATCGATTTATTTTCGAATGCAAATTCAGGAATTATCACTTTAGTGCATTGGGACAATTATATATAATTAAGAAGGCAATCATATTAAAATTAAAATAATGTATTTAAAAAAGAAAGAAAGAGGGCAGCAGGCCAAATCAGTTGCCAAGCCTCCAAGAATTCACCCGGTGCTCCCGATGGCCAGTCCGAGCCTGGTCCAAAGATATTGATTCAAGAATACACCATACATGGAGAGATTTAGTCTCTTTTAACAAATTGTTTCCACAGAATGATCTGTATTTGTATTAATAATTAGTGTGCTCTAAATATACAAGTCTAGCATTAACACAGTTGACTTGTAAAATGAATATAGAGGCTTTTTAACATTTATTAAATGTATCTCTCACATAGCGTGTTTTGTCATTGTACATATTATAGTGCATAATTGTGTAAAAATGTATGCGACAGGAAACCTGTACTCAAATAGCGTAATTTCCCGTACGATCATTGCTGGCGTGACCTACTAATGTTACTGCAGGTTTATTGGATGCGCTCTGGTGGAACGGTGGCCTTGATCCACCTCAGTCATGTCTGGGAGATTTATGAGCTGTCCAGATCCGTCTGCAGAGGCGGGCGATCGGATCGCTCACTGTGGTCAGGCTGTTTTTAATGCCATGACTCTGAATATTCATTGGGAAGGGCTGAGACCCACAGCGGTGTAATGTGGTGAAATACCACAGTGAACACACACACACACACACGCTGTTCTAGTTCTGCCTCTGTTATGTGCTCTGTATATAGATATAGATCAGTGGTGTGCAGTGGTGTTTTAAAATGACGAGGCAAAGTCCTCACGTCTTTTTTAATATCAAATGTAAATGTATGTCCCTGTTACACTAAATTGTTTTGTGGTTGAATAAACATTTCATTAAAAAGAGAGACCAAATACAATTGTATTTTTATTTTTTTATGTAATGTAACCAAGTATAAATTTAATCAAGCTAGTGTTTTACACATTTTTACATTTATTCTAAAATAATATTTAAACAATATATATATTATTCGTCAACTAATGTTCAGCTTTTCTTTTTCTTAGTCAACTTATTTTCATCAGTCATCAAGCTTGAACACAAAGATGTAACTTTAATTTCCCCAAGCTGATCGCTCACTAAAAAACCCCTCATCATCATGTTTTCAGGCCATTTCAAGTTTGATTTTGATGTGACATAAAGCGCTGAATGGCTGAGTTTACTTACTTTTTAATTAGTCTTCCCATTAACAGCATCTTCATCAGGTCGATTCCAGAACGCACACAAAAACAAGAGGCGGGATTTATCACACAAACCAATCATATCCAATCATAACCGATTATATCCAATCAAAGTGCGATGGAGACATTGCCTCCTCTCACATGAATCACTTTCATTTTCAATTACCCCCCACTAAATATTCGTTTTTCCAGTATTTGCTGCCATCTAGTGAAAACAGCCAAAACAATCTGCAGGGTGCTAGAGCACACTTTCAAAAATGAATTTATAACCAAAAAATCAAAAAGTGTCTCTTTTTGTTATTACAGCTCAGACAACATATACTTCATGTTTATCACTTTTAGCAGTGTTTTACATAACTTCACAGGGTTTCCTGTAAAATGACACCAAAATTGTGTATTTAGACCACTGTATGTGGGTATGGGAAGCTTTTCAATTTGGGTAGGCCAAATCCAGGCGGAAATCCCAAAAAATGGTCCCAGAGCTAAACAGATAACGTTATTAACCAGTTAATGGTCATGTCAAATAAGAGTTTCTGTTCAGAACGATTCAACTTGATTTTGTTTCCGGTTTTTGTTTTCGTTCCTTGAACCCGTTCGAAACCCTGCTTTTAAAGTGAACTAAATATAGTGAAATGTTCATTATTAGGGGCTATTTTGTTGTAGATTTTCCTCCGGATAATTCCCATTGTTATGCACGTTTCTTTGTGGTTTACAGGGTGAGTAATCTGAACAAACTCCTGACATCAAGTATTAAAGGAACACGCCGACTTTTTGGGACTTTAGCTTATTCACTGTATCCTCCAGAGTTAGATAAGTTTATACATACCATTTTTATCTCTGTGCGTGCCATAACTCTGTCTGACGCACCCACCGCTAGCCTAGCTTAGCACAAAGACTGGAGGTAAACGGCTCCAGCTAGCCTGCTGCTCAATAAGTGACAAAATAACGCCAACATTTTCCTATTTACATGTTGTGATGTGTATAGTTACATCGTGTACTAAGACCGATGGAAAATTAAAAGCAATTTTCTAGACCGATATGGCTAGGGACTATACTCTCATTCCTGTGTAATAATCCAGGAACTTTGCTGCTGTACCATGGGTGGAGCGGCGCAATGATATTACACAGTGCCTGAAAATAGGCTAACTTCCGTCAACATAACCAACGTGACAACCTGCTTGCACAGGGAGCGTGCTGGGGACTATTTTCAGGCGCTGCGTAATATCATTGCGCCGCTGCACCCATGGTACGGCAGCAAAGTTCCTGGATTATTACGCAGGAATGAGAGTATAGTCCCTAGCCATATCGGTCTAGAAAATTGCAACTTTTCATTTTTTTTTATCGTCGGTCTTAGTACACAATGTAACTATACACATCACAACATGTAAATAGGAAAATGTTGGCGTTATTTTGTCACTTATTGAGCAGTAGGCTAGTTGGAGCCGTTTACCTCCAGTCTTTGTGCTAAGCTAGGCTAGCGGTGGGTGCGTCAGACAGAGTTATGGCACGCACGGAGATAAAAAAGGTATGTATAAACTTATCTAACTCGGGGGGATACGGTGAATAAGCTAAAGTCCCAAAAAGTCGGCGTGTTCCTTTAAACTTTGGTCAGAAAAACTCACTATGCTACGTTTAGCAGGTGATAAATGGCACCCTAGCAACCACCCAGAACACCCTACTAACCATGTAACAAACCACTCATAACACACAATACCTACATTACCATAGATCATCTGTACTTCTCTAATTATCAGTTCATCAAAAACGAAGCCCTAATTATCACTGTAAATTATTAGTAGGACTTCTGTTTTCGTTTTTCAGTAAATAATAAAATGAGCTAAAATTAATAATATCATAATATTGTAATCAATAATATTATCTGCCCTAAGAATGGTTTGCATCTACACTGGCCGACTATTACAGTAAAGAAATGAAACTGAAGATCATTTAGAGACTCGGAGGTCCTTTCATGCTTCATATATGCTGCACACAAGCCTGCAAATTTAATTTAACATCAATTATTGAATTAATTACTATATTAAGAATGAGCAAGATTTTCCTACATGCTTTTTAGCTTATTTTACCAAAAAAAGAGTGCAGGACGTGCAGTTCAGGATTACAGCAAACACAGTCAGTCATGTCATGCCCTTGCAACTGAGCTCTTAATGTATGATCATATTTCCAGAGGACAGACTGTCACATGATGGCACAATAAGTGTCAGGTCATGAAATCTGTTTGTAACAGTGACGCTGACCCCTGAATGCACTTGCCCTGAGCGCTGCATGCTGTTTTCTGTCACTCACCTCATAACACTGACAGCGCTGCACAACTGGCTGCTAATTGCTCCATATTCTGTTCATGCTAATGGTCTGTAACTCGAGGGCTTGTTGTCATTAATTCCTTGTAAAAAAGTGCCATAAACACGGAAGCTTAGGAACAAATGTTATGAGTGTTTGTTTGGCATTTGTCATTCATGGCTTCCGTTAATTACTTGCTTTCAATGAGGCTTCTGTTCAACCTGCTACCTGTTAGCTGTAATGCTGAAAACGAACCATTTTTATTGCTTACCATAAAAATAAATAATAATAACAAAATAAAAACACATTTGTCCAAGTAGTGAATGGCAGTCTGAGCCTCATAACTTATGTCAGGTCCTACATGCACTATCAAATGCAACATGATCAGTTAAGACTGACAGATTTGAGTCAAAAAACACTTTTTATTCCCACTTCAGGGCCTGAGAACCAGGGCTGTAGACACTGGCTGATTATTAAACAGTCCTTAACCCTAACTCTTTCTGATCTGAACTTAAATAAGGTTGGTCTCTATTTAAAGAAGAAACTCAGCAGATTATTGAACAAGTGAAAGCACTGTGTTACAAATTTGTTTGTTAGTTGATATCACAAAAATTGAGCTGACTAAAAAGTACTGTGTCCATGGAAAATAAATTTTCAATTTCAAAACAGTTTTCACAGAATGAACTTTAAACGTTTAAGCTTTTGAATGGTACTAATTTATACTAATGATTACTAAGGCTGTACTTACACTAGGCATTATGAACCGTACCCGAGCACGTTTGACCCCCAAAGTCTGGTTCGTTTGACATCGCTCCATCTCGGCCCAGGCGGGGTTTGCTTAACCGCCCCTGGCCTGCTTGGAAGAGGTGGGCCAGAGCACGGTTCATTTGGGCTCAGGCGTGGTACGCATGTAGTGTGATCACTAACCGCGCCGGACCACGGAACAGCTTCTGCTCTTGCGTGTGCTACTATCATCATCTTCTAGCACTACTTGGATACTACACTCCAATTAATTCAATTAATTTGAGTATATTTAGGTTTATAATGGTTCTTACCTTTTTGATGAACAGGAATTGTATTTTACGAGTAAATCTGCAAATTCCTTAATTCCTTAGGGGGTTAGACATTTGGTCCCTAACCCTAACCCTTGGGGTCACTGGGGTCTAACCCCACATCAGTTCTTACCCTAATCCTACCCGTCATCTCCCTGTGAACATCTTAGCCCTTAGGATCGATTAGGATCTGACTCCATACTGATTCTCTGCCTAACCTTACCCATAATAGCCCTAGGGATTGAGTGCTGAGTTTATGGGGATGTTTTCAAATCTAGGCCTGATGCCCATTGGGGAGAATCTCCTAGCCAGGAGTATGGCCTAGTCTAATATGCGTCGGCCAGTGCCCCTTTTCCTCAGTCTCCATATTCCAAACCTTCCTAGACGAGTGCTAGGTTGGGGGAGCTGTTGTAGTTTTTCAACGCCTAACCTGTCGTGATCTGGGAACTACCGGAACTACTCCTGTAAAAGTAATTAAAAGTTTTACTGGAGTACAAGTAAGAAAGTACAACATTTTTAATGTAATTAAGTATTAAAGGTAAAAATAAAAAAACTGACAACAAGAGTATTTGGGCTAGCTAGCATGTTAGCTTAGCATATCTTCAAAACATGACAATTTAGCGATTAAAACCACATTTTTGCTCTATCAAGTGTTTGAAAAAAATGTATTCTGTGATCAGAAAACATATTTTATATCATTCTATAGGCCCTACTATGTGCACCTCAATCAGCTCCCTAGTATGTGAATCAGTTTCGTGTACACAAATTCGGGCACGGGCTCACTACACAATAGCACACTGTTGACTATTTGCGGCATCTATCGCGTGTCATTATGTGTAGTGATTTGGCTTACTCTTCAGATTTGGTGATTTGGTTTCACGCTTCAGAACGTCCGGTAAGGGAACATAATAAGCATCAGTGATTCCTGGTTTTATAAGAAGTTTATAAATTAGTAAGGATTACCTCAGTCGACGTTTGACTGCTCCGCCCAAATGTCGTCTGATCACTCACTGCCGTTGTTCACATTCAAACTGCATTGAACAAATTTTCTTAAAATAAAAGGAAGCCTTTCCTTTAATTTTATCAGCTTATTTGGTTCTTCAAAATTGCACAAGTTTCCTTAAAAAAGAGGGAAATTTATTTATTGGTTTTATTAGTGAAATATTCTCAATATTTTCTATACAACACTAAACCACTATTCCGTTGGTTTTTAATTACATATTTTTAATTACGATATGATTATGAAAAGGCCCATTATTAATTTTTGCAGTGTTCTTGGCTCAATTTTAAAGACCCCCTTAAGCCAAAAAGCTTCCATATATGTTCATGTTTAACGGGATATTTTAATTTGTTTTAATTCATGAAATTTAATTAAGCTTAAAAATGAATTAAAACTAAACCCATAAAAGGATCCCACACTGTAAACCCGAATAAGTTGGCAAAACTCAAATGTAAAGTTTAAGTAAGCAGAACTTGCAGACTTTTATTTTGTAATCATACATTTGAATTGCTCTAAGCTTGAAGTATTTGAGTAAGCGAAATCACACATTTAACTTAAAAATATCATGTAATCTCACATTTTCAGTAGTGGAAACTTACCTTTAGCTTTAACTAGCTAATTCAATAAATAGCACTTTGCTAATTGGTTACACAATGCTTTGGTAGCATAAGCATAGCACTTGCATTCTAATACATTTATCATATATCTGTTCTCAAACTAAGCTCATGATGGAAACCCTACAAAAACCCCAACATAACAGAAACTCTAGCATAACAAAACATTAAACACTACTAAATCTCCCACTTAGCGTTAATCTTGCACAAAAAACATTATATAACACTTAATTTTGGCATTTACTGTCCCTTTGAGTGTCATGGCAAAGCATGCTAGGAAATAGAAATTCCAGCCCAGTTTCGGTTACATTTAAGTTCAATTTAATTTGGTTCATAAAACTCAAAACAATGAAATAATTCAGATGACTTAAAATGTGTCAGTTTTGAGAACTCAAAAGAAAAAGCAAGTTCTAAATACTCATAAAAGTTATTTAGTTTGAACTAATTTGTTTAATTTGAGTTGGCTCTACTCAAACCAGGTCATTATTTTGAGTGTTAGGGTTTACAGTGCATGTTGGAAACCCCTAAAAGGTTCTATATAGAACCATAACTAGCTTTGCTGTTTGTCTTGAGCATAATTATTATCAATAAAACAAAACAAAATATTTTGATGTGTGACCACAGACAAAAAGGAGTGGCTGTCCTGTGTTAAAGTCGCCACCATGTTGCTATGGTTCAGTGGGCGGTTTGTAGGGTTGTGGGTGGTTGTTATTCGGTTGTTTACTGGTCCAAGTCAAAGGAGCACATCCCTAAATCCCTATGATATTCTGGACCACTTTGAATTGATTTGATCATGATTTGATGTCTGTAGCACAAACAGTATAGAACAATTTACAGACTGAAATGTACTAAAGTTAGTGGTTTGTTCAAATCACTAACCCAAAATATGAGCAATAGCCTTAAGGTGGTGATACACAGGGCAACTTTTTGAGCAATGTTGATGGGCAATGTTGCCGTCAGCGGACAAGCAGGTGAGACATGGCCCACGACTAATTTCTAAAGATAGAAATTTGTATCCCGTTCTCAATGGGAAAGTGCCCAGGCAGCTTAAAGAGTTGCCCCGTGTATCATCACCTTTAGCACATTTATTCATTTAGCCAAAGTGTAAACCTCACTAATTAATCACTGTGATTCCAGTTGTTTATATTAAGTTAGCTAGATCAGACATTTGTTTAGTGCAGCTGTTGTTAATTAGTAGTAAATTAGTGTACATTTGTTTCAAACAGCCGCCTCAGCTGAGCTTTGACCTGGCCGACATCGGCCGTACGTCATCACTGAGGCCTGTTGTTTGTAGGGAGTCAAACTACTTACATGAGATCTGTTGCAATGCCAAAACTGAAGACATAGAGCACACTGCTTTACATTTATAGACCACAGCAGCTCCATACAATCCCACTGTATCTATAAAAAGTATGCTTCTGTTTTTATTTCTCTGGATATGCCTGCTTGTAAGTTAAAAAAAAAAACATTACCAAGAAATAATAGGATAAAATACTGTGATATTAAACAACGACTTGCTGGGATTTTGCAATTCTGTAAACTTAAATATACATCCGAACATCTCTTTTTCCAGTGTTGATCATGTCGTTCTACAGCGGGTGCTTTCGCTTTTCACAAATATAGTGAAACGGAATATATGAAACGGAAGGGAAAAAAAATTAGTTTTTAATTGATACTTTAATAATTTAACAATATAATTTAGACTACAAGTACATTTAAATTGAAAGTACAAAGTATTTCACATTTTATCATGACAACTACTTTAAATTTTACAACTATAAAATTACCTGATGTATAAGGATACTGGTTTGTAAAGCCTGGAAAATTAAACAGGTTGCTTTACAGTTACTTTAATAAGTATCAATACTTGAGTACTGCCAATTCTCAAAGTAAATGTTTGTATGTTATTGTAGAACATACAGTGTTCAATTTCTGGAATCACAAAACTAAAACTAAAATCTAAAAAAATTCTTGAAATAAAATACTAAATGTTAACTGAAATCAAATGTAAAAACTATAGATACAGGTGCTGGTCATATAATTAGAATATCATCAAAAAGTTGATTTATTTCACTAATTCCATTCAAAAAGTGAAACTTGTATATTATATTCATTCATTACACACAGACTAATATTTCAAATGTTTATTTCTTTTAATTTTGATGATTATAACTGACAACTAAGGAAAATCCCAAATTCAGTATCTCAGAAAATTAGAAAATTGTGAAAAGGTTCAATATTGAAGACACCTGGTGCCACACTCTAATCAGCTAATTAACTCAAAAACCTGTAAAGGCCTTTAAATGGTCTCTCAGTCTAGTTCTGTAGGCTACACAATCATGGGGAAGACTGCTGACTTGACAGTTGTCCAAAAGACGACCATTGACACCTTGCACAAAGAGGGCAAGACACAAAAGGTCATTGCAAAAGAGGCTGGCTGTTCACAGAGCTCTGTGTCCAAGCACATTAATAGAGAGGCGAAGGGAAGGAAAAGATGTGGTAGAAAAAAGTGTACAAGCAATAGGGATAACCGCACCCTAGAGAGGATTGTGAAACAAAACCCATTCAAAAATGTGGGGGAGATTCACAAAGAGTGGACTGCAGCTGGAGTCAGTGCTTCAAGAACCACTACGCACAGACGTATGCAAGACATGGGTTTCAGCTGTCGCATTCCTTGTGTCAAGCCACTCTTGAACAACAGACAGCGTCAGAAGCGTCTCGCCTGGGCTAAAGACAAAAAGGACTGGACTGCTGCTGAGTGGTCCAAAGTTATGTTCTCTGATGAAAGTAAATTTTGCATTTCCTTTGGAAATCAGGGTCCCAGAGTCTGGAGGAAGAGAGAAGAGGCACACAATCCACGTTGCTTAGTGTAAAGTTTCCACAGTCAGTGATGTTTTGGGGTGCCATGTCATCTGCTGGTGTTGGTCCACTGTGTTTTCTGAGGTCCAAGGTCAACGCAGCCGTATACCAGGAAGTTTTAGAGCACTTCATGCTTCCTGCTGCTGACCAACTTTATGGAGATGCAGATTTCATTTTCCAACAGGACTTGGCACCTGCACACAGTGCCAAAGCAACCAGTACCTGGTTTAAGGACCATGGTATCCCTGTTCTTAATTGGCCAGCAAACTCACCTGACCTTAACCCCATAGAAAATCTGAATCTGCATTGACCGAACAATGCAGAAGAGCTGAAGGCCACTATCAGAGCAACCTGGGCTCTCATAACACCTGAGCAGTACCACAGACTGATCGACTCCATGCCACGCCGTATTGCTGCAGTAATTCAGGCAAAAGGAGCCCCAACTAAGTATTGAGTGCTGTACATGCTCATACTTTTCATGTTCATACTTTTCAGTTGACCAAGATTTCTAAAAATCCTTTCTTTGTATTGGTCTTAAGTAATATTCAAATTTTCTGAGATACTGAATTTGGGATTTTCTTTAGTTGTCAGTTATAATCATCAAAATTAAAAGAAATAAACATTTGAAATATATCAGTCTGTGTGTAATGAATGAATATAATATACAAGTTTCACTTTTTGAATGGAATTAGTGAAATAAATCAACTTTTTGGTGATACTCTATTTATATGACCAGCACCTGTATATATATATATATATATATATATATATATATATATATATATATATATATATAAGCTAGTTCCCATTCAGTCGGTCACTCTCGACGCCACGTCGGAGTACCGACGAATAGGAATCTCGCTAGCGAGAGCCAATCTACTTCGAGTGTAACTAAACGAGCCAATGCACATTGGCATGCAATGATTGCACCAGCTGCTCATACCGCTCAGTGTGGGTATAAATGAGGCACAGGTGCTTGCATCAAATTAGCTTTTTGCTTCGGAGCCGAGCGGTGGATGGTTTGTTCTGAAATCACTCTCTACAAAGCATTTGTTAACATTTTAACGAGTCAAGCTCTTCGGATGGACCTCTCCTCGTTTGGTGTTGGAGTGACGGCACTGCAGTGGGGTCGATTTTCTCTCTTTTTCTATTTTGTTTTATTGAGCAAAAACAAAAGGCTGTTCTCACAGCTGGTTCGGTGCGCTGTAAAGAGCGCTGAAAAGCCGTTTTCACAGCTGGTAAGAGATCGCCTTCTATGAGAGAGAGAGCGCGCATGACAGGCTGCACTTTTTCCCTGTCTGTGTCACCGCGACTATCACCCTGTGTGCTTCAGCACCGCGGAGTGCAGTTTCCCTAGAAGAGTCAAAGTGCGCTTTCTCAATGCTCCCATCTCACAAGGTGGCCTTTTCGGCGACACTGTTGAGAACTGGGCCCAGCAGTTCTTCGCAGTCTGGAGCAGGCTGAGGCAATCAAGAGCTGCCTCGTGGGCCGCCCCTCAGTCTACTCATCGCCAAAGGCGTCGTCCCCTGCAAAAAAAAAAAAAAAAAAACTTTGGCACAGCCTGCTCTACTGTGTCCGCCGCAGGAAGGCGACGCCACCTGGAGATGGGCGGGGCTGCTCTTCCCCGGAGGAGGGCCGGGCAGAGAATCTTTTGAGTCAAAATTCTGTTCTGCCGCTGGTGTCACAAACAGTGGTACCTAAATTCTCTCTCTCTCAAAAAAAAAAGAGCAGTTCCTCTATCTCTGGGTCCCAAGGGGGTTCGGAGAACTGTGGACGGTCCAACGCCGGACCACACTCATCCTCCTCCTTCGCCAGCGGGCAGCAGTGGACGGTTCGAGGATGCAACCAAGCCTTCTCACGTACCCTCTGCCCACTCGTGGAATCAGGTAAGTGTTGCACAGCACACTCACACCCCGCTGCCGGCCGCCTCCACGAGACAGCCGCCGCAGCCCGGTTCCTGCATTCCACCTCGCTGCCCCACGGTGGGTACGCCGGTGGTCCCTTTGGTCCCGCTTGCACGGTCTCTGCGAGCCTGGCTAGCACTCCCCAGTCCGTCTCGCTGGCTCATCCAGACCATCGGCTATGTGATTCAGTTCGCCCGGCGCCCTCCCAGGTTCAACGGCGTCCGCTTCACTTCGGTGAATGCCGCAGATGCCCATGTCCTGCGTGCAGAGATCGCAGTCCTACTGGCGAAGGACGCGATAGAGCCAGTCCCTTCAGCCGATATGAAGACAGGCTTCTACAGCCAGTACTTCATTGTACCCAAGAATTCCGGTGGGTTACGGCCAATCTTGGACCTGCAAGTCCTGAATCGGAGCCTCCACAAGCTACCGTTTAAGATGCTCACGCAGAAACGCATTTTCAAATGCATCCGTCCCCAAGATTGGTTTGCAGCGATCGACCTGAAGGATGCGTACTTTCATGTCTCGATTCTTCCTCGACACAGGCCATTTCTGCACTTTGCGTTCGAGGGTCAAGCATATCAGTACAAAGTCCTGCCCTTCGGGCTGTCCCTGTCCCCCCGTGTCTTCACGAAAGTCACGAAGGGGGCCCTTGTACTCATGAGAGAACAGGGCGTTCGCATCCTCAACGATGACTGGCTCATTCTAGCACAGTCCAGGGATCAGTTGTGCGAACACAGGGAACTGGTGCTCAGACACCTCAGCCAGTTGGATCTTCGGGTCAACTGGGAAAAGAGCAAACTCGCGGGTGACACCCACGTGGTACTGAGATCCCGGCCTGGCTATGTGCCCAAGGTTCCTACCACTCCCTTCAGGGACCAGGTGGTGAACCTGCAAGCGCTGCCCCTGGAGGAGGCAGACGCAGCCCTAGCTTTGCTCTGTCCCGTCCACGCTCTGCGGATCTACGTGGATAGAACGCAAAGCTTCAGGACCTCAGTTCAGCTCTTGTCTGTCACGGAGGCCAGCAGAAGGGAAAGTCTGTCTCCAAGCAGAGGATGGCCCACTGGATAGTGGATGCCATCACCTTGGCTTACCAAGCACAAGGTGTGCCCTGTCCGCTCAGGGTGAGAGAGCACACTTTACTAGAAGTGTTGCATCCTCCTGGGCGCTGGCACGTGGCGCCTCGCTGTCAGACATTTTAGAGCTGCAGGTTGGGCGACACCCAACACGTTCGCTAGATTCTATAGTCTACGCGTAGAGCCAGTGTCCTCCTGTGTTCTCGCCTCAAACGAGTAGAAGCACTGAGGGGCCCTGGCTCTTGTCGGCTTGCTGCGCCACGGCGCTTATTTTCTCCAGAAGCAAACTCTGTCGAGTTCTCCATCACCCTCGGTGCCAGACGTGGCGGAGCGTCTGGCATCAGGCCCCTTGCCGCTGAATCCTTGAGAACCGGTACTGGGCTGGGGTTATATGAGTGACCCTGCGGGGATCCCATATATTTTCCACGGTCGCTCCTATGGAAGCCCGTGTCTTTCCCTTGGGAGAGCCCTCCCCTTGGTGGGGCTGGAGCCCCCTCTCAGTTGCGGGCTACGGCTCAGCATTGTACTCCACATAACTCCTTCAGGGTATGATGTGGGTTCCTCAGCGTTCCCTTCCACTAGGGCACGCTTTCCCAGTGTTATCCAATAAGTCACTGAGCGGGTCATGCAGAACAGCAGTGATGGACTTCTCAGGGCACTGGATGGGGGCAGAGGCCATGGCGCTTTGGTAGGGATTCCTATTCGTCGGTACTCCGACGTGGTGTCGAGAGTGACCGATTGAATCGGAACGTCTCGGTTACGTATGTAACCCTCGTTCCCTGAAGGAGGGAACGGAGACGCCACGTCCCATCGCCATGTCCTCTGTACCCTGCTGGGGTGCCAGTTCACCTACTCGGCTCCTCAGCAAAAAACTAATTTGATGCAAGCACCTGTGCCTCATTTATACCCACACTGAGTGGCATGAGCAGCTGGTGCAATCATTGCATGCCAATGTGCATTGGCTCGTTTAGTTACACTCAAAGTAGAGTCCTATTCGTCGGTACTCCGACGTGGCGTCTCCGTTCCCTCCTTCAGGGAACGAGGGTTACATACGTAATCGAGACGTTTTCAAGGCAACTTGATGTACTAAAAAGTAGCTAAAATGAAAAAATATTAACTCTTTCCCCGTCTTTGATGGAAATTTCCGGCTTTCCGTGTTTTCACTGTTATACGGCAGGGGGCGCTATTACACATCTTCTGAAAGAGTTTAGAATCTCCGGATCAAAACACATGTGAAGAAGAAAAAATGAACCAGCGATCAGTGTTATTTTCGTAAACTAATAAAAATTTGAAAATGTTAGGGAGGGACGATTGAGGAAGAGATCCAGTCAGAACTGATAATAGATGCGCTCATCTGAATTGTAACAAGCTGATCTAACCGCGGGAAACGTGGCGCTGTTGCGCGTCCAGAGCTTCAGAGCGGCTCAATCAATGAATAACACACATTTATGCCAGGCAATGTTTATGAACTAAAGCTGAGGAATAATGACAATGTTTACTTTACCATGTTTATATAGTAATACGTTTAAGACGGTTGTAACAATGTATATTTTATCTCCCTCATCTGAACTACTGCAATAGTAAGGCATTTCAAAATAAGTGTCCCGGTGTATTTCGAGCTTGTTTATAATTAAGCTTATTTTTGGTTACACAATAAACTGTATTTAATTTCATTCCCATTTAACTCATAGTCAGGAGGAAAGACTAAGAACAGTATTTGACACATATCATTCAATAAAGCATCAGGGTTATAATAGTTCACTAAAACCATTAAAAAATCTTCATTACTTAAAATTAAATAAATGTTAACTGAAATAATAAAAAACTTATTTGAAGCTTTAGCTTAACCTGATATACTAACTAAAACAGCAATACATTATAAAAACTATATAGATGTTTTAAAAAAAAAAAAAAAAAAAAAAAAAAATTAATTGAGCTCTCTTTCGTGTATTTTTTGAGCTTGAACAGTCAAATAAAAGTGTCAAAATGTCAGTTTTGGCATGTATTCAAGTAACAGTCGGTTATGTAATGCTTAAATGCTCAATTAATGCATTACAATTGAACTAAACTCATTCGATTTTAGTCGACTAAAACTAGACTAAAACTAATTCCGGTGACTAAAATATGACTAAAACTAAATGGCATTTTAGTCAAAAGACTATGACTAAAACTAAATCAAAATTTGCTGTCAAAATGAACACTGCAAGCGATCTCATATGTAATCATATGCATATGTAAAATAATGCGATCATCAACATTAAACATCATATAAATCAAAACGATCTAATGTTACTGAATGAAACGTCGACCCAGGACGAGCTCTAGGACTGTGAAGCTTTGGGGTGTTGATGGTATAATTGAACAAAAACTTGATTTTCTCGGCTTTTTGCTGAAAATGTTGCTTTTTTTAATTAAATTTACCCACATTCAAGTGTTGATAAAAAATAATGCATGAAACTAGAATAAAACAGAATTTCTTTTGTTATATTGCATGTTCAGATATTCATACAACAAAATATTTTGGGTGCAATGAACTTGAATGAATCAAAAACGCTCGCGGTGGCTGGCAAATAAAAAAAAAAAATGGGGAAAATAAAAGAGTTAATAGACCTATAATAGTCTCTCACATACACTAAAATAACACTGTCATGAATCATGCTCAAATAATTAATATATCAGCATTTCTATTTCTTCCAATATTGTGTTGACTCGAGTCACCGCTGGTCACAGTTTACCACAGTGGATTGTACACAGCATTACTCCTTGATACGAATGATGAAAAACACAACAGCTAACGTTACATTTACCATGGTAAGCCAAACAGTAATGAGTAGCTGTAATCTCCACTGTAATCACAGCTAAACTGAACGCACGCATTTTAGATAAAAATCATTCTAAAATCGTTCACTTATCAAAGATGATTTAAACTCACTTGCTGAAATACATTAATTGGCACTGTTAGTACACAGCACACCGCTCCGAGTGATATATGTGGTCGGCCACACACCATTAATGTGCTTCACGGACAATTTTATTAAAGAAAGCGCAAACAAAAAAGCACCCACTTTATAGTGGCTGATGGAAAACATTGCACCAGATAAATTTGAAGTAACTCGGTGTGTTTGGTATCGGTCCATCTGAATTGGCCCTGCTTGAGTTTTGGAGTACATACGACTTCAATCTAACATTGCAATTTCACCCTGACTGATTAGATGCAGCAAATTAAATATCTAATGGCTGTTATTAAAAACCACAGTCGTAGTAAAAATGCACTGATGTGGTTTTACAATTACTTTAAATGCATCTCAGCAGTTTAAGACTATGGCGTCACTGATAATGCGCTACTCTTGGCTTTCTGACCAAATGCCTCTGAGAACTGGGTGTAGTTTGTACCACTTACAAAAGACTTTCTTAGCAAATCCAGTTTTGTATACAATAGCCTGGCTCTTCTCTTATTTCCATGATTACTTCTAGTGATTCTCCTCTTTACCCAGATACAATATGCGTTTTCCTCTTTGCGAGTCAATTGTGAGGAACAGTGTGAAAACCCAGTGAAAACATGTGGTTTGAGACGACGTCCAGCACACCATGTTTTTGGAATGGCTTCCAGCTGTGTGCAAGCCACTAATGGCACCTCAGGTCCTCTCTGCTGTTTTAAACGCAGCCAAGCTTCACTCGCTTCCCACCTCCTATAAAATGAGCACTTTTATTCAACTACTGTTGAGAACCCAAAGACATCCTGCAAAAAAAGTTTTATGGACGACTTAAAGCGAAAGCCTAATGACAAATGAGGATGGTTGCACTGCAAAAAAATGCTTTTCTTATTTAGTATTTTGGTCTTAAATCAAGAAGCATTTACTAGATAAGTAAGATATTGTTTCATGTTTTCTGGAAAATCAAATCAAAATGAAGTGAGTTTTTGCTTAAAACAAGCAAAATGATCTGCCAATGGGGTGAGAAAAATAATCTTATTTCTGATTGAATTCAAGATTATTTTTCTCACCCCATTGGCAGATCATTTAGCTTGTTTTAAGCAAAAACTCACTTCATTTTGATTTTATTTTCCAGAAAACAAGAAAAAATATCTTATGTCATTTTACTTATCTAGTAAAATCATCCTGATTTAATCATTGTAGATATCTGGACTGGTACACTGCAAAAATGCTTTTCTTACTTAGTATTTTGTCATGTTTCTAGTCCAAATATCTAAAAATTCTTAAATCAAGATGCTTTTACTAGACAAGTAAAATTTATTGTCTTGTTTTGGGGGAAAATAACTCAAAATTAAATGAGTTTTTGCTTAAAATAAGCTAAATAATCTGCCAATGGGGTAAGAAAAATAATCTTAATAAAAATAAAAAAAAAACTTCTTAACCCATTTGTGCCCAAATTTTTCTGAGTGGTTTCATGCATATAGTCATGTTAATAGTGTCCTATGTGAACATGTTCTGCATTTATTTTCCCCAGGTTTTTGTTTTTTTTCTTGAAAATCGTATTTGAATGTGCAGCAACTAGAGTTGCCGGTGGGCAAATATGTTGTAAGCACCCCTTCAATGTAAAATTTGAATAGGAGGAGGACATTTGGCATCTAACTCAAAATAACTGCTTTCAACAGATCAATCTTTATTCATAAACAAATCTATTATGTATAAAAGTCGAAGAACATTCGATGCAAACTCAAAAAAGCTGCATCTATATTATAATCTTTTGAATATGAAAACACAACAAATCCATTTGTCTTAAAGTGGTGGAACATAGTGCAGAACAAAGTGCAGCCATTAAGTTGCCCCAACAGGGCATTGTGTATCAAAAAGTTAAATAAAAATACATCAATAGAATGACAAAAAAAATTACAAAAAATAAAAAAAATAACCCCATAGTATTCAATGGCTGACTGTAGTAGGTGATTTCATATAATAATGTAAATGTAAACTCATTACTTGTCTGAATTTCCACATTATAATGAAATCATAAGCTACTAGTCATAAAATGAATTAGGGTCCTTGACCGATTAGAATGAATCGCATCCAAACTGGATGAAGGGCCCTCAATATTTTGGCCCTTACAAGATATAATATCATAAAATATTATATTTTTCCCTATCGAATTAAGGTCTACTGTACAGTAAAGATGTCAGTTAAAGGGTTAAGTTATGTTTTAGGTGGGATATTATGAAAGCAAAAAGCACTAAACAAGACCAAAAATCTTGATTTATTAACTTATTAACATCGTATACCCCATTTCCCCATGATATATGTACTTACAAGTCATTTGCCCACCGGCAACTATAGTTGCCACTTGGACATTTGTCTAAGTATACAAAAAACTATAGATCTCTTGAAGGATTTGTTTTGTTTGGATGATTCATGATTATGTAGATATATATATATATATATATGTCAAAAAAAATACTTATTAGTAACATGAAAATGACCTTTCTTTGGGAGGTTTTGCCTTTGCCATGCTTCCTGGAAGTAGGGGTAGGAAGTTGGCAGCCTTATGTGACAGGAAGGAAGTGAAAACCTTTTTTTTCTTCTTGAAATCCTTTATTTGGTTGTTTGCTTGCATGTCATTGAGACATAAAACATGGATAACATCTAGAAAAATACTTACAAAGGGAAAATGACAACTATACACTGTGGGCTTTTAATGTAAGAATAAGAAAAGCATTTTTTCTTCTTTAGTAACTAGATGAAGAAGTGTTTCATACCACAGCTGTTTTTATAAGAACATTGACCCAATCCTCATCCTTGACCAGATCAATAACTGGACACAAACCCAAAAGCGTAGCCCTCATTGAACTGTGTTTTATGAAGGAGCTTCAGTGGAGCGAGAGCACTCCTGTCAGGCCTTCAACTGTATTACATGCCCCGGATGTGTTGTGGCCAGCATTAGTGTTCAGTTAATGTTCCCAAGGATAAATTTAGCATCAATCTGGAAAAAGCCTGACGTTTATGAATGACAGCCGAAAGTACTCTTCAAGTTCAGTTATGAAGTCATCTTGAGTAAATATCAAGTATATTTATGTGGTGAATTTACTAATACCAATGTACTTGAACTAACTGTTAATGAATTTACGACTCAGACATTGAATAAAAATGTTTTATGTAAAATGTCAATGTTATTGGCTTATCATGGATATTTTATTGAACACATACATCCTTAAAGTACTAAAATAATATATGAATAGTCAGGGTTGGGAAGTAACGAACACATGTAACTTAGTTATGTATTTAAAATACAAATTTGAGTAACTTTTTCATTACAGGTACATCTTTAATGGGTGGTAATCAAATTACAAAGTATTTTAGATTACCAAAGTGATTACGAGTGCTGAACCCAAGTGCAGTTTTATTAAACTTAAATCAACCGTGGGATACAACATTCATGGACATGGACATGGAAAAAAGCAGTACATAGCAGTACATAACTGAGTGTAACATTAGTCCATAATGTTACACTCAGTTATGTACTGCTTTTTAGACGCGTTTAGCTGTATACGTAAAAATTTTGCATTGTATCAGGTTGAAACCAACGCTGAAACCGACACCCTAGCATTTTCGTGTGTACAGCCAATCCGTATATTTTGTGAAACGATGATGTCCTCACCCCACGTCTCGCATGTTCCAAGTCTTCTTCTCTGTTTTTAGTGTATCTCTGTGGCAAAATTACAGCACCACATACGGGTCTGGCATGTATACTACATAGTTTTGAGTCGGTTTCAGTGGTTTCGTGTGTACACAGATATTTCTTGAGAAGTGCCGTGTTTACGGAATTAGTTTTTAGAACGAGGAAAAAAAAAGATTGGATGGGGAAATCTCTGGGTTTGTGTGGATGTGGCCTAAGTATGATGAAGAAAACAAGTATACTGTACTTTCAGTATGAAAAATATTAAACTAGGACTGGGAATATTCTTCAAAATTAACTTTTAAACACTAAAAAAGTATTTAAAGTATATAACTAGTAAACTATCAGTATAACTCACCTGGTTGCGTAAGGCCTTCAGAAGGCCTTTATTAACCCCGGAGCCGTGTAGAGCACTTTTATAATGGATAGATGCACTTTTATGATGGATGGATGCACTTTTATAATGGATAGATGCACTTTTATGATGGATGCACTTTTATAATGGATGGATGCACTTTTATGATGGATAGATGCACTTTTATAATGGATGGATGCACTTTTATGATGATAGATGCACTTTTATGATGGATAGATGCACTTTTATGATGGATAGACGCACTTTTATGATGATAGATGCACTTTTATAATGGATGGACAGATGCACTTTTATAATGGATAGATGCACTTTTATGATGATAGATGCACTTTTATGATGGATAGATGCACTTTTATGATGATAGATGCACTTTTATAATGGATGGACAGATGCACTTTTATAATGGATAGATGCACTTTTATGATGATAGATGCACTTTTATAATGGATGGACAGATGCACTTTTATGATGGATGGATAGATGCACTTTTATAATGGATGGATGCACTTTTATAATGGATGGAGGCACTTTTATGATGATAGATGCACTTTTATAATGGACAGATGCACTTTTATAATGGATGGATAGATGCACTTTTATAATGGATGGATGCACTTTTATAATGGATAGATGCACTTTTATGATGGATGGATGCACTTTTATAATGGATAGATGCACTTTTATGATGGATGCACTTTTATAATGGATGGATGCACTTTTATGATGGATAGATGCACTTTTATAATGGATAGATGCACTTTTATGATGATGGATGCACTTTTATAATGGATAGATGCACTTTTATGATGGATAGATGCACTTTTATAATGGATGGATGCACTTTTATGATGATAGATGCACTTTTATGATGGATAGATGCACTTTTATGATGGATAGACGCACTTTTATGATGATAGATGCACTTTTATAATGGATGGACAGATGCACTTTTATAATGGATAGATGCACTTTTATGATGATAGATGCACTTTTATGATGGATAGATACACTTTTATGATGGATAGATGCACTTTTATGATGATAGATGCACTTTTATAATGGATGGATGCACTTTTATAATGGATAGATGCACTTTTATAATGTATGGACAGATGCACTTTTATAATGGATAGATGCACTTTTATGATGATAGATGCACTTTTATGATGGATAGATACACTTTTATAATGGATAGATGCACTTTTATAATGGATAGATGCACTTTTATAATGGATGGACAGATGCACTTTTATAATGGATGGACAGATGCACTTTTATGATGGATGGATAGATGCACTTTTATAATGGATGGATGCACTTTTATAATGGACAGATGCACTTTTATAATGGATGGACAGATGCACTTTTATGATGGATAGATGCACTTTTATAATGGATAGATGCACTTTTATAATGGATAGATGCACTTTTATGATGGACAGATGCACTTTTATGATGGATGGATGGATGCACTTTTATAATGGATGGATGCACTTTTATGATGATAGATGCACTTTTATGATGGGTAGATGCACTTTTATGATGGATGGATGCACTTTTATAATGGATGGATGCACTTTTATAATGGATAGATGCACTTTTATGATGGACAGATGCACTTTTATGATGGATAGATGCACTTTTATAATGGATGGATGCACTTTTATAATGGATGGATGCACTTTTATGATGATAGATGCACTTTTATAATGGATAGATGCACTTTTATAATGGATGGATGTACTTTTATAATGGATGGATGCACTTTTATGATGGATAGATGCACTTTTATGATGGATAGATGCACTTTTATGATGATAGATGCACTTTTATGATGGATAGATGCACTTTTATGATGGATGGATGCACTTTTAAAATGGATGGATGCACTTTTATGATGGATAGATGCACTTTTATAATGGATGGATGCACTTTTATGATGGACAGATGCACTTTTATGATGGATAGATGCACTCTTATAATGGACAGATGCACTTTTATAATGGACAGATGCACTTTTATGATGGATAGATGCACTTTTATAATGGATGGATGCACTTTTATGATGGATGGATACACTTTTATGATGGATGGATGCACTTTTATAATGGATGGATACACTTTTATAATGGATAGATGCACTTTTATGATGGATAGATGCACTTTTATAATGGATGGATACACTTTTATAATGGATAGATGCACTTTTATGATGGATGGATGCACTTTTATAATGGATAGATGCACTCTTATAATGGACAGATGCACTTTTATAATGGACAGATGCACTTTTATGATGGATGGACAGATGCACTTTTATAATGGATAGATGCACTTTTATGATGGATAGATGCACTTTTATGATGATAGATGCACTTTTATAATGGATGGACAGATGCACTTTTATAATGGATAGATGCACTTTTATGATGATAGATGCACTTTTATGATGGATAGATGCACTTTTATGATGATAGATGCACTTTTATAATGGATGGACAGATGCACTTTTATAATGGATAGATGCACTTTTATGATGATAGATGCACTTTTATAATGGATGGACAGATGCACTTTTATGATGGATGGATAGATGCACTTTTATAATGGATGGATGCACTTTTATGATGATAGATGCACTTTTATAATGGACAGATGCACTTTTATAATGGATGGATAGATGCACTTTTATAATGGATGGATGCACTTTTATAATGGATGGATGCACTTTTATGATGATAGATGCACTTTTATAATGGACAGATGCACTTTTATAATGGATGGACAGATGCACTTTTATGATGGATAGATGCACTTTTATAATGGATAGATGCACTTTTATAATGGATAGATGCACTTTTATGATGGACAGATGCACTTTTATGATGGATGGATGCACTTTTATAATGGATGGATGCACTTTTATGATGATAGATGCACTTTTATAATGGATAGATGCACTTTTATAATGGATGGATGTACTTTTATAATGGATGGATGCACTTTTATGATGGATGGATGCACTTTTATGATGATAGATGCACTTTTATGATGGGTAGATGCACTTTTATGATGGATGGATGCACTTTTATAATGGATGGATGCACTTTTATAATGGATAGATGCACTTTTATGATGGACAGATGCACTTTTATGATGGATAGATGCACTTTTATAATGGATGGATGCACTTTTATGATGATAGATGCACTTTTATAATGGATAGATGCACTTTTATAATGGATGGATGTACTTTTATAATGGATGGATGCACTTTTATGATGGATAGATGCACTTTTATGATGGATAGATGCACTTTTATGATGATAGATGCACTTTTATGATGGATAGATGCACTTTTATGATGGATGGATGCACTTTTAAAATGGATGGACAGATGCACTTTTATGATGGATAGATGCACTTTTATGATGGATAGATGCACTTTTATAATGGATGGACAGATGCACTTTTATAATGGATGGATGCACTTTTATAATGGACAGATGCACTTTTATGATGGATGGATGCACTTTTATGATGGATAGATGCACTTTTATGATAGATGGATGCACTTTTATAATGGATGGATGCACTTTTATGATGGATAGATGCACTTTTATGATGGATAGATGCACTTTTATAATGGATGGATGCACTTTTATGATGGACAGATGCACTTTTATGATGGATAGATGCACTCTTATAATGGACAGATGCACTTTTATAATGGACAGATGCACTTTTATGATGGATAGATGCACTTTTATAATGGATGGATGCACTTTTATGATGGATGGATACACTTTTATGATGGATGGATGCACTTTTATAATGGATGGATACACTTTTATAATGGATAGATGCACTTTTATGATGGATAGATGCACTTTTATAATGGATGGATACACTTTTATGATGGATGGATGCACTTTTATAATGGATGGATGCACTTTTATAATGGATAGATGCACTTTTATGATGGACAGATGCACTTTTATGATGGATAGATGCACTTTTATAATGGATGGATGCACTTTTATGATGATAGATGCACTTTTATAATGGATAGATGCACTTTTATAATGGATGGATGTACTTTTATAATGGATGGATGCACTTTTATGATGGATAGATGCACTTTTATGATGGATAGATGCACTTTTATGATGATAGATGCACTTTTATGATGGATAGATGCACTTTTATGATGGATGGATGCACTTTTAAAATGGATGGACAGATGCACTTTTATGATGGATAGATGCACTTTTATGATGGATAGATGCACTTTTATAATGGATGGACAGATGCACTTTTATAATGGATGGATGCACTTTTATAATGGACAGATGCACTTTTATGATGATAGATGCACTTTTATGATGGATAGATGCACTTTTATGATAGATGGATGCACTTTTATAATGGATGGATGCACTTTTATGATGGATAGATGCACTTTTATGATGGATAGATGCACTTTTATAATGGATGGATGCACTTTTATGATGGACAGATGCACTTTTATGATGGATAGATGCACTCTTATAATGGACAGATGCACTTTTATAATGGACAGATGCACTTTTATGATGGATAGATGCACTTTTATAATGGATGGATGCACTTTTATGATGGATGGATACACTTTTATGATGGATGGATGCACTTTTATAATGGATGGATACACTTTTATAATGGATAGATGCACTTTTATGATGGATAGATGCACTTTTATAATGGATGGATACACTTTTATAATGGATAGATGCACTTTTATGATGGATGGATGCACTTTTATAATGGATAGATGCACTTTTATGATGGACAGATGCACTTTTATGATGGATGGATGCACTTTTATGATGGTCTCAGATCCCACATTATTTTTATTATTATTATTTTTCATTTATTTTTACCACAAATGATCATTTTACATGGACTCATTAGCACAGTGAAAGTACTTCATAGACTTTGATTTCAATAGTAATTCATTAGTATGATGTTTTGGAAAGCCTTTGCATTGGGAGTGTGCCTATGAAGCCCTAAATACTGTCTAGGTCTGGAGTTATGAATGCTGGTTGTCTTACTGCATTATCAGTGTGTGTGTGTGTCTGTGTGTCTGGAGCTGTGGGCTGATTTGTGTTATCTGGCTCTGTTTTGTTGCCTTGACGCTGAAACAGAGGAGTGTTTCTCAACAGTTCCTCCCCTCCGCTGTGCATTAATTCAACACTCTGGCTTTCCATCAATCTTCTCAGTCATTTCCCTGTCAATATTTTCTCAGTGCGTTTATGATATAGAGAACATGGTTCTGTGAAGATGAATTAGATGCATTGTGTACTCTTAACACCACAAATACTCTTTTGCACACTTTGCACTTCCACTGCTCACTTGAAATATCTTACTTAGAAAAGTGAAAATAATTATATCATTATTGGACATTGGACATTGGACATTCTACTGGATTTTATTTACTTCTGTAGTTCAGGCCATTATTCACATGATTGTGTGTTGACAGACTCATGACTGTCGCTGGTGTGTGAAGGATGAATGATTATGATGATTATTTTCTCAGTCGGTCATCAGTGTCTTGCCAGGTGGGCAGGCGTCCTAAGACAGCAGCACGCAGTCACACTGACAGGCGATAAACTGCAGTGATTTCACATGCGTGCGTTTTAAAAACACCTCTCCCATTGTCCATTTATCTGAACCCAAGGAACCAAGATGAACGAGCCCATCACGGTAACACGTGTGCTAAAGCGATCATGTGTTGATGTAATGGCGGAGAGTATCTGTGCAGTTCAAAAGGAAATGAAATACTTACTTACGTTTGAAACACCTGCAGCCTTTAACTTATGTTGTCAGATTCATGAATATTGTTTTTTAAGATTTTACATCTGTATAAAATGATTTACAGAGCTACTTCAGAAAGTTACACCAGATTCATCGTCTTTTCCGTTTTCATAGCTGGTGACAACATCAGACTGCAATACATCAGTCCATCTGAATCACAAAGCAACAGTCACAGTTCCCTTGTCACTTCATTTTATGCATCAAATAAACATTTTTGTCCGTTTTTTCGTGTCTGATTGTTAATAAGGGTTTCACCACATCCCCGTTTTTGACATCAATGCAAAGTAAATGTAAAAATTATGTATTTACAGCTAAAAAAATTTAAATATTTACAAACTTTTATCATAAAGATATTTGTATAATTGCCCTTTTACCATTTTATAGACAATCTGTAGATCCCTCAACCCTACCCCAAACCTAAACATAACCATTTTATAGAGGATATAAAAAAGAATTTACTACTTTATTAACAATATAGAATTCAAAATATATTTTGAGCGGCTAATCCCACTCCTACCTCTAAGCCTGCCCATAACCATTTCTTTAAAAATATGTACAGTTATAAAGTATGACATAACAGACAGACAAGTGTAATCACAATAATTCATTTATTGTCAAAAGCGGTACCAATAGTAGTCTAAATGCACCGTGTTGCGGTCGCAGTCCTCTCTGAACAAACCTGGTGTTTAGACCAGACGCCCATGGGTGAACAGATGCATTTGATATTTAAACAACGTGGAGCTGGACGTGAACATGAGAACTGGGTCGGGCTGAAACTAGCAAAAAACACATTGCACCGGGTGTATGATAGGGCCCTATATCATTCATCACCCAAAACGTGGCATGTCTCAATCTGTGACGAAGCAGACGGGAGTTTGATATCACTGCTGTAAAACTCGTTGTAAAGCTTCTTGAGGCGACATTTTTTGAATTTATAACAAACGCAGGATTTGACACCTATGATCGGTAAGATTTGGGATGAAGATCGCTGGATAAAGGCTTGAATTTGGGTCCGTTCCTCACAATCTTATGGATCCTAAAGATTTGGATTACGGCACACAAATAAATTTTGTCTGTGTTTTTGGTGTATTTTATGGTATATTGTCAGTCACAGCATACTGAGAAAACGCATGATGTGATCCACGGCAAACAAAATAAATATTGAATAAAAAATTATGGTTGAACAATTGCAGAAGTGCTATTTATTTTAAGGTTTTAAAGGGTTAGTTCACCCAAAAATATAAATCCTGTCATTAATTCCTCTCCCTCATGTCGTTCCAAACCCGTGAGACCTTCGTTCATCTTCAGAACACAAAGGAAGATATTTCTGATGAAATCCGAGAGCTCTCTGTCCCCTCCATAGACAGCAATTTAATTACCACTGTCAAGGTCCAGAAAGGAAGTAAAGACATCGTTAAAATAGTCCATGTGACTCCAGCGGTTCAACCTTAATGTTATGAAGCGACGAGAATAATTTTTGTGACAAACAAAAACAAAAATAACGACTTAATTCAGCAATTTCGTTCTGGCCTGTGTCAGTCTCCTACACAGTTTCCGTTGTAAATACAGTGCAGCACTTTCGTTCTACGGAGCACCACGATGCATGCGTATTTACAGCGGAAATTGCGTAGGAGACTGACACAGGCCAGAACGAAATAGCTGAATAAAGTCGTTATTTTTGTTTGTTTTCTGCACACAAAATCATTCTCATCGCTTCATAACATTAAGGTTGAACCACTGGAGTCACATGGACTATTTTAACGATGTCTTTACTGCCTTTGTGTTTGCTGTGTATGTTATCAGAGTGTCCTGCGGCAGCACCCACACTGCCCGTGGCCTCTGATAGCACAACGGAGGACAGACACACGGATCACAAGCCTTCCGGCAGCCTGCAGATAACCAGCAGCTCACACCTGGAGACCAAACACTGCAATTCACTAATATGCTAAATTAATAACATATAGGCTGAAGAGGAAAACGGGCAACTTTGTGATTCCCTAAACAACGGCAAAAGAGGGATTCAAAGTCTCTATAGTTGGTTTGCTTTCATGCTTTCTGCAGCCCATAATTCACAGCACCGAACACAGATATTGCTGTCCCAGAAAGTCATGTTTAAACTTCTTCTGTGTCAACACCAATGTTTGCACTGGCACTTGTATTTACTGTGTGTGTTTGAGGGGAGAGCGAGTGATTTGGATTTCAATGTTTTTTTTAATTTTATTTAGTATTTTAATTATTATTATTATAGTGTTTATTGCATTTTCAGAATAATCAGCATTGAGAGTAGAGGCATGTCACAGTTAAAAATGTTACATAAATAAATAATAAAAGAAAAACAAGATTTAAAGAGTGCACAACCGTGTGGTTAATCACAGAATTAAAATATAAACTTCAGTATTATTTAGGAATACATAGTAAACTTGTAATCCATGCCAAGGCACTTTAAGGGAATTACCCACAACCTATGATTTAATCATAACTAGTTTCCTACCCAACATCAGTAAAGTTTTAAAAACATCTGAATAGTGTAGTCACACAGTTGATACCTCTTCACAGACACATCTGAGATGAATGGGCATTCCCAAAGACAGTGGAAACATGTGCCGATCCTGTTATGGCATTTAGGACACTGGGGAGGTGTTTTTATTTGTGGACATATAAGCTCTGTGCACAATGTTAAATTGCATTTCTTTGAATCTGGTTAAGTATTTCAGGGCAGTTTGATAATGTTCTCCCAGACATTTTTGGATTTCAGAGTGCTATAGTAAGAATTATTAACAATGTCAGGTACAGTTAACACTCTAACCTCTTCTGGTCCATTTACCTGAGTCTAGCCTGTTATGTGTTTACACTCTCAGGCAGCTTTAAAGAAGACTGTAATATTTGGTGCATACTGCCCTCTTATGGTGTAAAGGTGTAACTAGTGCACTGTTAATTCAACATCATCTCAGCCAGAAACCAGGCTTAGATTCAGTTTCCAAAACAGATCCAGAGACTGGATACATTAAGTATTTAGTGGACTGGGAATATACATTTAGATACATTTTCCTTTTTAGTGGTTTTATTTACTGTGTCGTTAATGAGCACAGCAAGATTCAACAATATATTGAATATATTCATTAATTGATCATTAATGAAATTTAATTTGCTTGTGATTCTGCTCGTATTGACTTATCCTTAAACGGTGTAATGATATCGCATTTTAAAATGTGAATCGTTTTTTTTTGTTTTTTTTTTAAATAGTTTATAAACCCATCACATGGGGGAATTCAAAAAGGCAAAAACAAAGGCATTTTTTCTTATATTGCTTATAAATGGACTGACAAAGTTTTTCATTATAAAGTTTCATTATTAAAATTTTGGAGCATCTGCCCCTGACAGGAAATGACATTAGGGCTGCAACAACTAGTCGATAAAATCAATAATAATCGATAATGAAAATCATCGACAATGATTCTCATGATCGATTAGTCGGGTCTGCCCTCTGTGCACGATAAGCTTCCACCAGTCGTGCCAAATTACAGCACTGAATAACGCATTTCTATGGACAAAATGAAATAGTGGGGTGGAAACAGAGTGAGCTGATGCAGGAAGTGCCCAAAACATGAGAATTGTTTATTTTAAGCTTCAAGCGAATGCATTAGCGTTTAACACACCCTGTCATGCGATTTGACAAATGAGTGTGTGCGTCCTCAGCGCAAAACGTTCCTTGTACAGGTTATATCCACTGATCTATATAGACGACAGTAGTTATATCCTCATCTGTAAATGCTACTACTTTCCATTTTGCATGAAAGCGTGTCCTGGCAGTCTGTGTTAATATTCGAATATTCCTATTTAATAATTGTTTAATCGACACGTCATCAATAAACCCATCTCCGGCGTGATGCCTCCGATCTTTCGAATATTCCGATCTAATATGACTTCTGACCTGTAAGGTTGCTGAGCCTGAGCCTGGTTTCTCCCAAGTTTTTTTTTTCTTCATTAGGACACCCGATGGAGTTTTGGTTCCTTGCCACTGTCGCCTTTGGCTTGCTCAGTTGGGGACACTACATTTCCAAATAAATATCCAAATAAATTGAATTACTAAACTAAATTAACTATATCAACTATACTACTGATCTGCCCATAGTGTCGCTATATGATAATTGAAATGAGCTGATATCATCACGGTTTTCTCCAGAGCGGCTGTACAGCCGAATCAAATTCTGTTCATTATTTTCCTGTTTAACACTGTGAAGCTGCTTTGAAACAATCTGCATTGTAAAAAGCGCTATATAAATAAAGGTGACTTGACTTGACTTGTTAAACTTCAAACTTCACTGACAGGCTGAATCCAAAATTGCCCCCTATACCCTTAAATAGGGCACTATTTGAGGGGACAGCCATTTATAGTGGTGTCCGGAACCATAGTGGAGTGTACTCATTCAATCCCACAATGCACCGCAATAACGAGTGTACAGCAGACATACAAACAAGGGCTGTCCGAATTCACTCACTCGTTTTCATTCACTCCTTCAAGTGAACTATATTAGTGGACTAACGTAGGGAATAGTGAATGAGGGTTTAGGGGGCGATTTCGGATTCAGCCAAAGAGTGCAGGTGTTGTGCCGAATTCAGACCCCCTGCCAGAATCTGACTCCACGCGCGTGACGTCAATCGATGCCACCAGTTACAAAAATAGACGGGCATTAGATGCGTAAGTAATACATAGCAATTTGTCTATTGGTCTTTGATCATGTATTTATTTGCGTATTTGTCTTTGGTCACACTGCAAAAAATGCTCTTCTTAGTATGTTTGTCTTGTTTCCAGTCTAAATATCTAAAAATTCTTAAATCAAGATGCATTTACTAGATTAGTAAATTAGATTAGATGAGATATTTTTTCTTGTTTTCTTGAAAATAAAACCTAAATGAAGTGAGTTTTTGATCTGCCAATGGGGTGAGAAAAATAATCTTGTTTCTGATTGAAATCTTGTTTGTTGTTTCTGTCCCAAACAGAAATAAGATTATTTTTCTCACCCCATTGGCAGATCATTTTGCTTGTTTTAAGCAAAAACTCACTTCATTTTGATTTTTTCCCCCAGAAAACAAGAAAAACTATCTTATGTCTTATTCACATCTCCACCACCAGTGCTATCACCGGCATCTCCACCACCAGTGCCATCACCGCCATCTCCACCACCAGTGCCATCACCGCCATCTCCACCACCAGTGCCATCACTGCCATCTCCACCACTAGCCCATGTGGTTTCTGCAGCCCCCTCCTCGCCGGCATCTCCACCACCACTATACAAAAGTCCACCGCTATATGGACTATACCACAGCATCCTCAGGAGTTGTGACTTCATCAGGGTCCAGCTCTTCAGATATAGAATCACGTATGTACTTAAACAACAAATTAGACAGTTATAAGAAGAGGAGTAAAAAGGAGAAAAAAATAATACGATAACAACCAGTTGTGAGTAACACCACTGCATAATTTAAGATAGACATGTAACCTCAACTGGGATTTTTTTTCAGTGTTTCATATTCTGTCTTGACAGGACTTTGCATTGTTTTGCTTGTTTTTGACATTTTACAGGTGTCAGAGAAGCTTGGGAAGGGAAATGTTTGTATGTGCTGATCTCGAAAATAGGGCCATTTACATTGTTTTACTCGGACATTCATCGGACTGCACCCACACAATATTTTGAAAGTGAGGTGAGTTGATCCTTTTAGAAGCACCAACTCACTTGGAAATTTTAAACTGAGCTCTGTTTTAGTTTTTTTGTTTTTTTTTAAGTTTAATGATTCTGGTAGTAATATAAGTGCTCATTACATTAGTGTCAGTATTGTGTTGCTGTATCGTTCATTTTAAGGTAATTTTATGATAAACGAAAATGATTCAGTTTATGCAGCAATGGATGCTGGCATGAGATGTTCATGCTGTACCCAGCATATATGGTTTCATAAGAGATATCTGCATAATAGAAAAACTTACTGATTTTAAACTTTTCTGAAATTGTTTGAGTTTTCTTATTGGTTTCCACAGTGTGTAGATTTGTATACCTTAAGAACACATCTTATATATATGCGTGTTAATGAAATCAAACAGTTAATGAGTGAAGCCACTTTATAACAATCTGTTTCAACATTTGATTCCTTTGCTAAAATAATGTTTTACAAACTGATAATGGCCAAAAAAACTACATCCAAAGTTCAAAATGAAAGTGTCCATCTAAAGGAAACATTAAACATCACCTCTGTGAATACTCTGTGCAAACTGCAATATAAATGTGATAAACACAGATGTAACTTCTGTGGTGATCTTCACACAGACATCAGTTGTGTATTATCATACAACAGACACTAGAGGTAATGTGAGTTTTGGTTCCACGTCATCTCACGTGTGTGTGTGGGTCAGGTGACATCTCCCTCCTTTTACCTTGGGGCACCAGTCATGGAGTCACCTTGACAATTTAAAGGATCCAACTTGTAGAGCCTCTTACTGTATTATCAACACAAGGAAGACACCGTTGTTATAAATTAGAATTTATTAACAAAAGATATACACGAAAACTAACAACACTACTAAAAGATCGTAAAATGCTAAAGGATAGTATGATTGGAAAGTAAATAGCAGTGAATAGAAAATCTAAGTGATTGATGGATGGCAGAATGTTATCTGTTTACCTACAGTATAAATTAAATAATTGAATCTCACAGGGCTCGCAAAACGTCTTTATCAAACAAACACAATGATTTATCTCTCATGCACCCGCGATTTGATTGGAATTTTTTTATTTTTATTACTTGGCCACACACACACACACGCGCGCGTCAAGTCAAGAGATTGAACAACGCAGATCAAGAAAGGAATGTTATTTCACTATTTAAGATTCACTGGCCTGCCGACGGGCTTATGTTTTGGTAGCCGTCTGGAAAACACATAGCCCTAGGACGTTAGGCTTTGCGAGCCCTGGCCCATACATGTCCGAGTCTGATCCCGATTCGCAATTAACCAACAAATAAAGGATTCTTGCTGAGGTATGCTCTGTTACAGCGTGCTAAGGTATGTTCTGTTAGACACGCACACATAATCAAAACGATCTGCAACAATGCAATACTATTACATATAAAAAAAAATGTTTTACTCGCACAAGTGTGTTGCACCATTCCTGTCGGATCCAATATAGAAGGCACAGCATTGTGTTTTAATCTCAATATGTCTGCAAATCCAGTCTCGACCTGTGTCTTGTTTACAAACGATTCTGCAGTGAAATGAAGCGAACAAATGTGCAATGTCTTACGCACGTGAGCTGGAACTTCATTACAAATAAAGTTCAACCACTCATTCCTAATATTAGAATCCGAAGGAAGCTTATGCAGGGACTGTGTTCTTCCGCAACCAGGCACAGCGCAATATCTTGCTGTCTTCGGCATGTTTATTGCTCGGTAGCGCGATCCATTTAGCTCCACGATTAGCGAAGCAGACGTGCATATTTATCTGTTGAGGCAGCGTTTCTGCATTATATGACGTCAATGGTCGACATATTCTGAGATCTCTCGTTTGCTGGGCCTGGTGTCAATAAAAGCTTTTCTTTGACTAACAAGGAAGTTTTCAGCTCCAAAACTTACAGGATATTCTTATATCACGATTAACTTTTATATATCAAAGGCTCAAGGGAAAGTTGATTTCTCAATTCATCACCCCTTTAAAACCATTTACCTCATTATCTTAAGCTGACAGTTTAGACTCTTCAGTCCATCAGAAAGAAGCTTCACTCCAGAATCCTGCAGGTCATTGTTACTCAGGTCCAGCTCTCTCAGGACAGAGTTTGAGGATTGTAAAACTGAAGACAAACGTTCACAGGACTGAGCAGTGAGATTACAGCACTGTAGCCTGTGTAGAGAACAAAGCAAACAGCAACAGGGTATTATAAGGTATTATTGCTTATTGGGTAGCGTTTATAATTTCGCTTTTGTTTGTACCCGAGTGGATTTAGTTTAATAAATGTAACTTTGATTTTGATTCTGAATCATCTTCATTTTCCTTGGAACCTAAAACGTTACACACACATTACATTTATTCGTTTTTCTGAACAGTCTAGGCCAGACATGTTGAACGTCGGTCCTGGAGAGCCATAGTCCTGCAGAGTTTTGCTTCAACCCTAACCCTAACACACCTGAACAAGCTAATCAATCAATGAAGGGTTACTAGGACGCTACAGGCAGGTGCATTTTATCAGGGTTCGAGCAAAATTCTGCAGGACTGAGGCTCTCCAGGACCGGAGTTCACCACCCCTAGACAAGGCCAACAAGTCACCCATGTAAAATTTACAGTAGGCCCAAATAAAACGACTAACAGTTAGGGTTGCAATGGGGCTGAACATTTCCAGTAAATTTCCAGAAACTTTCCAAAAGTTTTCAAAAATTTCCCCAAAATCCTAGAAAGTTTCCAAAAATTCTGGAAAGTTTCTAGAAATGTTGCAACCCTACTAACAGTGTATATAAATGATTATAAAGGAGACTCTTACAGTGCTCTTCTGGTGTTTTTGATCACTGGTAGCAGTCTCATCAGTGCTTCATCATGCTCTTGAGTCTCTTCTGACATGAGGAGCACAAACACCAGACCAGACCACTGAGCAGAGGAGAGGTTCTGCGCTGAAAGATTTCCTGAGCTCAGATTCTTCTGGATTTCCTCCACAAAGTCATCTTTCAGTTCACTCAGACAGTGGAAGAGATTGATGGTTCTTTCCACTGATTTCTCATTTTCTATTTTCTTTTTGATATAGTCAGCAGTGTTTTTCATGTTCTCTGTTTTGAGTTCCAGTCCTGGCAATAGTTCCTTCAGGGTCACTCTGATTGGACTCCAGTGAGAGACCCAGAAGGAACCGGAGGAAAAGGTCCAGGTGTCCATTCTCGCTTTGTAAAGCCTTGTTGATTGCAGCCTTATGAAGTTGAAACAGTGACTTTTTGGAGAGATTCCATTTCAGTTTTTCTGTCAAGGATTCAAGAAATGGGTTTGTTTTCTTGTCTTTGCCCATCAAAAACACATAAAGAGCAGCAAGGAATTCCTGGATACTGAGATGAACGAAGCTGTAAACTTTTCTTGTTGAAACTTTTTCCTCCTGAAACATTTGAGTGCATAACCCAGAGTACAGCGAACCTTCGCTGACATCTAGTCCACATTCCTCAAGATCTTCTTTGTAGAAAATAAGGTTTCCTTTCTCCATCTGTTGAAATGCCAGTTTCCCAAGCTTCAGAATAATCTGATCAAAAGACCTTGTATTGGCTTTAGTTTCAGGGTCATCACAGTATTTTTCTTCCATCTGTTGCTGCTGAGAAATTAAGAAGTTTATGTACATCCCTGTGAGAGTTGTAGGTGTTTTGTCATTGCTCTCTTGAGCCAGCAGAGGTTGAAGAACAATGAGAGAGATCCAGCAGAAGACAGGGATATGGCACATGATGTACAGACTCCTGGAGTTCCTGATGTGACGAATAATCTTTTCAGAAACCTCAGGACGGTTTTTGATGAAGTATTGCTCTTTCTGCTCATTGTTAAATCCTTGCACCTCTGTCACTTGATCAATGTAGTTTCGGGGTATCAGACTGGCTGCTGCTGGTCTGGATGTGATCCAGATGAGAGCAGAGGGAAGCAGGTGTCTTTTGATAAGGTTTATTATTATCTTACTCACTGTTGTTTTTTTGTTAACATCTGTAATTCTGTCACCCTCTTTAAATCTCAAAGGGAAGCGACATTCATCCAGCCCATCAAAGATGAACATGACCTTACCATCACCTTGAGGAAGAGAGGGCAATTCTTCAGGACTACTAAATAAGTATTTGTTAAGCAGTCCCATGAGACTGTAGTTCTGTGTGATCAAATTTAGCTCACGGAACGGCAGAGGTAAAATTAATGCTATATCCTGATTTTCTTTTCCTTCAGCCCAGTCAAAGATAAATTTATTGACAGAGACAGTTTTTCCCACCCCTGCAATCCCCATTGTCAGCACTTTTCTGTTTCGTCGACCCGTGTCACACTGGACTTTAAACATGTCATTACACTCGATTGGCTTCTCCTTGTCAGTCAATCGGTTGTGTTCTGATTCGATCTGTATCACCTCATGGTCATTCACTCTTCCTCCAGTCTCATTCTCCACCACATATAAATTAGTGTAGATATCGTTCAGGTATTCCTGATGACCCGTCTGTGAATTACCAATCAATATCCTGTTGTAGTCCTGTTTTAATTTGTTCTTCAATCTTAGGCTGGTCTCTGTGTAATCGTGACTGCCGTCTGCAGTTGAGCCTTTAAGAAAGATGGAAAAGACAGCAAAGACTATTTGATAATGTTTTTCATAAATTCATGCTTCTACTAATTAATCACACTCTTACTGCAATAGTGTTTACATGCACATCTTGCACTGATTATGCTGAAGTTGACAACATATATGGTGATGGAAATTCTTTGACTAATGCTGACTCGAATGCAATTGGTTTGAATATTAACACTTCATAATAACTTTCTTTTTCTAATTCCTTCCAAAGCATTTATTGATTAGTCACTAACTGGATTCAGATAAACTTAAGGCCATGCTGACCAAAATTATTACACTGCAAAAAATGCTCTTCTTAGTATGTTTGTCTTGTTTCTAGTCTAAATATCTAAAGATTCTTAAATCAAGATGCATTTACTAGATAAGTAAAATGACACAAGATAATTTTTCTTGTTTTATTGAAAATAAAATCAAAATGAAGTGAGCTTTTGCTTAAAACGAGCAAAATTATCTGCCAATGGGGTAAGAAAAATAATCTTGTTCCCTTTCAGTCGGTCACATTCAACGTATGTCGGAACTGACCGACGAATTGGGGATCATTTTCAGAGACCACTCTACTTCGAGTGTATAAAAACGAGCCAATAACGTTGGCATGCAGTCCACGCACCGCCCCGCAGCACGGGTATAAATACGGAAGTGGAATACCGCATCCTCGCTTTCAACTTCGGAGCCGAACGGTTTGCAGTTCAAGCTGTTTCTACGAAGAGTGTTTTCACTACTAGCCTTTGAGGAAGATCGCTCTCTTACCTGGTGCTGGCGTGACGGTGTGATTCAGCGAGTGGGCGCTGCAACGTGCACTGTTCCTGTGTTGGTTGGCTGGGCGTTTCCATTTGTTGAGTGCTCACACGCGGGCTTGCACTATCGGACCGCTGTGAGCTGCGGCCATCTCCCTGCGTGCTTCAGCACTTCTAAAAGAGCATTTCTCTTCCTAAAAGAGCAACACGGTTTGACACTGCATCTTTTTCAAGATGTCATTCAAACCGCGTGTTTCTGGATGCTGTAGTTTTCTGTCCCCAGTTGACGGTCATGATCACGCTGAGGCGCCGTTCGTGAATGACTCATGTTCCCACTGCGAGAACATGACCATCGCAGTTCTATGGTCTAGGCTTGAATACCTCAAAAGGGGTGGAGTCCCATTGCGCATCCTCCGATCTAGTGGTCCTCCTGCTGCGAAGCAGAGGGCTGCTACTTTGGCTGATGCCTTTGGTGGAGACCTGAGGGTGACTGTGAGGGCTTCCCCGACGGGCCAGCAAGCCCCTTGGTCCCCTCCCCCCTCGGCTGCGCCGGTGGAGCTTCCGGAATTGCGGCCCGGTCCTTGCCATGGGGGGCCGGCAGTATCTTTCGGGGCTCCGGCTGAGGATATGATCTCGATAGCTGCATCGGAGGACGAGCTAATGGGCTCTGGAGATGAGGATTCGGCTGTGTTGCCCCCTTCGGGTGTGGCAGCGTTGCCCGAATCAGATCCAGAGCTTACGGCTATGCTTTCTCGGGCCGCCGCGAGTGTCGGGCTTGAGTGGAACCCTTCACCGTGTTCCGAACCCTCGCGGCTGGACGACTGGTTTTTCGTGACGGCCCGTGCTGGTTCTCAGCGCCCCGCCCTGGTACCATTCTTTCTGGAAGTGCATTAGGAGCTCACAAAGTCGTGGACGGCGCCCTATAGCGCCAGAAACCGATCTAGTGACTCCTCCGTCCTCACTACCCTTGATGGTGGTGCGGCTAAGGGATACGTGGGGATTCTCCCAGTCGAGCGGTCCGTGGCAATGCAACTGTGTTCCAGGGCCGCTGCCGCTCCCCTCCCAGGCGTGTAAGTTCTTGTCCAACCTAACGGGCAAGGCTTACACAGCCTGCGGGGAAGCCGCGTCATCTCTGCATGCCATGGCGCTCCTGCAGGTCTACCAGGCCAAAGCGCTTAAGGATCTGCCGACCCAGGCGTTATGCAGGAACTGCGCACAGCGACGGACCTCACCCTCCGGGCGACGAAAGTCACTGCGTGCTCCCTGGGTCGGGCAATGTCCACTCTGGTGGTCCAGGAATGCCACCTGTGGCTGAACCTGGCAGACATGCGCGAGTCCGACAAAGTTCGGTTCTTCGACACCTCTGTCTGTCAGGCCGGCCTCTTCGGCGACGCCATCGAGAGCTTCGCCCAGCAGTTCTCGGTGGCCCAGAAACAGACGGAGGCAATCAAAAACATTCTGCCCCGGCGACCAGCTGCTGCCTCCACCCCGTCGCCGGCTGCAGCGCCTCCGCCTTCTTGTTGCCGAGGACGTCCCCCTGCGTCTGCCTCCGTCCCTGCCAAGCCCAAGCAGCAGCCTCCACCCGGGAAGCAGGGCGCCGGATGCAAGGGTGCCGCCCAACCCGCTCAGGGTCCCGCGAAGTCGGTCGGTAAACGGAAGGGTAAGTGGCCCTGAGATGGGCAGCCCAGGGACGGATGGATCTGCTCGGAGGGAGATGGTGTCCGCCCCCCAACATCCTTCCACAAAAAGACAACACTCTGCTGCTGGCTCTTCGGAGTTCAGCAGTACCCACATTGTCAAAAAAAGAGCAGTTTCCTTTGTCCCTGGGCCCCAAGAGGGCCAAGCCGGCTGTGTGCGACGCACCCGGGCCTTGCCACTCCTGGCTCCCCCTCTTTTTGCCAGGAGGCGGTGTGAGGCTAGAGGACGCCCCCGGGCCTTCTCTCCCACACACTGCCCCAGCCTGGAACGGTCAGACAACACTCCGGGTCGTCCGGGTCGGGTCTGAGCGTTCCACCTCGCTGCCCCACCCCGGGTACGTCTGTGGTGCCGTTGGTCCCGCTTGCATGGTCTCTGGGGGCCTGGCTAGCGCTCCCCAGGCCGTCTCGCTGGCTCATCCGTACTATCAGACTCGGCTACGCGATTCAGTTCGCGTACCGGCCCCCCAAGTACAGGGGCATCCTCTTCACCTCCGTGCGGAGCAGAAGGGTCTCCAAGCAGAGGTTAGCCCACTGGATAGTGGATACTATCGTTTTAGCGTACCAATCGCAAGACGTGCCTTGCCCGTTCGGGTTGCGAGCACACTCAACTAGGAGTGTGGCTTCCTCCTGGGCGCTGGCTCAAGGCGCCTCGCTGACAGATATATGTAGAGCTGCGGGCTGGGCGACACCTAACAGGTTCGCTAGATTTTATAGCCTCCGTGTAGAGCCTGTTCTTGTGTCGGCTTACAACGCCACTCCCGCCCGCTGGTCCGGATACGTGCGTCTATTGTCTCCAGTTGTGTTCCCTAGAAATGGCTAACCCTGTCGAACTCCTCCGTCACCCCTTCGGTGTCAGACGTTGCGGACGTCTGCCGCCAGGCCTGCACCCGTATGCTTGTGGAACGTGTGTGTCGGCTGGGTTCCATATGTAGCGGTCCCTACGGCGACCCCATATATGTATTCTCCACGGTACCCGCTACCCTAGTCAAGTCAAGTCAAGTCAACTTTATTTATATAGCGCTTTCTACAATGCAGATTGTTTCAAAGCAGCTTCACAGTGTTAAACAGGAAAATAATGCAACAGAATTTGATTCGGCTGTACAGCCGCTCTGGAGAAAACGGTGATGTCATCAAGCTCATTTCAATTATCATATATATTCAAGTAATGTAGTTGATATAGTTAATTTAGTTTAGTAATTACATTTATTTGGATATTTATTTGAAAATTTAGTGTCCCCAACTAAGCAAGCCAAAGGCGACAGTGGCAAGGAACAAAAAACCCTACTCGGCTAGCCCCGTGTCTTCCCTTGACAGAGCTCGCTCTGTCATCTCTGGTGGTGTTCTTTCCCCCCTGGGACCAGGTTGGATCCACCCCAGAGACTGCCATATGTAGTAATACCCTGCTAGGTTAGTCCTTATGAGTATTCCACCTCTCCTCCCCTGGAGGAAGTGGCTCCACAGCGTTCCATCTCCCTAAGACGGGCACGCTTTCCCAGCGTTATCTAATAGGCACACTGAGTGGGTCTTGCAGAAACAGCAGTGACAAACCTTCCCTGCTTGGAGCCCTGACTCCAGCTCCAACCTAGGAGCACTCCAGCGAGCTCAAGCAGGGTGCTGGAAGGGCCTCTCTCGCGTGTTGGTAGGGATCCCCAATTCGTCGGTCAGTTCCGACATACGTTGAACGTGACCAACTGAAAGGGAACGTCTCGGTTACGTATGTAACCCTCGTTCCCTGAAGGAGGGAACGGAGACGTACGTCCCGTCGCCAGGTGCTGTGCTTCTGCTGAAGGGCCGAGTCACTTTTTCGGCTCCTCAGTTGGAAAAGCGAGGATGCGGTATTCCACTTCCGTATTTATACCCGTGCTGCGGGGCGGTGCGTGGACCGCATGCCAACGTTATTGGCTCGTTTTTATACACTCGAAGTAGATTGGTCTCTAAAAATGATCCCCAATTCGTCGGTCAGTTCTGATGTACATCTCCGTTCCCTCCTTCAGGGAAGGAGGGTTACATACATAACCGAGACATTTCTGATTGAAATCTTGTTTCTTGCTTCTGTCCCAAAAAGAAATAAGATTATTTTTCTCACCCCATTGGCAGATCATTTATCTTGTTTTAAGCAAAAAACTTATGTATTGTAAAAACTTATCTTATCTAATTTTACTTATCTAGTAATTGCATCTTTTTTTTTAGCTATTTAGCTATTTGGACTGGAAACAAGAAAAAAAATACTAAATAAGAAAAGCATTTTTTGCAGTGTAAAAGCTTTTTGATCAAACCATTGACATCTAGCACACCAAATAAGACAAGAGACTGTATAAAGGTTTGGTTAGGTTATTATTGCAATGACCATTCGTATGTAGAAGTTGCTTGCAGAAGTTTTAATACAGGGTTTAAGACCCTTGTAAAACATTTAACCATTTGTAAAATCATGACTAGACACTCTGTTCTATTAAATTTTCTTGTATAAGATCTTGGCCCTGTAATTGTTGCTTGCTGTTATATTTTCTTGTTTCCCATGTAAAGGCAGTGATTTGTTATTTACCCGATATCTCTTTTGAATCAGCTTCAACCGCGGCAGATGTCTTTATATGGTCTTCAGCCTGACCATATAAATGAGAGAAAGGATCACTCACTGGGAAACATAAATCACACAAACACATCAGCAGAGCAAAGTTTAAGTCAGTCACATTACACTCACAGTGAACTAAATGTTACCTTGTTTGTGATTGATCTCCAGCTGCTCAGCCAGATTATTCTGGTTCATTTTCCTCAGGATCTCCACCATGATCTTCAAAAGCTCCTTCTGGTCCAAAACATGCTACCATCTTATCTACTGTGTCTAAGATATCTGCATGCTCCATTTCAGACTTGAATATACACTTATGATCATTCTTTAAGTGCCACCGAAACGTCTTCAGTTCAGCTTCTACCAGTTCCTTTAGTGATTTCTCAAGCAGATCTTCAACAGGCTTCAAAGATTCACAGCTGCAAGACAAAAAGAAAAAGATCTGAAGAAGTTTCACTCTTAAAATGTGGACCTAAGCATTCAAATATTATTTGGATTATGAAATTAAGCTGTGATCGGATCAGGACTCATCTGTTAAAGGGGTCCTATAATGCTCCTTTTTCCATGGTATATCTATCTGAAACATGCTAGCCATGGCAACCACCCCGAATGCCCTAGCAACCATTTAGCAACACCCTAGCAAATTAGCTGTTGAGAGTTTGACTGAGAAAGCCAGAGAAGAACAGAAGCAGGAGAAATTAATGATAATAAAAGAGCAGAGTTTATTGAATTATCTTAGTTGAGTATGTTTCAATGCTCAGACTTGAGATGTTACACTTCATCTGACTAGTACAATTCCAACAAGTGATACCAAGGGCAAAAACAATGGAATATGACTGCTACACAACATCGTCCTGTGACATTTAAAACCTTGAAATGGAGACATTCTATTATCTCCTACACGTGAAGAAAAACATCCCTTCAAACCGAACAATTGTAGACTTGAAAATTAAGCTTTGTCCCCATTATGGTTGATTCACGGAACCAGACACCAGTTATTGTGCCAAGAGATCTCTTTTATTATTTTATATGTCAGACATAGTAGAAAAGTTATAGTCTCAGTTGTATGTGTTTCTCCATTCCTTGGTTCCTCTTACCCTCTCCCTTGCTCCATCCTCCATCCCCCCTCTCCCTTTGTCTGCCTATTCTGCCGTCTTCTGCTATCTTCTGTTGGCAGTACACTAAAACTGGACATTATATACCTCTAAGGTAAGAACCTATGATTCCCTAACAAGGTAGAAACATGTTGGTTAATGCAAAAATAGACACACACACATCATGCTTACAGGTGTTTATGCTAAAATAGACACACACATCATGCTTACGCATGGCACAATCCACTTTCCATAAAAACAACTGTCTTTTAGTGCAGGGATTTTCAAACTGTGGTTCGTGACCCATTTGTGGGTCGCAGAGTGGGAAGAGGTGGGTCGCGCCATCACTTGGCTGCAGTTAAATTTACGTTTCAGTAAATGACACACACTTTACAATAATTTGAAATTAACACCCACCAACCCGCCAAATGGTAAAAATCAACTGTGGCAGGTAACTCTGTCAAATCACTAGTCAATTTGGTGGGTCATTTACTATGTTTACTCACTTTTTATATATGAGCGCGTTCATATGTGCTTTCTGTGAATGTCCTGTCTGTGAGGCACACACAGCGCAACCAGAATCGAGGTCTCTTTCACGCTTTAACGAACAATAAAACACAGAATCATGCCAAAGTGTCCGTTTTGTCGAGTATCCTCATAAGAGCACTCTTAAATTAGTTAAATAACGTCTTAACTCAACTTAAAGAGTTTTCTTAAAGAGAAAATGAGATGCATGTTACAGCACGTCAGATCTGCGTTCGACAGCAGCAGATCTTAAAGGAACAGCAGCCACTAATATTGTCTGTCATTAATGTTAATCAAAGAACAAAGTGAACAGACAAAACGGTAGCTTTAATGAGGATTAATCTATATTTAATTTATTTATGCAGTGCAGACTGTTTGATAACTTTATTAAATTTCTGTATATTTCCTTCCTGTTAGACAGGCCACAGGTAAATATGACATTTATTATAATGGGTTTATGTGAGGATTGTTTTAAGTTCACTTAAAAAAAGTTATTTTTTAAAAATGTTGAAATTGATATAGCTTTCAGTTATACTGTTATGTTGAATGTCTCTCATTAATGTTTTTTTTTTTTTTAAATCACGTTCATAGAAACAGTAACCTTAAATATTAGTATAGAAATTGATTTAGTATTCAATTTGTTTGTCAAACTTTTGGTTAAGATTAAGCTTACAGTAGGCTGCTTTTTCATTTGTTTTAAATTTGTTCGTGGCTAAAGTCTGATTACTTTGTATTCAGCACAAACTGCTACAATATTATGTGATCAGCATGTGTGTAAAAGTTTGTAGTTTTGAGAAAATGCAGTTTATGCATGGTTTGTGGAAAGGCTATAAAACCCATACTGATATTTGACTTTTGAAAACTGAATCACATAGGCTAGAATTTTTGCTCCAAGACGATGTAAAAATCACTCTGGCCACTCATTCACATAAAACAATATATTGATTTAAAATTTGTAAGACATTTTGTGTCAGGAAGGCGTATGTGGGGAGGGCGTGAATCATCATGAATGTTGATGTGTTTCACACCTGAGAAAGACAAAGACCCTCCCCTGATGGCCCTATCAGCTGAATGACTGTGAGGGAACTATGTTAACGTTAATGTTTAAAATAACTTGAACTTGAGCGCACAAAAGACACAACATATGTGAACGACCCCTCAGTGGTTAGATGAGCGTAGCAGTCAATAAACGGGACAAGGGAGGTACGGCACATTGAGGCCCAATATATGGGACATCCCGGCTAATACAGGATAGTTGGCAACCCTACTTTCATATCATGCTGTGTTTAATATAATAGAGCATATAAATATCCCCATGTCATACGTGTATCTTTATTTAGCATTGAAAGGTTGCCTACCTATTTAATATTTCAACATGTTTCCGTTGATTTCACACATTTTAGTCTGGCAATAGTTCAACTAGTAGCCTACAATGTGAAGTTTATCAATAACACTAATATAAGTGAGAAGAAATGTTTTACCTTAAAAATTCTCATGTTAAAATCACGTTCTTCTTATTTTGAGGTAAATCCAAGGTAAACTCACAGCGTGTCTTCCAAACTCGATGAAAATCAGATGAATGATGAAGCTGATTCTTTGTTTTGAGGTGATGGGGGGCGTTTATAGGTTCGCGTTTCTTCATGTGGACGATTAGCATGTGAATCTCTTTGCGCGCGCGTGGGTGTGGTCACATTAAAGATAATGAGGCTCCGCTTGAGAAACTGGACCTCTAGCTGTTTTCATATGGATTACATAAACAGAGAATATTTGTTTTTTATATAAAGAAGATATCTGTCGTGTCTGTGTGGCAATTATTCGCGGAGTTATAGTTAATTTTCACACGCATTTCAGGGAGGACTTCACGGAGAGACAGATGGGAGAACGCGCATCCTGTTTGTTTTTTTTATTTAGCGAAAAGTATGATATTTAGTTTTTATTTTGAGTGTACATAAATAAAAGTAGACACTTTAAGCTTTGTAAAGACATATCGTTCATGTCTGTGAGGCCAAAAATGACAGAGTATTTTAAGTTGTTTTACACTGTCAGGTTCAGAGGGTTCAGAGGGTTAAATACACAAAGACTAATGACTAAACAAGACACACCAGTGAACAATCAAGACAATGAACCAATGACAGAACTGAACTGAGAACCATATGACTAAATCAACCAATGACAACATAACACATGAGGACAAGGGAATCACATGACAATGATCACATGACAAGACCAGGAAACATGACTGATAGGAAAACAAGGTAAGAACAGGAAACATGAACAGGAAACAGAACCAGCACACAAGACATTACAGAGGAAATAAATACACATAAAAGGACATAATAATAAAAATGATTAAATGATAAAATGAATAAATGATGTAAATCAAATAATAATATGAATGAATGATAAATCAAATGACAATTACATAAATGACTACTGATTATAAATTATTATGAAATTAAATATGAAAGGAAGAAAATAAAACAACACCAATGTATGGTTGCTTTCTTAAAGTAAAACACTTAAAAACCCTTAGATCCTTCATTCCCCATATGTGAATGTGAAAATGCTTGATTACATAGATTGATTAAATGCAAGCAAACTTTCATTATCATTATCAAAACATACTCTAAAGAGCATGGGTGATCAGAGGCCGTGCTCTTTCCTTCTACATGCTCTTTAACCCCTTGCCTGTCACCCCCCATTTTGGCAAAAGGGGCATTTTGACATACCCAAAATGAAAAGGCTGCTGCTCATAAGTCATTCTGAATAGACACATAACCGATATACATTTAGAAAGCCAACACATGAGAGTTTACAGTTCAAGACTCAGAATTACTGAGAATAGCTGAGAAAATCATGTTTTTGTCAAAAACTGCATCCAGATCAGATTCTGAACGATGATCAAACACTGATGGAGTAGATCGAGTCCATCAACACCCCTAATGCTTGCACAGTCCTAGAGCTCGTCCTGGGTCGACACATTTCATTCAGTAACATTAGATAGTTTTGATTTATATGATGTTTAATGTTGATGATCACGTTATTTTATACGTTATTTTATAACGCGGTTCGCATGTCCCCGCTGGTGCAGTTCCTGGGAGCCTGGCTAGAGCTTCCAGGGCTGTCCCGCTGGGTCGCGAAGACCATCAGGTTCGGCTACGCGATTCAGTTCGCTCAGGCTCCTCCCCGCTTCCGGGGAGTCCGATTTACCATGGTGGGGCCCAATGCCCCAGTCATGCGTGCGGAGGTTGCTACCTTGCTGGCGAAGGGTGCGATCGAGCCTGTCCCTCCAGCCGAAATGAAGTCCGGCTTTTACAGCCCCTACTTCATTGTACCCAAGAAAACCGGTGGGTTACGACCAATCCTGGACCTGCGCGTCTTGAACCGATCCCTTCACAGGCTTCCGCTCAGGATGTTGACAGCGAAACGCCTTTTCGAATGCGTTCGTCCAGCCGATTGGTTTGCAGCGATCGACCTGAAGGATGCCTACTTCCATGTCTCCATCCTTCCTCGACACAGACTGTTCCTACGGTTTGCTTTCGAGGGGCGGGCATATCAGTACGCGGTCCTCCCATTCGGGCTAGCTCTGTCCCCTCGCGTCTTTACGAAGATCGTCGAGGCAGCCCTTGTGCCACTCAGGCAACACGGGGTTCGCATTCTGAACTACCTCGACGACTGGCTCATACTGAGTCACTCTCGAGAGCAGGTGTGCGAACACAGAGACCTAGTGCTCCGGCACTTAGCCCGTCTGGGCCTTCGGGTCAACTGGGAGAAGAGCAAACTCTGCCCCGTGCAGAGGATCTCTTTTCTCGGTATGGATATCGACTCGGTCGAGCGCGCGCAGTCACTGCTGACTTGCCTCCGTCAAATCGAGAGCAAGAGTGCGGTTCCACTGAAATTATTTCAGAGGCTCCTGGGGCATATGGCATCCGCAGCCGCGGTAACGCCGCTCGGATTGCTTCATATGAGACCGCTTCAGCACTGGCTTCGCGATCGAGTCCCGAGATGGGCATGGCAGTCGGGCACGCTCCGGGTCCCAGTGACTCAGACCTGCCTGCAGACCCTCACCCCGTGGTCGAACCTCTGCTTTCTACGGACCGGAGTGTCCTTAAAACGAGTTTCCAGGCATATTGTTGTATCAACAGATGCCTCCACCACGGGCTGGGGTGCCATGTGCAATGGACATGCTGCCGCGGGCTCCTGGACAGGACCCCAGCGCCTCCTGCATGTCAATTGCCTCGAGTTGCTGGCAGTACGGTTCGCCCTGCACCGCTTCCTAGCGTTGCTCAGGGGTCAACACGTACTAGTCCGGTCAGACAACACGGCCACAGTAGCGTACATCAACCGCCAAGGTGGTCTACGTTCCCGCCGTCTGTCTCAACTCGCCCGCCATCTCGTTTTATGGAGTCAGAAGCATCTGAGGTCCCTTCGTGCTGTCCATATCCCAGGAACCCTGAACCGTGCAGCCGTCGAGCTCTCACGGCTTCAGCCACTTCCGGGAGAATGGAGACTCCATCCCCAGACGGTCCAGCTGATTTGGGAACAGTTCGGTGACGCACAGGTAAATCTGTTTGCCTCCCACGACTCTTCCCATTGCCGCCTGTTTTATTCCCTGACCGACGGCCCCCTCGGCGCGGATGCTCTGGCGCACAGCTGGCCGCGGGGCCTCCGCAAATATGCGTTCCCCCCAGTGAGCCTTCTCGCACAGGTTCTGTGCAAGATCAGGGAGGACAAGGAGCAGGTCCTTTTGGTCGCCCCATATTGGCCCGGCCGGACCTGGTTCTCCGAACTCTTACTCCTTGCGACAGCCCCTCCCTGGTCCATACCTCTGAGGAAGGACCTCCTTTCTCAGAGACGGGGCACCCTCTGGCACCCGCGTCCCGATCTTTGGAACCTCCACGTGTGGCTCCTGGACGGGACACGGTAGGTTTGAGTACCCTACCACCTCAGGTGGTGGCTACCATCACTTCCGCTAGGGCCTTGTCTACCAGACACGCCTATGCGTTGAAGTGGAACCTCTTCGTCACCTGGTGTTCTTCTCACCAAGAAGACCCCTGGAAATGCCCGATCGGGTCTGTGCTCTCATTCCTCCAGGAAGAGTTGGAACGAAGGCTGTCTCCTTCCACCCTCAAGGTATATGTGGCCGCGATATCCGCCTACCACGACCTTGTGGAGACGAAACAGGTAAGTCAGCACGACCTGATCATCAGGTTCCTGAGGGGAGCGAGGAGAAATCCTCCTCGCTCTCCCCTCGTACCCTCTTGGGACCTCTCAGTAGTTTTAGATGCTCTGCAGAGGGCTCCCTTCGAGCCTTTGCGATCAGTCGAGCTTAAGTTCCTGTCTATGAAGACAGCGCTCCTGATCGCCTTGGCCTCCATCAAGAGGGTAGGGGACCTGCAGGCATTTTCGGTTGACGAAGCGTGCCTAGAATTCGGGCCGGCCGACTCTCACGTGATCCTGAGACCCCGACCTGGATATGTGCCCAAGGTTCCCACCACTCCGTTCAGGGACCAGGTGGTGAACCTGCAAGCGCTGCCTTTGGAGGAGGCAGACCCAGCCTTGGCACTGCTCTGTCCAGTACGCGCCCTCCGTGCTTACGTAGACAGAACACAGTGTTTCAGGACCTCAGACCAGCTCTTTGTCTGTCATGGTGGGAAGCTGAAGGGAAAGGCTCTCTCCAAGCCAAGGTTGTCTCACTGGATAGTGGACGCCATTGTCTTGGCTTACCAGACGCAGGGGCGCCCATGCCCCCTTGGGGTCAGGGCACACTCCACCAGGAGTGTGGCCTCCTCTTGGGCTCTAGCGCATGGCGCCTCGCTGACAGACATCTGCAGAGCTGCAGGCTGGGCGACACCCAACACATTCGCCAGATTCTATAATCTCCGAGTGGAGCCAGTGTCCTCTCATGTACTCGCCTCTACAGGTGGCCGGTAATGGGCTAGGCTCAGGTGTCTTCGCTTGCTCGCCATTCCTCTCCACGGACGGGATACGTGCAATATTTTCCTCAGGTAGTTTCCCCGAAACCCTGAGTTCCTCCAGCACTGTCGATGCCAAAACCAGTGCGTCTGCCCACTCGCTCAGGCCCTCGTGTCAGGCTAGGTGCCACCGTGTGCATGGTTCCCCCCGTGTGCATGGTGCCACCGTGTGCATGGCGACCCCCACATGTGTATTTCCACTGTAAGCCTCTCCGAGCATGTGTATTTCCCTCGGCAAGCCCTTGCCTCCCCTGGGGGTAAAATTCCACCTTCAGCTGGTTACCCCAGAGTTCCTCCATATGCAGCCCCTCGCGGGTCATATGTGTCTCCTTAAGTCCTCCCTACGGGTAGGCACTTTGGCGCATACTTCCACCTGGAATATGCTTCCCAGTGTACCTTGGTATTCCTGTGCTAAGTTGGAGTCCTTCGTCCGTACTAGCTTACGACAGGGAGCTCACACTTACGCAGGGCACTGGACGACAGCCGAGTGGCGTGATTGAATTGGGACCCCCATTTCGTCAGTCACTGACGTTACTCGGAGTGACTGAACGAAAGGGAACGTCTCGGTTACGTATGTAACCCTCGTTCCCTGAGGAGGGAACGGAGACGTAACGTCCCTCTGCCACATCCGCTGTACCGCTGAAACGGCCGGGAGTTCAGTCTTGGCTCCTCAGCAGGTAAACATAATGCGATGTTGCCAGCGTACTTCCTTATATACCCACGCTGTTGGGCAGAGCTACGCTATGCAAATTCCGCATGCCCATGGCATTGGCCTGCCATTGGGCGTTTTCTAAGATCTCGAAGATGATAGGCTTCTAGGCGAAACCCCCATTTCGTCAGTCACTGACGTTACGTCTCCGTTCCCTCCTCAGGGAACGAGGGTTACATACATAACCGAGACGTTACTCAAATTAAAAAAATCAACAAGGCATTCCAAAATCGTTTACATTCCAAAAATTGCAGGTAAATGAGAGATAAATCTTTAATGTACTGATTTTAATAAAGACCGCAATGCGAGAGAAAGCAGCATCAGCACTGGTAATATAATAATATAGTATTTACTAACCATGAATAACGACGATGTGGATGTTTCTTGTTCCTCCACTGAACTTGAACTGTCTTGAGCAGACCTTTTATTAAGTACTGTGAAGAGGGAGTTTACTTTAGAATGTAAACCTGTTATACCAGAACTTTCTCGGAAAACTAATAGAACAAGTTTTCAAAAGGGTAAACCTATGTGGATAACCACTGTCTGTCATCAAAAGATTCACAAACAACATCTGAAATTACAGGTAAAAAGGCGTGTGTTGCACACACAAAGTTAAAGAGGGGGTGGTTTTTCAACAGTGCTGTTTAAATACACAAGTCAAGTCAATTCAACTTTTTTTATATAGCACTTTTTACAATGCAGATTGTTTCAAAGCAGCTTCACAGTGTTAAACAGGAAAATAATGAACAGAATTTGATTCGGCTGTACAGCCGCTCTGGAGAAAACGGTGATGATATCAGCTCATTTCAATTATCATATAGTGACACTATGGGCAGATCAGTAATATATTTGATGTAGTTAATTTAGTTTAGTAATTAAATTTATTTGGTTATTTATTTGAAAATTAGTGTCCCCAACTGAGCAAGCCAAAGGCGACAGTGGCAAGGAACCAAAACTCCATCAGGTGGCCTAATGGAGAAAAATAAACCTTGGGAGAAACCAGGCTCAGTCGGGGTGCCAGTTCTCCTCTGGCCAATTAACAAACAGTGTATGATTATTATTTTGGCAGCCTTACAGGTCAGAAGTCATATTAGATTGCAATATTCGTTGTTGATTTTGATGATTTAACGAGTTTTGCAAATTCTTCTTCTCCTATAGCAGTAAATGAGTGTAATTGTTCCTCAGTGACACTGATACTGTATTAGATGGTTGCATAGTTATTATTTTCTTCCTAATATTATCAACCTTGCACGTAAAGAAGTTCATAAAGTCATTAGTGATGTGCTGTTTGCAAACGTCAGAAGTTGAAGCTTTATTTTTGGTTAATTTGGCTACTGTATCGCATAAATACCTAGGGTTGTGTTTGTTTTCTTCTAAGAGAGTCGAGAAATACGCAGATCTAGCAGTTTTTACGGCCTTTCTGTATGCAATCATTTCCTGTATGCTCTCTTTCCACGAAATGCGAAAAACCTCCAGTTTTGTTTTCTTTCAGCTGCGCTCCATTTTTCTGGCTGCTGTTTTAAGGGCCCGGGTGTGCTCGTTGTACCACGGTGTTGGACTATTTTCTTTAAACTTCTTTAAGCGCAGAGGAGCAACTGTGTCTAAAGTGCTGGAAAAGAGAGAGTCAGTAGTTTCTGTTGCAACATCGAGTTCCTCTAGGCTATCTGGGATGCTGAGGAGATGAAACTGATGAGGAAGATTATTTACAGCAGTGATAGTCCTACCATATTTGAAACGAGGGGACGGCTTTGCAGCCTTAGCTAAATTAAGTATACATGATACAATTTTTTTCTGCATTATTCAGAGATATTTGCGAACATATGTTATTGTGCTTTTTTCTGTGTATATAATGTATGCAAACCCATGATATTATATTTTTATCATTATGATTGTCCATTGTTAAAGATACAACCATGTAATTATAAAACAATAAAAGAAAAGATATGAGTGATAGGTGCAGTAACAGCTCATAGCATCAGTGTGGCGAGGGGGGCGTGGTTTAGCGAAGTCTGTGACGGGAGAGAGAGTCAGAGGACGAGCGAATCAAGTGAATCAAGGTGAATCAAGAGAGTCAGAGGACGAGCGAATCAAGTGAATCAAGACCAAACACCTGTCTCTTGTTTCAGTGATTGGCGTGGAGAGACAGGATATAAGCCACCCAGGAAATGAGGACTGGAGAGAGAGGAGCAGGACACACAGAAACAGTGGGAGGAAAACATGCAGCGAGGAAAACATGCAGAGAAGAACTGCGAGAAGAAACCGGTGATACAGAAAGACTGAGTTTAATTTATGTTGTGCCCTGTGCACATTGTTATATGACCTGAGTGCCTCCAAATAAATACCTGTTTCGAGTTTCTAGCCAGCCGATCCCCTTGTCTTCTTCCTTGTACATACGAACATTGTTACAATCAGTAACTCCACAGCCCTACCTGAGGTGTGTTTCCCGTACAACGACGTAACTCACTGCTTAACTACCATAGTACGTTGCATCATTGAAGAAATCAACTAGCTAGTCGTGACTGTTTCCCGAAACCGTATTGACGCAAATCTGTCGTTCAACCACATTGGTTAATGATGTCACGCAGGTGGTGGCATAATAACTGCTTTTAATGAATTACTTGAGATCGAATTCATGCTAGATTTTTTGCTATAAATTATGGACATGGCACCTGAGGACTAATTCTTATTTTTATCAGTTATTTTGCTTTATTTCCAGATTCAATCATAGGCTCGTTCTTACGTACTAGAACACGTACGCACATGCGCACTCTTCAAAAAAAGGTGCTTTAAATCTCTTGACAAACTAAAAGACATAAATGACATTTGTATGTATTCAAAATAAAAGATATAGATTGTACTGAATGTCAGCTTGCTTATTTTGCTCAAGATAAGGATTTATTAAGTCCACGTCATGCAAACAAGAAACTCTGCTTCTAACCACAGGTCGAGAGCTGTCGCTGCAACCACACAAGTAATTACAATAATAATGACAAATGCTGACAATACTTAAATATATTACTTTTTTTTACTGAAAATGATATCGTTTTAGTAGAACAAGCAAAATGAAATTTGTTGTCATACGACATAGCGACGCTTAAATCCACTCTAGACAAATGCAGCCGATGTGAATACATATAAATTTTCAGTCAAGCAGTGAATTAATGCATGAGTTAATAAAATAATATTTTATTTACTGACAATAGGAAACATGAATAAATGAGTAAAAGAATGAATACAAGTAAACATCACAATAAATGAATGAAAGTCAACAACACATGAAACAAAGCTTTATTCTAACTTATTGTTCTAACAAACTATCACACATTTACAGGCGGTGAACCCCACATCTGCTGCCATCTCAACACAGCTGTGCCAGTTCTGCGGCTTTATATTAATGAAGCAGTTGACCACCATGAACACCTTCGTCTGTCCTTGCCGTCCATCAAGTCCCTCATTGCTGCTCTTCTCAACGGGGACATCGTTGATCCAGAGGATGAGGAAGACCATGATGACGGCCCCCCTGAACCCCACAACCTTGAAGAAAGAGTGGGAGAACATGTGCGGGACGATCTGTCTGCTCCAAACATTTGTGTGCCTGCTCTCCATCAGCATGACTACCTGTAAAACATTTAAACAGATTAAAACATTTTACAATTCATGTTGTCAGCATCCCATTTCTTGCCATATTTAATTTCATATTTTTACAATTACATGCTAATTTTTATTGTAGCTTTATGACTTTCGTGTGTAGTGGGTTAAAGCACTGAACTGATAAGCAGAAGGTTTCTGGTTTGATCTCCGCAGCCATCACCATCAGTGTGTCCTTGAGCAAGGCTCTTTACTCCAGGTGCTCCAGGGGGATCGTCCCAGTAATAAGTATACGCACGTCCGAATCTCGCAAAAAATAGTCCAAAACCCTGGTAATTCTCGCCTACTCTTTTATGAATACTAAGGATTCGGACATACTATTCGCTCGCCTACTGCTTTTTACATACTTTATAGTAGGGAAGTATGCGGCCTCTGTCTATAGTGCAAGGAGATAATTGTGTGCAAATATTTGGCTATTTTAAGAAATATCATTAAAGTAGATGGGGTAGGGATTTTTGTCCTATTTCAAAAGTTTCATCATCAAGAATCATTCTTCTCCTACCCGTTTGAGTCAACCAGCATAGGTTGTTATAAAGTGTGGGAGTTGCATAACAATCTTGATGTGGCCAGGCTCCAAGATATTAAGCTGAAATATTTCCTCTGTCCTGACAAAAATGTCTTCATTGCCATGCCACTCATCCATATGACATTGTAGTGACTCTGTATCAGGGAAACAGGTCTATTTAGCTCAAATGAATGAATGAATTAATTCATAGGGAATTTTGAGCGAGTCTATTTTATGACCGAGCAAATGACTCGTCCAGCAATCGCTTGAACGGGCCGTAACTATCAACTCTGCAGCGGATATTAATATCCACACAGTAGTGAAACACTATTTTAGCCAGGTAACACTTAGATCAGAAGTTTAAGACATTACCTTCATGAGCACATAACACAAGAACACTTATCTTTAAATACAAAAGAAACTTTATTGATTACTCTATTGATTAACACATAAAACTAATATCTAACACAGACAAACTCACACACACATTCACACGCGTTGCATAAAGGAAAAAGAAAGTGAGGAAAGAATGAGTTTTAAGAGAGAGAAATGATGAAATCCCAAGTTTCTAGCAATATATGCAATTATAACACGTGTTAATTATAACTCCTGGATGGATTCTGACCAATCAGGTATCATCTTGGTTCAAAGGGGACTGCGTCGCCGCCCCCTCCCATAAATTACCCGTTATCTCTGTCTCCTAACTTTCCTGCTCTAAGCAGAGAGTAAATTTAAACATGATTTCTTATTATAAGAACACAAACATTCTAGACAGATTTCACTGAAGCCATTTTCTGGATTATAAACAAACAAACAAAAAGATACCAAGCACGGTACACTTTCAACCACTCGTTCAATAGTTACATAATTACAGGAATTGTGTGTCACATGTCTGTCTTGTCTTGTTTAGCACATGCTGTGTTTTTGTTATTTTCTGTGCATGTGCTTGTCATGTTTTGTGTGAGCACATGGTTTTGTCACGTGTTCCTTGTGCCATGTGCTCTCTTGTGTTGACCCCGCCCCTCTTGTTACCTGATTATTGATTTGATTTGCCCCCACCTGTTCTCCCTCATCACTTGCCTTGTTTGTTCCCTTTATAGTCTCCTTGTGTTTGCTGTCCTGTGCTGGATTGTTGTTTTCTGTTACCCTTCTGTTTAGGCTCTTTCTTTGTCTTGATCAGATCAAAATACCCTCTGCCGTTATATTGATGTGGCCAAGATCTTGCGAAGCCATAAAAGTATAGTTGTTGGTGGGTGTCGACTGGGTGGAGCCCCCGGGTTAATGGCCACAAACTGTTGGTCTGGAGTGTTGATCCGTTTTTTTTATGTGTGGAATTATGTTCGAACGAATCATCAGGAAGATTCAAAGATTCATTTGTGTCTGGTGCAGCCTACACATATAAACGTAGCGTAATATATAATAATAAAAACATAGCGGGATATTCTGTGATATTGGCTGCGCAATGTTGACTTTTGTGATTGGGCAAATGCTTCTTCATCGGTGTGTGTCTTATTCCTCACAGAACTTCAAAGCAGAGCACTTGAGGGAAATTATCTGGAGTGATGAACTGTGATTTTGACCGAAAATCTGAATAGAAACCGTTACTTTAACAGATGCCATAACAGAAACTTTTAAATGAATAAAGCGGTGTTAACGTACCTGAAATTATCCGGTCTACAAATAATAATAAATAATTGATCATCTAAAAATTATTTTGCCCGAAAAGAGCTCAAATTTTCGTGATATATTGAGTGAAAACAGTAAACAGTAACATGCACAAAAACACACACAAATGGCGACCTATGCTGGTCAACTTGTAAATGCAATGAAAACACAGGCCAATGATGATACCTGAAAAATAAAATAAGGATTAAAAGGGATTTAAGGGAATAAAGAAAAAAAAAAATAAGAACGGTAAACAAAATTATAGTCTAATTGTAGCCTAGTTGTGAGGTATTCATAGGCCATCTTAGGCTATCACTGTATTATGAGCCTACTGTGGGTCGTTTAATACATCTATCGTAAATAGTTGTCAAATATTAAATGTTTGGCTCTCACCACGCACCGCAAAAATTATAAGAGTCGTTTTTATTGTTATAATAATGATTTTAGAAAAAAAATTAAGTAGCCATATAGTGGCTGTAGGGAAAAATGAGTGTTATTTTAATTGTAAAAGTGTTTGTTTTCCAGTAGATGGCAGCAATCATCCATGTTATCATCATGAAAATGAGAAATGTAGATCTTTTTTTAAAAGTGGATTTTGCATAAAATGTTTCCATTTTATATATATATGCATATATTTCAGTTATAACAAATTAAGGCAAATAAATAATAAAATAAATACCATAAATCTTCCTTAAACTGCACAACTTTACAGTAAAAACATTAATAAAGCATGTGATATGTTTGTTTTAAAAAAAAATTACATTACATACTGGGGCGGTACTTGTCCCCCTCTGTAACGAACAGTCCACTGGAGGCAAGCTTTGATGAACCCAAGTGCAGTTTTATTTACAAGGTGAACAGATACCAGACACACAATGACTTGAGCAGGCTTGACCATGAGCAGGCTTGACCATGAGCAGGCTTGACCATGAGCAGGCTTGACCAAAACTCACCAACAGCAGCTTACATAACTAAACAAACAATCAATACTCGACCCGGACCATGGCAAACATGAGGGTTTAAATACACTGAGACTAATGACAAGACAAGGGACACCTGTGAACAATGATTAACCAATGAACCAATGACATGACACAACACATGAGGGCATGGGAATCACATGACAAAGGAGCACGCGACAAAACCAGGAAGTGCATGGCAGGGAACGTGGCAAACTAAGAACATGAAACATGAACAAAACCCCAAACACACTGTGACACCCTCAATGTGTGTGGTGGTTACGGCCTTGCTTGTTTTGTGTTTTTAGAGAGCTTAGCTAATCAGGGGTCCGTTCTTCGTAGCTCGCTTAATACATCTGAGATGATTTGACAGATCCCAGATCTTTTAATCGTAATAACTGATCTCTGGCTAATTTGTTTCTTCAAACGAATTTGCGGATTGGATTAAAATATCTGGATTAAGTTATTTGAGATTACTGCGCGTTCTTGTGTTCCCTGAAGAGGGCAGATGCATCCATACTCAAAACCACGATCAGCAATGCAGCGATTGGCTGACGTCAAGACAACGTAATGACATCATATAATTAGTGCTGTTCATTGATTGGAGTAAATATTTCGACATTTGGGTATAAAGTGTTTTAATTCTACAATATATGGTGTAAAAACGTCTGAGTGCTGCTCTCTTAAGGTTGAACGTTGGCTACTGCAGTTGAATTTTCCTATTGGACGTTGTTTGCCATCGTGACGTAGCTCACCACGCCCTAATGTTTTCCCGCACTGATCACATGAGAACGGCTTCACTCCAGTGTGAACGCTCATGTTACATGAAGTAGAAACATTATGAATGAAACTCACTCGACACTTGCTATCAACAGTCTAATGAAGAAAATACGGTTCAGTAATGCAGTTGTCAGTACACGTCAGGCTTTTCTTGCGATATTTTGCCGCCCGTCATGTGTACAGATACTTTTCATACATGAGACACGCTTTCAAACCTTGACACGCAAGTGGTTGCCGTGGTAACGAACAACAATACCGTAACATGCTGCCGTATAGCATCGACGGAATTGGGAGTTAAGACCTCAGTTTTGTGAGTCTGAAAGCTGTCAATCAGTCCTTCATTTGCGGGTCTCAGGTGCACGCCCCCCACTCAGCCCCGCCCTCGGTTCGTCCCCTCTGTCTCCGCTGGGCTCTGCCCACTTTTCCAGCATTTTTCAAATATTGCCAGTGGGTGGAGTTAGGCTCCAGTGGGTGGAGTTAGGAGTTAGGCTCCCCCCCCCCCCCCAATAAGAAAAAGCTAGAGTCCACCTAGTGAATTTCGGCCATTTTCACCACTACATATATCTGCATACATCCAGACCGCAGCGCCTCTGTTTTTACAGCCACAAAACCTGTTAAGGCCTGTTAAAATGATCATTTAAGTTTGTTATACTCTTTGTGACTTTTTATGGCCTTAAATTTAAACAAAAATTTTAAGGACCCACAGAAACCCTGTTATTTGCTTGTAAAGTTTTGGTATTTCCTCATTAATTTTATGTTTTAATGTGTGTTTTCTATATTGTGTATATATACAAACAGTAGAAATTAAAGTTGGGTACTGTGTCTTGATTTAGAGTAATTAAAAAAAAATCTCTATGAACTGTATTTTTAACTTACCATTGTGTTATTAAATGTATTTCAATAATACATTCAACTCTTTAGTAATATATTTTTCTATGTACATTTCTATGCACAATGTGATTTTAGACACAGAATTGAACGGGACTTTTATTTTGGTCTTTGTGTGTGACGTCATAAGGATGCGCCGCGCTCCTGCATCTGTTGTGATTCTGCTGAAGAAAGGTTTGTGTTTTAAGCGTTTAAAGCGACACAGAATGAATGATGTACTATTAAATGTGACACTGCATTGCTTTATCTAACATTTATCAGCGTTGTGTGAGTAAACTAACAGAATAAACTCATGAGTAACAGAAGGAGCGTCTCATTTCTCTCTTTATTGTGAATCAGTTTAAACATGAATTCAGTCTCTGGCGAGTGAAGAGAGAACCGGAGCTTTCGACTCTCCGAATCAAATGAACCGATTGATTCATAACAAATGATTCAGTGATTCGAAGCGCCATATTTCTATTTCTATCACGATTTCTACAAACCATTTAATAGCTCAACTAATACATTAAGGGTCTGTATAATTTGCATTCGTTTATTAATTTATTCTGTTAGTTTTGAGTGTTTTGTCTCATCAGGTAATTTAAGTCCATTAACTGGACTACTGAACTACAGCTGATTGAGACACTCTCAGAAATTTTGTGTGGATTTGTTTCTGTTAATTATTCTCATCTTAAACAGGACAGAGTGTTCAAACACAAAGAAAAACTCCTGGTGAAGTGACTGAGATCCACGTCTACATAAAGATGGCGTTTAATAAAGAGGAGAGTGAACACGTGAAGATTGAAGAAACATTCAGAGTGAAAGATGAAGAAACTGAGGAACAAACAGGTTAGTTTCATTCTCAAAGCTGAACTCAGTCATTTCATCATTATTCAAATCTCCAGCTCTACAGAAATGAATTATATTTTTAAAGAAGTGTCCTGATTAAAGCGCTAATATTTAACATGGAGGCTTACTGCTCTCGGAATCTGTTTCAGCCTTACTGCTCTGATTGGTTTGTGACTTCCTCATGGCATATAAAACGTCAGACGTTGTTATAGGACACATGCTGAAAGTTACTGCAGAACTGGGCTCTACGCAAAAAAATTCCCAAGGAGTACATGTGCTTCTAAATGGAAAAAATTAGGAGTACACAAAGAAATTTAGGAGCACAGTGAAAACAATTTTTTCTTTTTCTTTATTGAAAATTTATTTATTAAACAAATTGTTTATTTTATGTTTAGTTTATGACCCAGGACCAGTAGTGAAAAATGAAGACCAAGAGTCAGGAGTGCAATTAATTTAAGAAAAATTTACTGAAGAATAGTTTGCCGTTTCATCAGCAGAAGCCAGCTTCAAGTCTCACGAGGAGTTCGTAGGCCGCGCTCCCTCTCTACCAGTCTCACAGTCTCATCGTACCATACATACAATTGTCCCAACAGTTATACTGTTTTCAAGGTCTAGCCACGTCATCACTGCAAGGTGGATGATTCTGATTGGCTTAGAGAAAATGAACAGTCATGGTCAATTTCCACACATTGTCAGTTAATCAGATGCACGTGTCCATAGATCACTTGTTGACGTCTTCACCCCGGAATTAGGCACGTAGTGTCTGGAGGAGGCGCCAGCTTGCCCAAAACAACAAGTCCACCCATCTCTTAGGATGCCCGTAATCCACCTCCAATACTGATCTGTAACACAGAATAGCACATAGATACACAGTCTCTCCAAGGTTGGAGTTGATCGAGCTCCAGTTCTTTCCCAAAACATACTGATAACATGTGCTTTCTCTCAGGTACAGACAGTAGTACAGGCAATATTCATCTTGATTCTTTAGTGTTTCAGTAAAAGGAAATATAAAATGAATAAACAATAAATGAAATGAAAGACAAATCCATATTTCATCTCTGGAAGACGGGCTAAGTGAGCAAGCACTGTTACTGCACTCCTGTCAGGTTTGGGGTGTGTGATGCCTCCAAAATCCAAACACACGACACATGTTCTGCTATCAAGTGTATAGCGACACATCACACATCCCTAGGCCAGACCCTCAGTCACCACTCAGAGGCTTTGATTATAAATTTAATTTGTATATATACAGGTATATTGAAGCGGCAGTGGATTTATTTCATACATATACTGCGCATGCAAATCACACATTGGCCTAGAGGCCTGTGTGTGTGTGTACTAACACAGCACATACTGAGTATTGTTTAACATTATCTGCTAGCAAATACAAATAAATCATAGAGAAACTTTTTTAATTATTTACAAACCAATGTGGCATACAGTGCATTGGGATTAAATGCCTCTCCCTGCAGGTGGGCAATCACTCCCCCACGGTGGCCCATGTTTACAGAGGCACCATCTGCCCCTAAGGAGATGCACTTCTTCATCCATGACCCTCCATCCTCCTCTGGGCAAACAGCACAAAATGCTAACCTAACTAGCGGAGTGATTGTTAGCAACGTAATGCAAGGGATTCATTTACCTTATAACCCGGAGACGAAGTTTTATAATTACTGCAACCCTATTCAACTTCACACAAGAATAAAGCCTATAAAGAGAAACAACTTACCAATGGCATGGGAGTGCTCAAGGGTCTGTTGTCCGACCAGGAGACTGACTGGCTTCCCATCCTCCAACAAACGCACATAAACAATCTCGCATTCGGTGTTGGATATATCAGTGTCACTTTGTTAATTGAACCTTCCATATCTATTTTTAGGCGTAAATGCGAGTGAATTACTCGCACTGTAGAACCCTGCAGAAACAAGGCTTTGATGTAGCAAAGAGCAGAAAACTAATGTTTATAACATGTTTCGAAACCAGCGGAGACGACAGCATAATGAATCCATGTGTCTGCGCCATTCATTCACACAGAGACAGGCAGAACATGGATTCATATTTAAACAGTCTTTTTACGGTTTAATATTCACAGACAATAGTCTATATCGCAATTTGATTTAAGTGTACTGACTTACTTTCGATTTATTCATCCAAGATTTGCCAAATTCCGTGAAATTTTGTGTTATACAGTAAATTCTGATTGGATTCTATGATTCCGTCTGTGTTTTCCGCATCATTGGGCCCTGTGCTCACACCAGCCTCCTACGGTTCAGCCGCTGCCTCAGAAGACTAAGAAGTCCAGAGCAGTGGCTACACATTGTCATGTTGTAAATAAGACAACATCCATATTGCAAACCCCTCCATGTGGTTGTTGCTGCTGTTTTTTTAGCGTATGCCTATCAACGTCATTGCCATAGAAACCAATGCAGATATTCTGGAAAACGAAAGAGCTGCATGGACACACAAATCGTATCTGAACAGTTGCAACAGTCAATACATTTAGATCACATTCCAAATGTCTACACAAATAATCAGATTTGGACTGACAGTCTGAACGTAGCCATAATTTGCTTGTTGGGTGAGGGGTATTTTGGATTATTTATTAAATAAAGTAAATAACTGTGTCTGATCTGTCTCGGTCACTAAACATTTAACACCTTTTTCAGCTAAGTGGGTAGAGGATCTAATTGTATGTTGGTTTAAATGCTTTACATGTATAAATGTTTTAATGTTTTTCTTAGACCTGATGGCGCTGAAAGAGGAGAGTCAAGATCTGAATGAAATGGAAGAGAAAGATCTATATGAGAAACACCATGATTTCATAACTGAAGAAACAGCTTTTAGTTGCTCACAGATGGAAAAGACTTCCTCAAGAGAAAAAACTCAAACGACAGAAACTTATTTATTGTTCTTTCAGGGTGAAAAGAGTTTCAGTCAACAAGGAAACCTTACGGACCACATGAGAATTCACACTGGAGAGAAGTCTTTCACCTGCCAACAGTGTGGAAAGAGTTTCAAACAAAAAGGAAACCTCAGTGCTCACATGAGAAATCACACTGGAGAGAGGCCTTATACCTGCCAACACTGTGGAAAGAGTTTCATCCGAAAAGAAGGTCTTAATTACCACATGAGAGTTGACACTGGAGAGAAGCCTTATGCCTGCCAACAGTGTGGAATAAGTTTCATCCGAAATGAATGTCTTAATTACCACATGAGAGTTCACACTGAAAACAAACCCTACACATGCCCTCAGTGTGGAAATGGTTTCAATCAAAAAGTACACTTGCAAGAACACATAAGAATTCACACTGGAGAGAAGCCTTTCACCTGCCAACAGTGTGGAAAGAGTTTCACTTTTAAAGGAAACTTTAACAGGCACTTAAAGACTCACGCTGGAGAGACGCCTGATACCTGCCACTTAAGAACTCACGCTGGAGAGATGCCTAATACCTGCCGATGGTGTGGAGACAGTTTCACTCTTAAAGGAAACTATATCAGGCACATGAGAACTCATGCTGGAGAGAAGCCTTATACCTGCCAACAATGTGGACAGAGTTTCACTGTTAAAGAAAACTATAACAGGCACATAAGAACTCACGCTGAAGAGACACCTTATACCTGCAGACGATGTGGAAAGAGTTTTGAACAACATGAATCACTTAAAGTCCACATGTTAGTTCATTCCTACACGTGCCCTCATTGTGGAAAGAGTTTCAGTCAAAAAGGACACTTACAAGACCACATAAGGATTCACACTGGAGAGAAGTCTTACACCTGCCAACAGTGTGGAAAAAGTTTTGAACAGCAAGAAAACCTTAAAGTCCACATGTTAGTTCATCCCTACACGTGTCCTCAGTGTGGAAAGGGTTTCAGTCAAAAAGGACACTTAAAAGACCACATAAGGATTCACACTGGAGAGAAGCCGTTCACCTGCCAACAGTGTGGAAAAAATTTCACCCGAAAAGGAACCCTTAACAAGCACATGAGAGTTCACACTGGAGAGAAGCCGTTCATATGTGATCCATCTGTGGAAAGAGTTTCAGATATAAAGTCATCTTTAAGCACCATATGAGCATTCACATATGAGAGAACGGCTTTATATGTCATCAGTCTGGAATGAGTTTCAGACAGAAAAACCTTATGGTTCATGAAACAACTACTGGAGAGAAGCCTTTCATGGGGCATCACTGGAAAGACTTGCAGAAACAAGGCCAATCTTGAGGTTCACATAAGAGTTTACGTTATAGAGAGGGGTTTACCAGCCCTCAAGGCCCTGATATACTCATGGAAAAGTTATTTTTCAGTCTTTGCTTAGGGGCAACGGACTTAGGCTGTTCACACTTGACGTCTTTTTTGAGAACGACGACGTTTGTGGATGCACGACATTAAACGGGGACGAAAACCGTATGGTGCTTACAATAATTTATGGTGGATGTTATGATGTTTGCATCTTTAAGTTTATACCTTAGATGTGAGTGTGGGTTTCTTGTTTAGAGGTGTTGCAAAAGGTCATTGCAAAAGAGGCTGGCTGTTCACAGAGCTCTGTGTCCAAGCACATTAATAGAGAGGCGAAGGGAAGGAAAAGATGTGGTAGAAAAAAAGTGTACAAGCAATAGGGATAACCGCACCCTGGAGAGGATTGTGAAACAAAACCCATTCAAAAATGTGGGGGAGATTCACAAAGAGTGGACTGCAGCTGGAGTCAGTGCTTCAAAATCCACTACGCACAGACGTATGCAAGACATGGGTTTCAGCTGTCGCATTCCTTGTGTCAAGCCACTCTTGAACAACAGACAGCGTCAGAAGCGTCTCGCCTGGGCTAAAGACAAAAAGGGCTGGACTGCTGCTGAGTGGTCCAAAGTTATGTTCTCTGATGAAAGTAAATTTTGCATTTCCTTTGGAAATCAGGGTCCTAGAGTCTGGAGGAAGAGAGGAGAGGCACACAATCCATGTTGCTTGAGGTCCAGTGTAAAGTTTCCACAGTCAGTGATGGTTTGGGGTGCCATGTCATCTGCTGGTGTTGGTCCACTGTGTTTTCTGAGGTCCAAGATCAACGCAGCCGTATACCAGGAAGTTTCATGCTTCATGCTTCCTGCTGCTGACCAACTTTATGGAGATGCAGAAGAGCTGAAGGCCACTATCAGAGCAACCTGGGCTCTCATAACACCTGAGCAGTGCCACAGACTGATCGACTCCATGCCACGCCGTATTGCTGCAGTAATTCAGGCAAAAGGAGCCCCAACTAAGTATTGAGTGCTGTACATGCTCATACTTTTCATGTTCATACTTTTCTGTTGGCCAAGATTTCTAAAAATCCTTTCTTTGTATTGGTCTTAAGTAATATACTGTGGTTGATACTGAATTTGTGATTTTCCTTAGTTGTCAGTTATAATCATCAAAATTAAAAGAAATAAACATTTAAAATTATATCAGTCTGTGTTTAATGAATGAATATAATATACAAATTTCACTTTTTGAATGGAATTAGTGAAATAAATAAAATTTTTGATGATATTCTAATTATATGACCAGCACCTGTATAGCCATGAAATAAAAAAAAGGGGGGGAAGTTCAAACTGACTTTTTCACGGTTGTGTGGTTTTGACCTGTCAAGCCCCCAAGTGTCCGCTGCAAAGAAAGACAGAAGTTTATGTGTGCTTGATGCAAAACTTGTAGTAGCCTTGAACAAATATAATGATTGCGCCAAGTCCAAGGCAAGTAGCTTACCTTATAAAGAATATCTATATGATGATGATCGTCATAACCTCTTAGGGCCGCCCCAAGATATGTCCAAGTATAAAAAGCTTTGTACATTGTTTTTCTGAGCTGCGCTTCAGGTGAAGACTACACATTGTGTTATTTTTGCCTTTTTGAATTATTGTTCTTTGTATTATCCTGAAACTTCTTTTTAAGTAAAAAAGGAAACCATTCAGTGGTTATTCTTATAAAGTTTTCAGTTAAGTCTCAGAGTGATTTTTTTTCCTGGAAATATCTTTATTGGTTGTAATTTAGATATTTACATTAGCAACCTGCCCTGTGCACTCGAACTCGAGATTGAGCTGGTTTAAGGACACCGCCGGGGACTCTGAAACAACGCCTGACATCTTTAACCTGCAGGTGAGAACAATTTACAATTGTTATAGGTTATGGGGATGTTTAGAATGTTTTAGGATGTTACAGCGGTATAAAAAAACAACAAAAGGTACGGTTTGGGTTACTTGACTGTAACCCTGTTCCCTGATAAAGCGGAACGAGATGCTGCGCTGCTTTAGCGCATATGGGAACGTCTTTATCGTGACCAGCTGTAAATATATAGTGTCTAAACACGTCAATGGAATTGACCCGGAGGTATTGTAGCATCAGTTAGTGACGTCACCAGAGTGCACCTGCTACACAAGGCTATAAATAGATGAGCCCCAGCTGCTTCACATATTTTGTTTGAAGAGCAGTCCTGGGACATCATCAGCGCGGCAATGTAATGCAGCATCTCGTTCCGTTTTATCAGGGAACAGGGTTACAGTCAAGTAACCTGAACCGTTCCCTTTCAAAAGCTACACTTAATGCTGCGCTGCTTTAGCGCATATGGGAACGAGAATACCCACGCCGCCGTGCTTGAGGGTGTCTGGACCCCTTACGGTTGTGTAGGTGTGCTCACAAGAACGCAAGAAAAGCCTCAGACATTAGCTTGTGATGTCGACTCAAGGACATGAGAGCCCGGAGTGGCATGAGCATCCAAACTATAAAATCTTATGTATTTGTGTGGAGAGGACCAACCTCCAGCGTTTCAAATGGCGGAGGGCAGAAGGTATCAAGAGTGACAGGATGTACAGTCGAGAAAGGAACCTTAGGCAGGTAGTCAGGATGAGGATGCAAAATCACTTTCACCAATCCTGGGGCAAAGTCTAAGCAGGATGGCGATATCGACAGAGCCTGCATGTCTTCAATTCTTTTTAAGTAATTTATAGCCATGAGAAAAACCAACTTTAAGGTCAGAAGTTTTTCAGACGCTGACTATAGAGGTTCAAAGGGGGTTCTTGGTTCTTACGGGAGGCCGCAATCATCTGGCCCCACGAATGAAGCGAGCAAGCAGATGATGCCTCCCGAGTGGCACCCCGTCCACCAAGGCGTGGCAAGCCGAAAGTGCAGCCACATAAACCCTGAGAGTGGCGGGGCATGTGCCTGTTGACAACTTTTCCTGCAGAAAGTCCCACAGTTCGGGACTGGGATGGAATATCGTGCCCCCTGCCCTGGCGAGCCGTTGAGGAGAGATATTATCTCCGAGAACCACACTCTGTTCGGCCAACGCGGCGCTATCAGTAAGAGGCAAGACCCTTGTTGGCGAACCCTGGCTAGAACTCCTGGGAGCAGGGAAACTGGAGGAAACGCATTCAGGCGCATCTTGGGCCATGTATGTGCCATCGCATTCAGACCCAGGGGGGCTGGGTGACTAAGAGAGAAGTAGAGGGGACATTGCACTGCCCTGAGTGAAAGAAACTTGTCCTGGGCCCAGAGAAAAATCTGCCTCGCTATCCTATTTAGATTGCGTGAGCGCAGACATCCCTGGTGATTTATGTAAGAGACTGTCGCTTTGTTGTCCACCCACACTAGGACATGACAGCCCCTCAACTGGGGGAGAAAGTATTTCAGGGCCAGAAATACAGCCATCAACTCGAGGCATTTGATGTGCCAATCAAGCTGATGACCCTACCATTCCCCTTGAGCTGGATGACCACTCAAGACCGCACCCCTAGCCCGTCACAGAGGCGTCTGTCGTTAACAATCTGCGACGACAAGGCACCCCTAGCGTGGGACCCAAGGCAAGAAACCGGGGTCTGAACCACATAGTTAGTGTACGAAGCCACGTGGTGCACCACTTTAATTTGCCTTTGAGGATTGGTCCTAAAATCCTCTGGCTTTGAGCCACAACTAATGTGCAACAACCCCAAAGGGATCACCGTGGATGCTGATGCCATGAGACCTAACACTTTCTGGTACTGACGAATAGGGTTGGGTATCATTTGAATTTTAACATTTCCGATTCTGCTTATCAATTCCAATTCTTATCGATTCCTAATTTCGATTCCAATAGGGTAAAAAACACATGTATTATTACTCTATTATTGCAAAACATTTCATTGTAGCTGAATACCATGAACAAAAATCAACAGGCTAGCAACATTTGCCTATGGTTTAAAAATATCATAGCAAAAAAAAGGCTAATATAAAATTCATGCATTATTAAAGACAAGTAAACACTCAGTAATTTAAAAAAAAACAAATAAACAAATTAGCAATTGCACAGATAAATACAATTGAGATGATTTAAATAAACATTTTCAGGTAGGTACAGAAACTGTAATGAAATGTAAAATAACACTGCACTTTATTAATAAAATATGGACTATACATTACAAATATAGTTATTTATTCTGCCTAGAACAGCAAAAGTGAATTTTCTTGTCTTTTGTTGTTTGATTAACGTTATCATAGAGACGGCATCAAGAAAATCTGCTGTCAATGACATAACCGACTGTGTTTACGAGAGTATTTTGCCATTTTTGTGTGTATTTGTCCATTCACGTGCTGTGCAAAAAGACGAGGAAGAGAACTCAGTTCATTATCGCGCACTATTCATTCATCATGAGAAGCCGTTCTGTGTGCACGTTTGTGTGTGTGTGTGTAACCGATAAGCAGACTCGAAATGCGCAACCCGTTCTGAAATGAAACCGGTTCTCGATACCCATCCCTACTGACGAACAGTGATATATTTGCCTAGCCTGACTTTGCTCAGGGTATGCTGAATGGTCTTGATTCGAGTGGGAGACAGTTGTGCCCGCATCGAATCCCAAACAATCCCTAGATAAGTCATTCTCTGGCCAGGAGAAAGAACACTTTTCTTGGTGTTGAGTCTCAACCCTAGAGAAACTAGATGAGCTAGCACTATGTCTCTGTGTTGCAGCGCCATCTCTCACGATTGAGCTAGTATTAACCAATCGTCTATGTAATTTGTTACAAACCCCTGACAGGTATTGATTTTATAATAGGAAATGATATTGCTGGTGGTAAGGTTATGCTGTGTTTAAAAGTGACTGATACTCCGTGCCGAGATATACAGTCTGATGTACTTGTTGAGACTTTACCAGATGTGTTTGCACGAGACGAGCACAAGCTAAGCATAATGTCTTGAAAAATAATAACCTCAGGGATTCTGTTTTCTCTGATATTCTAGGAAATGACGCACTTCCCGAGTCCTTGGATGGGGTTAAAATGACCAGTTCACCCGTTCGATTGGATTTCCTTGCAGGTGCAGAAATTTCACGTGAAGCCTTGATTGAAGCATAGAAAAACGACCCGACCTTAAATAAATGTTGTGCTAGTGCTGAGAACAGTTTGTCACTATGTAATCCACAGTTTGATTGGAATGACGCAGTGTTAATGCGTAAATGGAGCAGTATGCTGAATGATGAGCAGGTGGATGACTGGAATGTGGTGCATCAAATTGTGGTACCCTCAATTTCGACAACAGGTGTTAAGTTCAGCTCACGATCATCCTTGGTCAGGACACCTTGGTATTAATAAGACCTACAATAGAGTGCTCCAGCATTTCTTTTGGCCAGGGTTAAAATCCGATGTCTATAAGTACTGTAAAACATGCCATATCTGTCAGGTGGGAGGAAAGCCTAATCAGGTGGTGCCACCCGCTTCTCTCTGCCCTATACCTGCCGTGGGAGAACCGTTTGAGCGCGTTTTGGTAGATTGTGTGGGTCCTCTTCCCCGTGCTAAGTCTGGTTGTCTCTATCTATTGATTATCATGTGCGTGGTTACTCGGTTTCCAGAAGCGATTCCTTTAAGGAGTATAACTGCTAAGTCTGTGACAAAAGCACGACTTTTGGTTTGCCCAGAGTTGTACAAATGGACCAGGGGTCCAATTTTTTATCTCGCGTTTTTCATAACGTGTTAAAAGCTCTAGGAGTGTCTCACGTGGTGTCCAGTGCCTACCACCCTGAATCTCAGGGGGCTTTGGAACGCTGGCATTAAACGTTGAAATCAGGATTGCGTAAGTATTGTATTGAGGCTGAGAACGATTGGGAAGAGGGAGTTCCTTTTGTTTTATTTGCGGTACGTGAAGCGCGTCAGGATTTGCTGGGATTTAGTCCTTCGGCCATAATGTTCATGGGCCTTTAAAAATGTTGAAAGAGGAATTTCTTTGTACAGGTCCTTCGGAGAAAACAAATGTTATTGATCTTGTCACCCGCATTCATGAACGTTTGCGAACTGCTTGCACAGCAGCCAAAGAAGCTCTTGCTCTGTCACAGAAGAAAATGAAGCGCTGTTTTGATCAGAAGGCAGTGGTGCAAAAATTTTTACCAGGAGAGAAAGTTTTGGTGTTAATTTCTACTCCTGGGTCTGCTTTTACTGCACGGTTTTCAGGTCCTTATGTGATAAAAAGCAGGGTGAGTGAGATGGATTATGTAATCCATACTCCTGAACGGAGGCGAAAAACTCGCCTCTGTCATGTAAATATGTTAAAGCCGTATTTGTGCCATGCTGATGTGAAGGACAAGACCTGTGAAACATTAGTGAAACATTTTGATGGTGCTGATGTTCCCTTATGTGAGTTAGTGACCGAGTTGAAGGAGAGTGTGTCGTTGCTCACTTGTATTTTGCCTACAGATGACATTGATGATGGATTGGAGGTTTCTATGGAAGTTTTAGGGGGTAGTTGTTTGAAAAACTCTGAAGTTTTATCAATGCTTCCCTCTCAACTGTCTTATTTGTCTGTTGAACAGCAGCAGGACATCAAGAAGTTGTTGGACAGTTTTCCGAACTTATTCCATGATGTCCCTCCTGGTACTTATGTCATCGCGCATGATATCAACGTCGGTAATGCACTGCCTATAAAACAACATGCATACCGCTGTCCAGTAAGTAAAAGAGAACAGATGAAACGTGAAGTGACCTATCTTCTGCAAAATGGTTTTGCTGTGTCGAGTAGCAGTCCTTGGAGCTCGCCATGTGTTTTAGTGCCAAAATCTGATGGGTCTGTCCGGTTTTGCACTGATTTTAGAAAGGTTAATTCTGTCACTGTGCCTGATGCTTTTTCGTTACCACGTATCGATGATAGCATAATATTGGGCCGGCAAAGTATATTACAAAATTAGATCTACTCAAAGGCTATTATGTGCCTTCGAGATTTCTGCATTCTCCACCCGATTCATTTCTGCAATATACGCGTATGGTGTTTGGCCTGTGAAACGCCCCGACAACGTTTTAGCTTTTGATGTCCATGGTTTTGGGCGAAGTTGAGAATTGTACATCTATTTATATGACATGGTCATCTATTCGTCCATATGGGCTGAACATCTGTCAACTTTGTATGAAGTGTTTCATCGTTTATCTTCTGCGTCTCTCACATTAAATCTCAAAAAGTGTTAATTCGCTAAAGCTTCTGTCACATACCTGGGAAAGGAGGTAGGAAATGGGCAGGTACGACCATTAGATGGGAAAGTGGTTGCTATTCTTGAGTATCCGGTACCTACTACGAGGCGAGAGCTGCGTAGGTTTCTCGGGATGGTAGTATACTACCGCTGTTTTTGTAAGAACTTTTCGAGTGTTGTTGCTCCCTTAACTCGATTGTGTAGTCCCAAAATTGTTTTTAGTTGGACTGAAGAGTGTCACCAGGCATTTTTGTCTGCTAAATCTTTGCTTTGCAGTGCTCCTGTTCTCTCGGCTCCGGATGTGTCTTGTGCGTTCCAGCTGGAGGTGGAAGCCAGTGCGGGAGCTGTTCTTCTACAAGAGGGTGTTGACGGAATAGCTCACCAAGTGTTCTATTTTTCTGCTAAGTTTAATCATCATCAGTTAAATTACTCAACAATTGAGAAGGAAACCTTAGCACTCTTACTGGCATTGCAACATTTTAATGTTTATGTGGGGGCCAGTAGAGTTCCGGTGGTGGTTTATACGGACCATAATCCGCTATTCTTTTTGAGTAAGATGTACAATCACAATCAATGCTTGATGAGAAGGGCATTAATGGTGCAACCGTACAATTTAGAGATCCGCCATAAAAAAGGATCTGAAAATGTAGTTGCTGATGCTTTGTCATGGGGTTAAGCGCAAATCTGAACGAAATTCAGGCGATGCCTCGGTAGAAAGAGAAATTGGTTCAAATTTAGGCATTGAGAATGGTGGACCTACCTCCTCAACAACAGTCACTGGAGTAGCCCAATCACTGACTGGCATTCATAACGAAGGGCTTCCTGCAGCACCTATCGCTGGACCAGCTGCTTCCTCACGAACAGCCTCCAAAGAAGAAAAAATACCTTTATCGACTAAAGCAGACACAATACAAGCTTTAACCTCCACTTTACGCAGTGTTTTAGAAACAGAAACCCCATAGTGCTGAGCAATCAGAAGCAGATAATTTTTTCGACACGCCTCTAAACTCCCAACACCAGGTTGATCTGTGAATTAAATGAATTCACAGATCAACCTGGTGTTGGGAGTTTTAGGAAAATCCACACACACTCCGGTCTTCAGAGGGTACCGATTAAGAGAACTCTCTCCCCTGGAATACCTTCAAACAAAACAAACTAAAATAAAGAAAAAAACAATAAACAGTAAACCGTAGCCAGAACTGGTGCTAAGCACAGCCCCGTGGGCTTACTCTAACTGACCAGAGAATGTGTAGGAAAAACCCTCGCTGCACACCAAACAAAATGAATTACTTGTAGCCGACTCTCAGGACACAATTACTTACAACCGTAATATCCTGGACCTATCCCGGACGAGCCCCCATTTATGTTACAAACCCACCTTAAATATGCTTGTTAGAAAAGGGGGAACGCAACATAAAAGGACACACGAGACAAGAAAGGCATTTTTATCAATTTATTCACATCTCACACGTGTCACCATAAACAACTGGGAGGACGAATCCAAACCCAACACAAACTTAATCCTAATAAACGAACAAAAACACAGACTAACAAGAACACCAAAATAAACACAAACACAGCTACCAACTGGACAGGTCGCACATCAAGCTCAGCCGAATGCAGCTCGTCATCAACATTAAGCTGGCAGCACTAGACATCGAAAACTTCTCAAAGGTGCACAACACTTCTTTAAACTCAGTGACTAAAGTGGTCGGGTGGCTGGAATAAGATGGAAACAGCACAATCAGCCAGCACTCACAGTTACTCTCCCTCCGTCCTATATTCGACTCTCAGCGTCATTAACGAATAGGCAGCAGGTGTACAGGGGCGGAGCTTACCCTCGGAAGAAAGGAAAATGAACCAAAATCAATACAAAAAGACAACACAGATTACAGAAGGAGTGCAGAGTGCTGACCTTGGGTTAGAAAGGGTATAAAAGAGAGCTGACTGTTTAGTCTTTAGGAAGCACTCTGCAGACATTCAGGATGGCTGTATGATTGTTGACTCTTCTTTTGTCTCTTATTCAGAGTTGATTAAAAAACTGCCACAACAATTGGTGTCAGAAGTGGGATTCCTTGGATGTGCCTTCTGGACCCTGAGAGTGGACGGTGACTGATCATCCTGGACGTTAGAGTCACAGCCCTACCCCGAGGGAGAGGGGCCAACCGCTGGGGGCCCAGGAGGGGCACCACTGGGATCAGAAAAACGAACCAGAGGTGGCACGAGAGTTTTGGGGTAAGAGACAAATTTTAAATTTGGGGAGAATTTTGGTTGAATGATAACAGGGAAAAAAGGATAAACCATAACGGTTGGCTGGCTCTGTGGTGATGCAGTGTGATTGAAGTTTATGGGAGAGATCTATAATAATTTTAATACAGGTTGATGTAAAATTACAGACAATGACTGAAAAACTTGTGAGTTGCAAAAATATATAAATAGTGACAGCGGGTTTAAAGAACAAAAATGTATAATACATATTTCCTGTTCCTCGCACTCTTGCAAAACTCTTGCAAAATGTTTATTGGACTGAATGTTGGGTTGGTGAAAACACTATAGGTAAGATAATTGGTGTTAATATGTTGAAAACCCTAGAAGATGATGTTTTGGTTTCAAAAGATAAGCTTGGGCTGAGCTGTAATAAAACAATTTGCTTATCTGAATCGATGTCGTGTTTGCTGTTAGTTGTGGTGAAAGCATTTTGTGAGAGAAAACACGTTGCAATGACGAGATCACTGCATTCACGCGATAAACAGACTGTCTGATCTTTGCAGTGTCTCATCACTGCAGCCTTTCATGTGAAATGCTATAATCAACACTTTCACGATTCGTTAATATCGACAGCTGTAATGGTAAAAAAAAACGTAGTAAAAGTATTCCACATGTGTTACGAAGTTCGTAGAATAAGGAGGAAGAAGACGGGGCTTGTGTTTATTCAGAACTCTCAGATACAAACTAAATAAACTCGCGCTCACAGCGCTCTCAACAACTCAGTACAATATAACTTTCTCAGCAATCTTTCTCCAGCTCTCCATCTCTCTGGTCCACGAGTGTCCGTCTCTCTGGCAGTGCTTGCAGAACTTGCTAAACCACGCAACAAATTTAATTTCTAGCCAAGTCTTACATTGAGCTAGAGAGAAGGTAAAAGTTTATGAAAATGCAGTGTACAAGTCCCGAATGCCTCAGAGTCTCTCTCTCATTCAAAGTCAGCTAAAAGCTGTTATCTGAGACTGTGTCATAGTGATAAGATATTTATAGTAAAAGCACAGGGCATCAGTTGAAAATAATGGACAATGATTTGTTAAAAGTAAGGATTACCATTAAGAGGGCAATGATAAATATTTCAGGTAAAACGAAATGTCTAAAAATAAGATGTTTGTAAAATACAGACTTTAAATGAACTGAAATATTAGACTAATCTATTCTATGACCAGTAACACCTTTGTCTGATCTTAGCCTCCACCATGTACAAAACCGATGGCTTGGGTTATAGAGGTAGTCAAACATTAAATTGAATGAACAGTTGTTAAATTCACTGAGTATAATCTACACACTGGTTACAGCTTTGAAGAGGTATGATGGATTTTAGTGATTAAATTGTGCTGTAATTAACCTGTCTCCATGTTTTACCAATAGTAAGCCGACCAAATGGCTCTGGTGACTCTTGAACACACTTTCCCAAAAGATTTTGATAAATTATTGAGTATGATTAAGCATAATGTCACGAGATAAAGATGAGTGAACGAGCTGATTGAATGTGATATGAATTGATAATTATGTCGTTTTGATGAAGTGTTTTTAACATTAACAAACTTAGATTTATGTTCATTAATGGTTAAATATGATGTGGGCTATGATGATTGAAAATGGGTCTGTTGGAAATATTAAGTTTAACAAAAGGGTTCTTGAGTAAAAATTCAAGTCTACGTTTTAGTGGAAATAATGATTGAGATGGATGATATGAATGTTTTCTTTTATTTTCGATTTTTGAAGAAGAAAGGTATAGGATGTGAAGTAATTAAGGTGGTACATGCTATATGTGTGTAGACTGTAAAACTGAAGGATGTCTTATGTAGAGACTTAAAGTGCTTAGATGGATTATTATCTATCTTACTTATTTTTGTCGTTTAGTTTGAGTTAGACCACTATTGTGTTTTTAACCCCAAAAAGGTCTGTTATGATTTTGCTTAATCAATAGAACCACTGATTGTTTGTTTCCTCATGTATGTTTTCTAAAGTGTGTATTTGGTCTCTGAGGAGTGACTGAGGGTCTGTCCTAGGGATGTGTGATGTGTCGCTAAACACTTGATAGCAACAAGTTGTCGTGTGTTTGGATTTTGGAGGTATCACACACCCCAAACCAGAGGTTAAATTGGGCCGGGTCACACCGGAACACACCCTGCCGGAGCTCAGCTCCGTCTCCTTCAGCACAAAATATTGTTATTCGACTTGAATTATTTTTCATCTCCTGGCAAATACATGGCATATGAGACTGAATAATTAGCAAGACTACACAGAGACACCCAGGCTACATGGTATTATCAGACGTCATAATGCACTAATCACTGCGTTCTCTGGTTCGGCACCCTGCCCACAGCCGTCAAGGTAAAACCGTCACAATTCTAAGCGTAACAGCGACGTTACCATGGAAACCCGCGAACGGCTAGAGCAGCGATCGGGAACCTATGGCTCGCCAGGTCTCTCACCCTTTACCAACAAATTATAGATTAAAAAATGAGACACACACATCAACAGAGATCCGCTCTCTGCAGAAAAAAAGCAGTTGTACAGCCTACCGAAGTTAATGGCAAGTTTATGATAATAATATTCAAGTTTTACCGGCCACGCACGTTCAGTGCTGTTTGCGAGTGTCACGAGTCGCGACAGCAATCAACTAACCACATACGTTTCTATGTGTAACAGCTCCTGCACTGGGATTCAAGCAGCTGTAGCTTGTTTAAGCTAACCGAAAACCATTTTCAGAACAGCAGCGAAAAATGTAAAAGTAGGCTATATAAACTTTAATATAGGCCTATCCTTTTATTGAAACCGGTGCTTTGGTGTGCAAAGAGACATTTCGAAACATTTCCCCCGCTGGTAATTTCGCTTTTGCCGCAGAAACCCTTGTGATAAATAAATGTGTTGTATTTATGATAAACCACGCAGATTTCTGTTGACGAAAATAAATAATAGCCTTTGTCTTCGGTTGCGCACCTAAATGGCCAAATAAACAGAAATATATCAAAATGCCAAGTCGAGTATTCACATAAACACAGTAGATGTTCACACACACAGAGGATTTATGCTCATCAGTTGGTCAACCTCACAGTGAAAGCCCTGCACAATTAATTCCATATTGCAACTTATTTATTGTTTGCTGCATATTTGTTTGTTTTTAATTATGGACCTAATAATTACTACTGTTGACATTTTATTGAAAAAAAGCATGTTATTTTAATAATTATTTTATTTTATTTTATTTTTTTATACTGTGGCTCTTTTGGAAAAATGCATTTACCAAAAATGAAAAAATGGCTCTTTGGTCAAAAAAAAAAGTCCCTGACCCCTGGGCTAGAACGATTGAGCAGCTACCATTGAATTCCTTTGTTCACAGTCTTGAACCATTGACTTTTATTATTTTATTTTTTTTGCGGTTTTCAAACGTTTTTGGGGGGGCCGAATCAAATGTTTTCTGGTCACGATTAAATAAAAAATAAAATAACATAAACTGCCAAAGAAATTGGCCCTGATTCTCTTAAATCAACATAATTTTCTTGTTTAAAAAGATGTTTACATATTTGCTAAACAATTTTTTCAAACATGTTCAATTTCATACATTTTTGGTGTAAAAACACATTAAGTCATTTTACGGCGCGATTTTGAATGATGACCATTTACCGTAAACAGAGCTGCCAACTCTCACGCATTGGCCATGAGACACACGCATTTGACGGTCAACCCGGTCGGTCAAATGCCTGAAAGATGAGTTTATCTATAGATCTACCTGTTGAGCCGCTCGTGATCGACTAGTTATGCTTTTGGGGAGGGGGTTCAAGATAAATGTGCAAATAAATACAGTGTAGCGCGACCAAAAGCTATATTCCGTTTTGGATTCTGACGAGAACGAGCCTATAATGAGTGAAGCGATGCGGTGTGACACTCAGCTCAATATGCAGGCGCGCTCCACTCAATAAAAGCATACGTTTTTGTAAAAGTGACCGTTAGACACAGGTGGAGTGAGTTGAACGCGGCGATTTAAAGGTCGAGGCTTGTGAAACAGACAGTGCGAGAGGAGAGTTCTGGAATGTATTGAATATCCTGGATGCTTGCACAAGGTGGGAAGTTGGAGGAAGTCGGAGGGCATGAGCTGGTTAGTGAATGGGTCAGGATGGCAGAATCTTGGTATGAGGATGTTGATGATATGGATAGTGAGGAGTGGATAGCTGTTGGTGGTGAGAAGGAGAGGGGTAGAGGAAGAAGGCAGAGAGAAGGGTGTAATGATAGGACTAATGTAAGTCAAAAAAGGGGGTTGGAGGAGAATAGTGGTGGGGCAAACGAGCGAATGGTGCGGAGGAAGGTGGAGGATGGAGTATTCCAAGTTATCCTTATGTTTAGGAAAGAAGATGAGCATACGCTTCAGTCCAATTGCACGTACCCAAGAATTAAAAAAAAATAGAAATGGCAAAAATACTTTGTGATGGAAACATTATGATAACATGTAAAACGGAGGAACAAAGGAAGAAAGCACTACTCATTGGAAACATATGTAAAAAGAAGGTAGCGGATAAAGTAATAAATGGAAGGAAGGGAACTCAAGGAGTAATATGGAGCATTCCAATTGAAGAAGATCTGGACAACATCAAAAAGAACATTCAAGGAGGAAATGTAAAGAATATAAGGAGATTAAATAAAATGATAAATGGGGAAAGAGTGGCAAGCTTGTCGGTTTTAATTGAGTTTCAAGATGATAAACTTCCGGAGAGGGTCAACGTGGGATACATGAGCTATCCAGTCAGAGAATATGTTCCACCACCTCTTAGGTGTTACAAATGTCAAAGGTATGGGCATATTGCTGCTGTGTGTAAAGGTAAACAAAGATGCCCAAAATGTGGAGGAGAGCATAGATATGAAGAATGTGGAAAATGTGAAGGCAAAATGTTGTAACTGTGGTGGGGATCATAATGTAGCATGTGGAGGATGTGATGTAAGGAAAAAAGCAGTGGAAGTCCAGAAAGTCAAAATAAATAACAACATAAGCTTTGCCGATGCAGTGAAAATAATTCAGGGAGGGGGAGAAACAATGAAGGAAATTCCGTGGGAGGAAAAAGAAATTTGAGGGACATTTCAGTGAGCGTGGAGAATTTAATTCTGTTTATAGCACATGTCATTAATTGTACAGATCAAGCGAGACAAAATTAAAGTAATCATGAAAGGTGCTGAGAAATTTCAAACAGTCAAACACATTTCATGGGAACAAATCAATAGAAGACTTGAATCTGAAGGAAAATCTTCCAGCCAGAATGGACAAGGTTAATGCTTATTTGTCAGTGGAATGCAAGAAGTTTAGTATCTAATGGACAGGAATTTAAAGGTTTTATTAATGAGTAAGAAACAAAACCAGATATAATTTGCATAAAGGAAACATGGTTAAAACCATCATTAGATTTTATAATTACAGGTTATGATAGCATCCGGAGAGACAGAAACAATGGTTGTGGTGGAGGGTGTGCAACATTTATTAAGCAAAATATAGAGTACAAGGTATTGGCTAGAGGGAAAGAACTAGAATTTATCATAATGGAGGTATGGACAGAGGAGGGTAATATTAAAATAGTAAATTATTATAATCCTTCAGTCAGAAATTAACCTTAGGAAATTTGGAGGAATTATTAATGCACTTAGAAGGCAAGGTTATTTGTTGTGGAGATGTTAATGGCCATAATACATTGTGGGATAATTGTAATGATAAGAATGAAGAAGTTATAGAAGAATTCATGGATGAGAAAAATCTAGTATGTGTTAATAATGGAGAAGGTACCAGAATAAATGTTATAAATGGGAAAGAGACAGCGGTGGATATCACCCTTGTTTCTGAATCAATAGCAGGAGTATGTTGGTGGGAAGTTAAAAAAGAAAGCACAATGGGGAGTGACCATTATCCAATTTTTGTTGAAATAGGTACAAGAGTGGAAACTAATGAGATAAACAGATCAGAAGGATGGGTATTTCACAAAGCAGACTGTGTTAAATTTAGAGAAGTTAGTGAAGTAATAATGGGTGAAATTAATAATATTAATCAGGGAACAGAGAAGTTAAATCAGGGTATTAGTGGAGCTATAATTGAAGCTGCAGTTCAGTCAATTCCAAGGCGTACAGGAAGAAAAAGAGGATTGTTCCGTGGTGGACCGAAGAATATGGAAGAGTCTGTGGCGAGGGGGACGAGTGAGCGAGAACTTGCGTCTTACGGGTGTCGAACGACATGAGGGTACGTAATTAATGACAGAATTTTCTATTTTGGGGGAACTAACCCTTTAAAGTAGGGCAGAACTTTTCTAGGAATATGATTGTAGAGAATGGTACACCACAAGGAAGCATAATTAGTCCCTTATTATTTTCTATTATGATTAATGATGTATTTCCAAGTATTGAGAAAGGAATAGGATTCTCCCTTTTTGCAGATGACGGAGCAATTTGGAAACGTGGAAGGAATGTGGATTTTATTGTTAGGAAAATGCAAATAGCTATTACTGAAGTTGAAAAATGGTCATATCAGTGGAGGTTTCGATTTTCTGTTGAAAAGGAAGGTTAACAAGTGGCTAAAATTAAAATTATATGATCAAGATATAGAAAGAGTTTCTTGTTTTTAGGGGTATGGTTTGATGAGAAACTCATATTTAAAATACATATTGAGAAAATGAATAAATGCAAGAAAGTACAGAATTTAATGAGATGTTTGGTGGGTAAGGACTGGGGGGCCGAAAGGTTGGCATTGGGAAGTATATATACTGGACTAATACGTTCAGTATTTGATTATGGATGTATAGTATTTCAATCGGCTTCTTCTAGCATGCTGAAGGAATTGGACAAGATTCAATATAAGGCATTAAGGTTATTAACGGGCTATAAGGTCCACACCTACTGCGGCATTACAGATTGAAACAGGGGAAATGCCCTTAGAACTTAGGAGAATGCAATTGTCATTGAATTACTGGGTCAGTATACAAGGACATACTACAGATCATCCAGCAAAAGATGATGTTGGGATAAAGAAAAGTTTGAAATCAAGAGTTTTGGATGGATGATACCTAAAGTGACGAAAGAAATGGAAATAAATGAGATGCCCATTAGTCCAACAGTTCCATGGTCTGTAATTCCCCAATGGTTATTACCACAGCCCAATGTGGACATGTCACTGTTAGAAAAAAGAGACAAGGACCAGGGGGATAGATATAATGCTCGAATGGTACAGATGTGTATTCAAAGTAATTATTTTAGTTATGTCTTGATTTATTCAGATGCATCAAAAGATATAGAAAATAGAGTAGGCGGGGCATTCACAGTAATAGATTTCAATGTCAAAGTTAACAAAAGAATATCAGCTAATCTATCAGTATACACAGGAGAAATGATTGCAATCGTATTGGCATTACAGTGGGTTGGGGAGAATAGACCATTGAGGGCACTTATATGTTCTGACTCAAGTTCATCATTAATGACAATAGAAAGTGGTCATACCGAGAGCAGATCTGATGTACTGATTGAGAGCCTTCAGACATTATATAGGATTCAGATGATAGGTTTAAATGTATATTTCTGTTGGATACCAGCTCATATAGGAGTGTGCTAAGGAAGCCACAGGAAAATCAGATATAGACATGAAATTAAATAATAGTAAGACTGAGATTAAGTTTTTAATTAAACAACAAGTGAAAAATAGATGGCTTTATAACATCCAAAGAAATGTTGGTAAAGGTAGAATAACAAGGAGAAATAGAAAGGAAGAATCAATTATATCTAGACTTCGATTTGGACATACAGCACTTAACAGTACCTTGAATAAAATAGGGAAACACCAGACAGGAGAATGGGAATATTGTAATCAAGAAGAGACTGTGGAACATGTTATATTGAAATGTCCTAAGTACAAAAATTAAAGGAGAATATTGGTTTTTAATTTGAAAAGAATTAAGATGAAGTTTGACTTGACAAAGATATTGCAAAATAACTCGTATGATGAATGTATTGCTTTTTTAATGCTATATCTGAAAAGGACTGATCTAGATAAAAGAATATAGGTACATAGGAGGTATTTGGAAAAGGTATGTTGCGATCTTACCAGCAGGTGGCAGTAATGCACCTTCAAGTTGTATGCCAACCGCCATAAAAATCAAGAAGAAGAAGTGCTGTTTGGTGAGTGCATGTCAAGGTAAACCAAGGTTTATTTTCAAGTTTACATGTTCAGTTGGTTTATTCTAGGATTGATTTACCTTTAAATAAAACTGGACTTGGGTTCCTCACCCTTTAAAACATGCCTATTGTAAGTCCACTCAAAGGTGAGCATTAGGTTGTCACTCTTACTGCACCACAAGAGGACAAGGTACCTCAATAGGCATTTAAGTTGTCTGCATAATGTAAACCAAACTCGTGCACTTAAGTATTTAAGACTTAAAAACTTCTGGTTTTAGAGCCTATGCTACTATAGAGAAGACCTTTTTAATAAAGCTTTAATGAAAATGTTCTGGCTGCAGGCCATTTAAAGAAAGAGAAAAGACAATGCTTTGAATGCGTCCTGATCGATTGCTCCGGTCTGCCTCCTGTCTGCCGGTTGCAGTATTTGCAGCTCTGTACAGCTTTGCTTTTGAATCTCTATTTGATATCTTTCCTTGTTTTTTATACTGCTAAATATAACTTAATCATCACCATATATTGTTTAATATTGCCTATCATGTTAAAATTGACATTGTTAGCTTTTAATCTAAATCACTATCACAACGTGTTAGCATTTCACAACGCGTTAGCATTTCACTAGCCTGTTAGCCTGCCATACGTGCATCCGGGTTTCCTGTTTTTGTCTCTCGTGCCTTTACTAGTCCATCAAACAACTGTGGTAAGTTGGATTAATCAACAAATACGGTAAGCCATGTCTTCTCCTTTTATTGTCAGCTGTCAAGTCAAGTCAAGTCAACTTTATTTATATAGCGCTTTTTACAATGCAGATTGTTTCAAAGCAGCTTCACAGTGTTAAACAGGAAAATAATGAACAGAATTTGATTCGGCTGTACAGCCGCTCTGGAGAAAACGGTGATGTCATCAGCTCATTTCAATTATCATATATATTCAAGTAATGTAGTTGATATAACTTAGTTTAGTAATTAAATTTATTTGGATATTTATTTGAAAATTGTATGTCCCCAACTGAGCAAGCCAGAGGCAACATGTTTCATGTTTAGTATATCTGTCTCCGTTGGTGAACAGGGCTTCACATGTGATAAATGTAAGGAGATAGTCAGGCTGACGGAGAAGATTTCAGAATTAGAGACACGCATCCAGACTTTATTTGAGAGTAGTGAGAACGAAACAGCTTTAGACACTGCTTTGGATGCGACTAGCTTAGTGAAATCTGTACATTGTTCGGTTCCGGCTGTAGAGCCCGTGCAGCAGGGCAACTGGGTGACGGTGAGACGGCATAGTCGCGGATCAAAAAACCACTCTTCCATTCCGATTAGAACATCAAACAGGTTCTCCCCACTCACTGAGAATCCTGTTGAAAGTGCCCTAGTTATTGGTGATTCTATTACACGGAACGTGAAAATAGAGACACCAGCCACCATAGTCACATGTTTACCGGGAACCAGAGCGCCTGACATCAAAGCAAATTTAAAAGTGCTGGCTAATGCTAATCGTAAATTCTCTAAGATTATTATTCATGTCGGCACAAATGATGTTCGACTTCGCCAGTCGGAGATCACCAAAATTAACATTAAAGAGGTGTGTGAACTCGCAAGTACGATGGCTAATCGTATTTTTTGTTCTGGTCCCCTCCCCGTTAAAAGGAGTGATGAGATACTTAGCAGACTATCATCACTCAATGGCTGGTTGTCTAAGTGGTGTCCGCAAAATAACATAGGGTTCATAGACAATTGGAAAAGCTTTTGGGGCAGACCTGACCTGTTGAAAAGAGATGGTATCCATCCCTCCTGGGGTTGGTGCCGCTCTTCTCTCTAGTAATTTGGCACATAGTCTTAAAGCTAAACCTTGACTAACTAGGGCCCAGGTCAGGAAGCAGACGGACTGGTTTATCCGACCGTCTGCTAGCTGTCTCACGTCACAGAAGTCAGATAAATCCCAGCACATAAAGACTCTTTCACCTCGATATTATCACATAGAGACTGTGTCTGTTCCACGAATTAGTAAATACAAAAAACCACCAAAACTATTCAACAGTAAAAATTTAATTGATGTCCAACAAATAAACAACAGATATAATACAGATGAACAAATGATAAAGCTCGGGCTGCTGAATATTCGATCCCTTTCCTCAAAAAACGCTTATTGTTAATGATATGATTACAGATAATAATCTAGATGTGCTGTGTTTGACCTGGCTAAAACCTGGCTAAAACCTGACGACTACATTACTTTAAATGAGTCCACCCCACAAGATTATTGTTATAAACACGAGCCGCGTCTGAAAGGTAAAGGGGGAGGTGTTGCTGTAATTTATAATAATATCTTCAGTATTACTCAGAAGTCTAGTTTCAAATATAATTATTTTGAAGTTTTGGTGCTTTACGTAACGTTATGTAGTGAAATTGATAAATCCTGTTTAACATTTGTGTTGGCTACTGTATATAGGCCACCAGGGCACAATACACACTTTATCAGAGAATTTGCTGATTTTTTTATCAGAGTTAGTACTGGCTACAGATAAAGTCCTAATTGTTGGTGATTTTAATATCCATGTAGGCAATGAAAAAGACGCATTGGGATTGGTATTTAGAGATGTAACAATGTTCGGGTGGGTGTGGAAGAAGACACAGGGGTCGGCTGGTTTCAGGCACACAGGTATTAATTTATTATCAACCTTATCTCCGTCGTATACAATTGTGCCCTTGGCACCTCATGAAAAAGTCCTCAGTTTCACCGGTTTGGTCACGCAGTCCCTCTCTGCTTTTCTTTCCCTCTCTGTCCTGTGTGCCTGCACGATCTGCTCCTCTCTCTCCCGTCCTCGCTTCCTGCTTGGCCTTATATCCTGTTTCTCCACGCCAATCACTGAAACAAGAGACAGGTGTTTCTCATTTGGTCTTGATTTCCTTACGTGCCGCTCGTCTCCTGACTCTCTCTCCCGTCACAGACCTCGCTAAACCACGGCCCCCTCGCCACATACCCCCACCGCCCGACTCAGGCCGGGGAGCCATCCGGCCTGCAGCCTCCCCCCCCCCATTTCTGGAAAGGAAGTCAGCCACCACCATCTGTACACCCGGCCTGTGAACCACCTTGAACTTAAATGGCTGTAACGCCAGATACCAACGGGTGATCCGCGCGTTGGTATCCTTCATGCGGTGGAGCCATTGGAGAGGGGCGTGGTCCGAACAGAGAGTGAACTCCCTCCCCAGGAGATAGTAACGGAGGGTCAGAACGGCCCACCGGATTGCCAAACACTCCTTTTCAATGGTGCTGTACATCGTCTCCCTCTTGGAGAGCTTCCGACTGATGTACAGCACCGGCCGCTCCTCCCCCTCCCTCTCCTGGGTCAGAACCGCGCCCAGCCCCCTTTCCGACGCGTCCGTCTGTAACATAAAAGGGAGAGAAAAATCAGGCGATTGCAAGAGCGGTCCGCCACACAGAGCAGCCTTCACCTGGGTAAAAGCCTGCTGGCACATCTCTGACCACTGGACTGGGTCTGGTGCTTCCTTTTTAGTGAGGTCAGTCAGAGGGCTAGTGAGGTCCGAATAATTAGGAACAAATCTCCTATAATATCCCGCTAGCCCCAGGAACTGTCTCACCTCCTTTTTGGTCTTGGGTCTAGGGCAGGTCGCAACTGCTGCCGTTTTGTCAATTTGAGGACGCACCTGTCCATGACCCAAGTGGAAACCCAGATACCTAACCTCTACGCGCCCAATCGCACACTTCTTCGGGTTGGCCGTCAGCCCGGCCAGTCTCAGCGATCTCAGGACGGCCCGTACATGCTCCATATGCCGCTGCCAATCATTACTATAGATAATGATATCGTCCAGGTACGCAGCGGCATATGTCGCATGTGGCCTCAGAATTTTATCCATGAGACGCTGAAACGTGGCCGGAGCCCCGAACAACCCGAACGGAAGTGTTACAAATTGGTGCAATCCAAACGGCGTCGTAAAGGCTGTTTTTTCTTTGGATAAAGGCGTTAAGGGGATCTGCCAATATCCCTTTGTTAAATCCAGTGTCGAATAAAAATGAGCTGTGCCCAGCCGATCGAGCAGCTCATCAACCCTTGGCATTGGATATGCGTCGAATTTCGACACAGCGTTCACCTTGCGATAATCCACACAGAATCGGACTGAGCCGTCTGTTTTAGGAACTAAAACTATCGGGCTGGCCCAATCACTGTAGGATTCTTCTATTACCCCCATGTCCAGCATCGCTTCTAATTCTTCCTGAACCACTTTTCTTTTGTGTTCAGGTAACCTATATGCGAACCACCACGCCCGGCTCGGTCTCAATATGGTGCTGAATGAGGTTGGTTCGACCCGGTAGGGGCGAGAACACATCTGAAAAAATTTCTTGCAACTGGGCTATGTCAGCGAGTTGGTACGGCGAGAGATGATCTCCCCCTGGGGCCAGAGCGAGGGATGTACCTTTTGTGTTCACCTCTGGCCCGAGATCCTCCTCCCCACTTATAGCCGTGGCCAACATCACTGACTCCGCCTCGCTCCATTTTTTTAGGAGATTAAGGTGGTATATTTGATGTGCCCCGCTCCTATCCGATCGAATCACCTCATAATCGAGATCCCCTATTTGCCGTGTGACCACAAACGGTCCTTGCCACTTGGCGAGTAATTTAGAGGTAGACGTGGGGAGTAATACAAGCACTTTATCTCCCTGTGAAAATTTACGCAGTTTCGTTCCCCTATTGTATAGCCGACTTTGTCTGTCTTGAGCCTGTAACAAGTTCTCCATTGACAGCCGCCCCAATGTGTGGAGTTTTGTTCTCAGGTCCATGACATACTGAATTTCGTTTTTCCCTTGCGATGGTCCGTCCTCCCAAACTTCTCTAAGCACGTCCAACACCCCCCGGGGCTGACGTCCATAGAGAAGCTCAAACGGGGAAAACCCCGTGGAGGCTTGCGGGACCTCACGTACGGCGAACAACAGGGGTTCTAACCATTTATCCCAATTTTTGGCGTCTTCTTGTACAAACTTCCGAATCATTGTCTTCAAAGTGCGATTAAATCGTTCCACCAACCCATCCGTCTGTGGGTGATAGACGCTGGTGCGGATCGATTTAATGCCCAATAATCCGTAAAGTTCGCGTAAAGTTCGTGACATAAACGCCGTGCCTTGATCAGTGAGGATCTCTTTCGGTATCCCCACACGGGAGATTAAACTAAACAATGCCTCCGCAACACTCTTTGCAGAAATGGTACGGAGGGCTACTGCTTCGGGGTATCGTGTTGCATAGTCCACCATGACCAATGCAAAACGGTGCCCCCGTGCGGATCGCTCCAATGGTCCGATGAGGTCCATACCAATTCTTTCAAAGGGGACCTGCATAAGGGGGAGCGGGCGCAATGGCGCTTTTGAAAAGGCTGGTGGATTTACCAGCTGACATTCACGACAAGACGCGCACCATCTGCGCAGGTTCTCGTGAATGCCTGGCCAAAAAAACCGGACCATTAAACGATTCAGTGTGGCCCCCTGACCCAGATGACCGGCCATAGGATTTGCATGAGCCGCCTGAAAAAGCATTTCCCGACGGCTTTTTGGTACTAACAATTGGGTTGTATCTTGTTTTGACTGAGTGTCCTGGGTCACTCGATACAACCGGTCCTTTAATATGGCAAAATACGGATATGACAGCGGTTGCTCAGGATGGAGAGCCTGTCCGTCGATCGACCGGACCTGTGCAAACGCATTTTTGAGCGACTCATCCTGGGATTGCTCCAGAGGAAAATCATCGCGGTCAGTGAGGATCAGCCTCTCTACTCCACTCGATTCCTCTGCAGCGATCCCCGATGGTCCCGGCTCAGTCTCGCCAACCTGCACATCCGCCCTCTCTCCCCGCCCTCTTCTTCCCCAAGAGACATCCGCACATAGATACTCCAATAAACTACCGAATGCTGGCCAATTTGTCCCCAAAATTAACGGATGTCGGAGGTGCGAGCTAACCGCCACCTCCACTCTATGTTTTTGTCCCCGAAATTGTATTATAGCCGTCACCAGCGGATAACTCACCACGTCCCCGTGCACACCGTACCTTAACCATGCGGCTATTATCCAATGCCAACGATTGTATCAGGCTTTGATGGATAGAGGTCTGGTTACACCCTGAATCCACCAAAGCCGGATAGGTACCCCCCTGGATACTTACTGGTATTTGGTACAGTCCGGCTCGGTCAGGGGCAGCCTGTGGCGCATCCGGGACCCGGATCAGTGTCCCCACTTCCATTACTGGACACCGATCTATAAAGTGACCCGGGTCCCCACACCGCCAACAGGCCGGCCCAAACTTCCCCGCCGCCCCAGTGGCGGGAAGGGAATCAAGGGATTGGCGTGGAGAAAAAGGGGAAGCGGGACCGGAGACTGGAGGGAACCCGGTTGGCTCCCGGCCTCTAGGGGCCGCTCGTGAGCCCGAGGCTCCGCCCTGGCTGTCCTCGAACCGCCCTCTGGGCGGCCCTCGCGACTGGAACCCTCCCCTCGTCCGGGGAGCTGGAACGGGCCTAGGGGAAGACAGAGAGTTATGAGTCGGGGGATAGAGAGAGAGAGAAGCCGCCGGTAGGGGTTCGCCGACCCCAGGGCACGCCACCATTTGGTCCTCCGCCAGTTCGATGGCTCTGTCCAGCGACGCCGGCCGGTGGCACTGGACCCATTGCGCGGTCTTCCTGGGCAGCCGCGCAATAAACTGCTCCAGGGCCACCCTATCGATGATCTGGTCGGCGGTCGGCTGGTCGGCCATCAGCCATCTGCGGCAGGCATCCCGGAGCTGCTGAGCCATCACGAAGGGCCGGGTATTCTCCCCCAGTGTCAGCGATCGGAACCGCTGACGATGTTGCTCGGGGGATAGCCCGACCCGCTGTAGTATGGCCCGTCGCAGGTCGTCATAGACCAGGAGGTTCTGGACTGGGAGTTGTTGGGCCGCTATCTGCGCCTCCCCAGACAGTAGTGGGATGAGGCGCACCGGCCAGTCCATTCGCTGCCACCCACATGCCTCCGCGGACCGCTCGAACAAATCCAGGAACGCTTCCGGGTCGTCCTGCGGTCCCATCTTTGTGAGCTGCATGTGGGTGGATTTGGCCGGGGTGGATGTTGCTCCCCCGGCTGGAACCTCCCGATCAAAGCAGCTCCGGAACAGCTCGCGGTCCTGTTGCTGGGCCAGGAAGAGCGCCTGGAAACGCCGTTCCTGCTCTTCCCGGATCTCCAGCATTGACTGATGTTGTTCCCGATGCAGGCCCGCGAGCGCCTGGACGACGTCCGCAAATGGCGTCCCTGGCGGTGTTTGCATGGCGGCGGCTCGGTCCTCTTCCTTCCCGGGTTTCGGCACCACTGTAACAATGTTCGGGTGGGTGTGGAAGAAGACACAGGGGTCGGCTGGTTTCAGGCACACAGGTATTAATTTATTATCAACCTTATCTCCGTCGTATACAATTGTGCCCTTGGCACCTCATGAAAAAGTCCTCAGTTTCACCGGTTTGGTCACGCAGTCCCTCTCTGCTTTTCTTTCCCTCTCTGTCCTGTGTGCCTGCACGATCTGCTCCTCTCTCTCCCGTCCTCGCTTCCTGCTTGGCCTTATATCCTGTTTCTCCACGCCAATCACTGAAACAAGAGACAGGTGTTTCTCATTTGGTCTTGATTTCCTTACGTGCCGTTCGTCTCCTGACTCTCTCTCCCGTCACAGACCTCGCTAAACCACGGCCCCCTCGCCACAAGAGACATTCTAAACTCTATTGGAGTTAGGCAACACGTATCAGGACCCACTCATCGCCGTAATCATACTCTAGACCTAATATTGTCACATGGAATAAATGTTGATACAAATGAAAATCTGCAGCAGAGTGATGACATATCAGATCATTACCTAGTATCATGTATACTTAATTTAGCAAAGGCTGCAAAGCCATGCCCTCGCTTCAAATATGGCAGGACTATCACTGCTGAGACTAAAGATTTCTTTATAAATAAACTTCCTCATCAGTTTCATCTCCTCAGCATCCCAGATAGCCCAGAGGAACTGGATGTTGCAACAGAAACTATTGACTCTCTCTTTTCCAGCACTTTAGACACAGTTGCTCCTCTGCGCTTAAAGAAGATTAAAGAAAATAGTCCAACGCCGTGGTACAACGAGCACACCCGGGCCCTTAAAACAGCAGCCAGAAAAATGGAGCGCAGCTGGAAGAAAACAAACTGGAAGTTTTTCGCATTTCGTGGAAAGAGAGCATGATTTCATACAGAAAGGCCATAAAAACTGCTAGATCTGCTTATTTCTCGACTCTCTTAGAAGAAAACAAACACAACCCTAGGTATTTATTCGATACAGTGGCTAAATTAACCAAAAATAAAGCTTCAACTTCTGATGTCTGCCAACAGCACAGCAGTAATGACTTTATGAACTTCTTTACTTGTAAGATTGATAATATTAGGAAAAAAATTATAACCATGCAGCCGTCTACTACTGTATCACATCAGACAGAGCATTGTAGTGTCACTGAGGAAAAATTACATTCATTCACTGCTATAGGAGAAGAAGAATTGGCTAAACTCGTTAAATCATCTAAATCAACAACATGTATGCTCGACCCTATACCGACTAAACTACTAAAAGAGATGCTTCCAGAGGTCATAGATCCTCTTCTTAATATCATTAATTCATCCTTGACTTTAGGATATGTACCGAAAACTGTTAAGTTGGCTATTATTAAACCACTTATTAAAAAACCGCAACTTGACCCTACAGAATTAGTCAATTACAGGCCAATCTCAAATCTACCCTTTCTGTCAAAAATACTAGAAAAGGCAGTGTCCTCACAATTATGCTCCTTTTTAGAAAGAAATGGTATCTGTGAGGTTTTCCAGTCAGGATTTAGACCGCATCATAGTACTGAGACTGCTCTCATTAGAGTTACAAATGATTTACTCTTATCATCCAATCGTGGTTGTATCTCTCTGTTAGTGTTACTTGATCTTAGCGCTGCATTCGATACCATCGACCACAACATTTTTTTGAATAGACTCGAAAATTTGATTGGCATTAGTGGAATTGCATTGGCATGGTTTAAATCATACTTATCTGACCGTTATCAGTTTGTAGCAGTAAATGAAGAGATGTCACACTGATCACAAGTTCAATATGGAGTACTGCAGGGCTCAGTGCTAGGATCGTTGCTTTTCACCCTGTACATGCTACCACTGGGAGATATCATTAGGAAGCATGGCGTTAGTTTTCATTGTTATGCTGACGATACTCAGCTCTATATTTCTTCACGCCCTGACGAAACTTACCAATTCACAAGATTAACGGAATGCATAGCTGATATAAAAAATTGGATGACTAGTAATTTCCTGCAACTTAATTCAGAAAAAACTGAATTTTTAATTATTGGACAAAAAAACTCCACATATAGTAACCTAGAATACTGTCTAACACTTGATGGCTGCTCTGTCAAGTCCTCGTCGTCAGTTAGGAACCTGGGTGTGCTCTTTGATACCAATCTTTAATTTGAAAGCCACGTTTCTAGCATCTGTAAAACTGCATTCTACCATCTTAAAAATATATCTAAATTACGGCATATGCTTTCAATGCAAAATGCTGAACAGTTAGTTCATGCGTTCATGACCTCAAGGCTAGATTATTGTAATGCTCTACTGGGTGGTTGCCCTGCTCGCTTAATAAATAAACTGCAGCTGGTCCAAAACGCAGCAGCTTGAGTTCTTATTAGAACCAGGAAGTATGACCATATTAGCCCGGTTCTGTCAACACTGCACTGGCTCCCTATTAAACATCGCATACATTTTAAAATCTTGCTAATTACTTACAAAGCACTAAATGGTTTAGCTCCCCAGTACTTGAGCGAGCTCTTAACGCATTATACTCCATCACGTCTATTGCGGTCTCAAAACTCTGGCCAGTTGATAATACCTAGAATATCAAAATCAACTGCAGGCGGTCGATCCTTTTCCTATTTAGCACCTAAACTCTGGAACAGCCTTCCTAGCATTGTTCGGGAAGCAGACACACTCTGTCAGTTTAAATCTAGACTAAAAACGCATCTCTTTACTATGGCATACACATAAAACATTTTTAATTTATATTTTATTCAAATTGTTAGGGTGCATTAACTAGGTCAGCCGGAACCGGGAACACTTCCCATAACACATGATGTACTCGTTACATCATAAGAGGAATGGCATCTACGCTAATGTTAGTCTCTCTGTTTATCCCGAGGTTTACCGCAGTCAGCCGGATCCGGGCCGTATCCAGATCAGATGGTGGACCAGCGCCCAGACATTACCAACACATCCCTGAAGTGTCTGCAGAGACCGTGTCAATGAGTCTACCCTCTGAAATTGCTCATCGACATGGCATCCTCAATGGATCCATCTCCGGTGTGATGACTCCGATCTTTCGAATATTCCGATCTAATATTACTTCTGACCTATAAGGCTGCCAAAATAATAAACATACACTGTTTGTTAATTGGCCAGAGGAGAACTGGCACCCCAACTGAGCCTGGTTTCTCCCAAGGTTTATTTTTCTCCATTAGGCCACCTGATGGAGTTTTGGTTCCTTGCCACTGTCGCCTTTGGCTTGCTCAGTTGGGGACACAAAATTTTCAAATAAATATCCAAATAAATTTAATTACTAAACTAAATTATATCAACTGCATTACTTAAATACACCGTATTTTAACAGTCAAATGAAACAATAAAAGCCTGTCACTGAATTCAAAAACTATGCACTATGCATGAAACTGTTAAATGGTGTCACTGTAGACCCCTTCAATGTGTGTAAACATCAAAAACCTAGGTTGGGGGCGCAGCATGGGGTCAGGAAAAATAAGCAATCTACTGTTATAGTGAAAGGGCTAATGTAAAGCTAGTCTGCTTAGTCTGTAGCATGCCACAGGTCATATCAAACTTCACCTAACTATTAAATCAGTCTAAAGTTTACAGAAAAAATTTTGTTTACTTACCATGGCTTAACTCTACCGTTGTTGTCACAATGTTGGCGCTAGCCTGCGGCTAACTACTACCACTTTCTGTAACACTTTACTCTTTTTACCTCGGCTTAGTCACTGAATTTCAGAGCACCAGGTAATGGACCAGTAGCTTAGGTTTCGCTACAGAAGGCAAGTATTAATAAGGCACATATAAAACACAGACAATGACTAGAAATGTACCAATTTATATGGTTTGTGCAAGATTAATTGAATGTGAATGAAGTACAATTACAATAACAATGACATAAAAATAAATAAAAACACAAATGAATGACTTGTTTCTTCTATGAGTGTCTTCTTAGATATTCTTCTCCTATTTTGAGCCTCTACAAACACGAGCCTCTTTGAGCGTAGCATTGTCCCAGTCTGCCCGTTTAATAGCTTGCAGCCACAAATGTCATCTATTTTTTTTAAACGGATGAGATCCTGCAGGAATCCTGAGAAACTTGACTCCACAACTGGTGCGATTTTCACAGTTCAAGAACTTTTCTTGGCAAGAACTTCTCTGCTTCTCTGGAATGAACTTTCTGACCCCGACATGCGCACTGCAAATTTTCCTGTGGCGTGAACAGTGAAGGGGTCTATTGGACACTTAATAAGTTGTGCCTTTTGCCTCGGAGAAAACTACACGGGAACAGCGACAAATTTGCACATAAATTGCTACTTATCATGCTTGAATTACAACCTGTGTGCAGTTTTGCCACATCCTTTTGTGAACGTCGTGTTACAATTGTATGCTGCACAGCGGGTCATCTTCAAAGTGTCATTGGAGCTGCCGTTGGAGCCCTCTGTTCGTAGGGAATAGTAAGATGGCCGCTCGAACACTTCCGGTGGCTTCACTGCCTGATAAATCAGTGGTCCAGGTCATCGGCGGTACACTTCAGTTTTAATTCAAGGGTTAACCTGATTTACAACTTTTCAACCCTAGATTTTGGGGAACTAGACTAATACACTTATGATAAAGTTTACATTAACTTGTTTTATGTATCATAGGGATGCGCGGTATACCGGTGCTGGGAAAATACCGGTATATATTTTATTTCAAACGGTACGATATCATGATTTTGCATATTTCAGTATATGCTGCTGTTCTGAAGTGCGCTACCCAAACTGACGCGAAACGCAAAAGTGGCAAGTGGCAACGTAGAGGAACAAAATGGATCAAGCAGTTGAATCTCACTCAACATGCCCAAAACGAATTAATGAAGAGAGGAGTAGAAGTGAAATTTGGAATTACTTTGCTTATAAAACTGATGAAGAACCATCAAACCTAGCCAAGCATCTGTCACTATCCTGACTTGAGCAAGACATTCAGAGATCGACAGGTGAGTGCATCATTCAAACCATCTCATTTAGACATTTATTTTCTTTTAACACTGATCACGAAATCTCCAGCATTTGTTTCAACCAATGACGTTTAGATCTCATAATATCTGCACGCATACTATTGCACTATTTACATTCGCGCAAGACATAACCGACTGTGTTTATGTGAATACTCACTAAAGATGGACATTTTTACATAATTTTGTGTATTTGACTGATTAAGGAAACTTAATTTGGGATGCGCAAGCTCTTTACCAGGCGTGTGTGTGCGTTGTTGGTATGAGCGCAAAGAAAACTCTCTGTCAAAGAGCTCCCATCCCATGTATTACTATATGCTATAAAATCGCTTGCATGTTCAAAGGTTTAAAAATACGCGGGCAAGTGATTTCCGTTAGCTGTCCCAAAACGAACGTGAAAATGTTGAATCGGAGCATGCAGAATGCTTTAGTGTAGGTGCAATGTCTTTTGAAGCCAGAAGCAATTTGCTCATTTTGAGTGATAGAGAAGGGAGACGCGCAGTATTTTTTCTCACAAGAAAGTTTTCAAATGACTGATTTGATGTGATAATCTTTGTTGATTAATTTACTAATAAACTTTTGTGGTAATTTCCCACTTTATAAACCCAAAACTTGCTAGAATGAGTAAAATTATGCACAATACCCGTGGCAAAATCAGACCCTGTATGGTATCGATTTAATATCGGTACTTCGGTATTAGATTGTGGTACCGTACCAAAGTCAAAATTGTGGTATCGAGCCATCCCTAATGTATCATAATGTGAGCTGTTGTTTTGCGGTGTGTACTTTGGTCTTAATACCTTTAACCTTATAATTTATTATTCTCAGGTTAGGTAAAGTAAGTCGAGCCTGGCCTAAATTATAAGCATTTTAAATTACTTACACTGACAGTAAAACAAATAAAACTTCATCATTAAAGTATAAAGTACAATAATCTTGCTTTGAATCAAAGGTGTAGTCAGCTCTGGGCTGCTTGTCTCCAGCAATTTTACATTTACACATTTTGGCAGATGCTTTAATATAAAGCAATTTATATTGCAATTCAATTTCAGTTTATTTTGCACATCACCTTTTACAATGCACACTGTTGCAGAGCTTTACAGAACACAGAGAAGAAAATATAAAGAAAGTAAATAAATAGCTCATTATTTCTGGATTTATTTTGTTTGGAAACCACAGAAACTGGAAATAAATGATATTTTGCCTGTAATTAGGGTCACATTAACTAAATGCCCCTTCTCATACAGAGACACTTGTGTAATAATTTCAAACAGACTTTGGACTGAACAGCACTGAATTAAAGCATTTAGAGTAAGTGCTCATGGGGTCTTTAATCTTCTCTGAAATTAAGATAAGTAGCATTTTGAAGGATTATATAAACACACATAAACCTAATCATAAATCATAATAATGTTTTTTTAAAGTGTCGCTTGTGCGTCCTGAATAAACGTTGAAGTCTTTGATCACATCTCATGTGTTTCATTCTCTTCCCATGATATCAGATGTCAGAGAGACTTCTGAAAGATTTCTAAAAGTGTTGCAGTTAGAGACTCTGACGGAGTTAGGCGCTACAATGTTCTTTATTCTGTAATACAGGTCGCATCGCTCACGGTTCAGGTCTTTCGTATGTGCTTCATTAAACTGTTTTACTCAAGATACCTTCAAAGAATGAGCCTAACCGATGTCCATCACATATACAGATTGATATCGAAAGGTTTATTATTTTTCTTCTTCTCAATAACATAGATATTTAAATTGAATAAAACACCAACACCAATAAAAAGAAAACCCTAAAAAGAAAAAACCTTATACCTAAAAAGTCAGATGCAATGAGACCTGTTTTCCATTGCTCGATGTTTCTGGTGTCTCTACAGCAATGAGAGGGCAATCATTATTGTGAGCAGCTGTGCTGCTGTAGAGAGAGAGTTTAAACGTTCCTGTGTCAATCAGTGTGTGGATCAATCTGAAATACTCAGAAAAATAACAGCTGGTTATTTGGAGAAAATAGTGCTCTCTTGGATTCTGCTTCTATCTACACTTTCTTCCTGAACTTTTCTCTTGATTTCCCTTCACTGGAAACCAAAAACTTCAGGGGTCTGTGGTAGAAATTCCCCTGCGCTCCTGACTTAAGTTAACAAAGTGTAACGTCTCCTAATCAATGCTTACGAGTTTATCCTATAGCTCGTCGGAAGATGTCTTGCCCCCTATGAACACTAGGGGCTTTAGGGTCACGGTTTCAGTTTGGCAACAGCACAAATAAATACAATCGAGCAAAGACCTGCTGTTCAGGTCTCACCTGCGCTCACACGCTATCAACACCCAGCTGATGACTTGGTTATGGCACGCACAGAGATAAAAATGGTATGTATGACTTATCTAACTCTGGGGGATACGGTGAATAAGCTGAAGTCCCAAAAAGTCGGTGTGTTCTTTTAAATTCTTGAGGAGCACAGGAACCTTTCTCCCTCGTTTACCATGGATCTCAACTTCCACAGCTTCCTCTCAAACTCAGACAGACAGATGGCGATGTCTTTGTGTAGCTCAGAAGAGTCCCTGCTTTTCTTCTGTTGCACAGGATGACCTGGGATAACGGGACCTTGGCTAGAGCAGCGTAGCTGTCAGCAGAAGATCTGAGCTTGCTTAGGAGCTCATTGTGTTTATTTTCAAGATGTGTGTGCAAGACTTTGACAACCTGAGTGAAAGGAATGATCTGTGTTTAATCTGTTCCACTTGGCTTCTTTCAAGGTAGTTATAGCACCAGCAGAAATGTGCTCATTCCACCTTGCCTGGTGTATTTTCCTGGTGTATTTTCCTGAAGTATCCAGCACACTCAGCATGCTCATGATCTCCATACATCATGGAGTAACTACCAATGGACCAGATGATTTTTCAGTGCAGTTTTTCAGAGTTCAGTTCCAGGAATCCATGAACTGGTGAAATCCACAGTCTCTATGGAAAGTGATATGAAATTCCACTCTTAGCATTCAAGCTGAATGCATTTTTGTGTTCTTTCAAAACAGGAAGTTCAAAGGATCTACTCAATGGGCAGCTTGCCAGTTCAACTCCACCGTTACGCACACCGAAGACAGTTGAACAGTCCACAATCCAGGGACGATTCACACTCGATTCTCATCCCAAGCAGAACACATTCACCAGAACATCACATGGAAACAACTGCGAGAAAAAAAAAACCTAGTCAAGAAAACTCATCCAAACTGAATGTCAAAACTCCAGATGACACGTTTGAAGATATCACTCAGATATTATCTGCTTTTTTTTTAACCTTTCGTTGGAGATATATACACACCATGTGTTATATAGACCATATTAGCATTTTGCTAATGCTAAAAAAACGCGTTGTTAACATTCATTTAGAACAATACATGAGAGTACACATGATTTATGCTGTTACACAAGTGCTAACAGACATCTGCTCGCGTCTCAAGATCACTGCAAATCTACAATGCGCTGCTCTCCAAAAATGCTTATCAATAATATTGGTGTCAATAAAAGCTTTTCTTTGACTAACAAGGAAGTTTTCAGCTCCGAAACTTACAGGATATTCTTATATTACCATGACCTTTTATATATCAAAAGCTCAAGGGAAAGTTAATTTCTCAATTCATGAGCCCTTTAATACTATGGATGCTGTAGACATTGAAGAAAACTTGATGTGTGCAGGGCCTCTAAAGGTGACAGCTCGCTCATGCAGGTTTGCGCTGCACAACATCAGGAAGATCAGACCATTCCTAGCAGAGCATGCAACACTGCTTCTCATCCAGGCCCTGGTCATTTCTAGGCTTGACTACTGCAATGCGCTTATGGCTGGACTTCCATCGTGTGTGATCCAAACACTTCGAATGATCCAGAACGCAGCGGCACGTCTTGTCTTTAACGAACCCAAAAGGGCCCATGTCACACCTCTCTTCATCTCTCTGTACTGGCTTCGACTCGCTGCCCACATCAAGTTCAAGGCGCTGATGCTTTTGTGAGCCCTGTGGGCGAATCATTCCGGTTGCCGTTTTCCCACACGCTTTCAAAACAATTCCCACATGTACTGACGGGGGTCAAATCATAGCAGTGGGCGTTTACTTCCAAGTCTTCAGTGCGGCACGCCCATCAAAGCTGAGCATTTCTTGAGAGAGCCTCAAAACCAGGGCAGAAAATAGCCTATTTCTTATTCATTATGATGTTTTTGAATTGTAAAAACCACACAAATGTCATAAGTTGATCTCAGACAACAGTATGAAAAAAAAAAAAAGCCAGTTCATGACACCTTTAATGTTTTAACTAATGTTGTTTTATTAGAGTTAGGGTAAGGGTTAATATTTTGTTGTTTGTATAAATATTTTTCCACTATTTAGACTGTTCCACATTTACAGTACTTTACATAAATGTTTTGTTCAACCTGACAACACTGCAAAAAAAATGCTTTTCTTACTCAGTATTTTTGTCTTGTTTCCAGTCTAAATAGCAAAAAATTCTTAAGTTAGGTGCTTTTACTAGAGAGTAAGATATTTTTTTCAAATTTTCTGGTGTGGAAATCAAAAAGAAGTCTGCCAGTGGAGTAAGTAACATAATCTTGTTTCTGTTTAAATTCTTGTTCCTGCCCCAAACATAAACAATAGTATTTTTCTTACCCCATTAGCAGATCATTTTGCTTGTAAGAAACAAAAACTGCCGCCTTTTGGACCCCCAGGAATCAAGAAAGAAAATGTAATTTTACTGATCTAGTAAAAGCATCTTGATTTAATTGAATTTTTAAATATTTAGACTGGAAACAAGACAAAAATACTAAATAAGAAAAAAAAAAATTTCAGTGCTCTTACTGTTTTTTTAAATTTCACATTCATTGAATTAAAGTAATATTTTTGTTTCCTTCCTGTTCACATTTAGTTATACACGACAAACCTTTAAATTTGACATTAACATAACTTCTATACGTTTTCCATAAAATGTAACGTTACATTATTTAAATTCTTTGTTTCATAAATAAAAGTTAAAGTAAATACGTACCACTGCTTCTTTATCACGTTCCTTTCTGTGCTGCAGTATTTCTCTGTGCTGCCCGAGAGACCCCTGACCCCTACACATGGCCGTTTCTCAATATGCGTTCTTGTGTGTACTTGTGTTCTAGTGAAACATCATCAGTCACTGCCCAAGAACTGTTCCAATTCAAAGTTCACATCTACCCAAGTCCAGTTCAAATCACCGGATGTGTTCTTGATCTGCCCCTTTTATCGAGGATGCATCGAGAGGAGACTTGAGCGGACTTCAGACCGACAGGTATCCCAGAATGCATCTCGCACCAACCAACAAGCATCAGTAGTGGATGAGAAACCCAGCGTAATTTAAAAATACTACTGTTAATGTGTCACAAAATGTAGCTTTAAAATTTTTTAAGGCGAGATTGTACATTCTTTTTAAAGCTCAAATCTGTGGTTTATTTATAAAGAGAGCGCCTATTTGAACATTGTGAGATCCAGTCCATCAGCGGCGCTCAGTGTTCGTTAACCCCGGCGAGAGCAGCTGTGCCTCGGCTAGTCCTTCTGACGTCTGCCGCTGGCTCTGATGTCTCTGTAGTGGTTAAACATGAGATATAATTCCTAACGCCGATCTTTGGTCTCATGAATCTATCATTTGTTCCCTGCCAGATCGTTTTGATTGAAGGCAAAGTGATGTTTCATAACTTTATATTTTTAGCATATTTAACTTTACCGCTGTAGCTAGCGCTGACTGTATGTTTGACTGAATTGTTTGCTTTATTTATTGTATAGCTTCTTATACCTTTTACTTACTTTTATTATGGCTATTATTGATCACACATAAACTGACATTTAACAAAAAGAGACTGGGTTGTGTTTTATGTCATATTTAATTTTATTACAGTGATAATCATATATATGCACACTTATTGTCTGAACAACATATTAATGTGTTATATATATTTTTTTTATGTAAACGAAAAGCGGCATGTGGTTGTGTTTTATATTTAGTTTTGTTATAAATATACGCACTGAAGATAATCAATGTAAGCATTGGCTGAACCAAATTTTGTGGCTATTAATATGTTTAATATTTTTTAATGAAAATGAAAAGAGGCAGAGTGGTGTTTTATGGCATTTGGTTTTATTGTAGCCTAAAATATACATACAGGAGTGAGAGTGAGCTGAGTGACGCTATCAAGAACGCTGCTGCTCCATTAGCAGAGTACCGGACTTGTGTCCTCCCGTCCTCGGGAGTTCGTTCTCCCGAGTCGCACTTGGCAAGTCTGAACTACCAAGGATGCAAGTCTGAAGTTCACATACTTGGTATTGAGAAACGGCCCCTGTCACTGTGACAGACGGCTGGTGGCAGCTCAAATGAGAAGGTAATTTTAATATTAAAAATGTTAAAGTACACCTCTGGAAAATACAGAGGTCAAGATATCATTGACCTCATAGCTGGCTACGGCCATGTGATAAAAACTGTGTTCACATTTCAAGATGACTAAACTTATAACTAAGGCAGCACACACACTTTTTTAATGGAACATTTTATACAAGGCCTCATCATCTTAAGAACAAAATGAAAAAAAAAAAATGTACTTGCAACATTACAAAAGTTTTATTTACATATAAACAATGATCGACACACATATATGGCACACATCAAAAATGGCTGAGAGGCCAGAGAGGTTTGTTTTCACACCGGTTAAAGTCATTTACAACAGAACAACTTAGTTGATCATAATGTCACTCCTCCTCATTCGTTCCACAGTCAATTTCCCTGTTTTCCTCCATCATTCCTTCAATAAAAATATGAAATAAGACATCAGGTCAAGTTGTCATTCTTAATATTGATATAAGATATCAAATGAACAAAATAGTGATGCATGTTCACCATGTTTCTTTGCTAAATGAGATACTTTTTCATAATAATGACTTGACATCTCATAATAATGAGACACATTCTCATAAAAATTACTTAACATCTCATGAGATACTCGTAATAATGACTTAACATATCATAATAATAAGATGCTTTCTCATAATAATGTCTTAGTCAAGTCAAGTCAACTTTATTTATATAGCGCTTTTTACAATGCAGATTGTTTGAAAGCAGCTTCACAGTGATAAACAGGAAAATAATGAACAGAATTTGATTCGGCTGTACAGCCGCTCTGGAGAAAACAGTGATGTCATCAGCTCATTTCAATTATCATATATATTCAAGTAATGTAGTTGATATAGTTAATTTAGTTTAGTAATTAAATTTATTTGGATATTTATTTGAAAATTTAGTGTCCCCAACTGAGCAAGCCAGAGGCTTGTAAGACGTTTCTTATATTTACCTACACAGTTTACGCTGTAAGTACAGTGCATCTTCACACACATGCGTCGTGGTGCTCACGTGAGCTGTTTACAGGAGACTGACACAGGCCAGAACGAAATGGTTGAATAAAGTCATTATTTTTGTTTGTTTTTGCACACAAAAAGTATTTTTGTCGCTTCGTGAAATTAAGGTTGAACCACTGGAGTCACATGACTATTTTAACTATTTTTCCTTTCTGGGCCTTGAAAGTGTTCATTAAATTGCTGTCTATGGAGGGACAGAGAGCTCTCGGATTTCATCAGAAATATCTTCATTTGTGTTCTGAAGATGAACGAAGGTATTACGGGTTTGGAACGACATGAGGGAGAGCAATTAATTACAGAACTTACATTTTTGGGTGAACTAACCCTTTAATCTCATAATGAGATTCTCATAATAATGAGATGTATTCATTATTGCAAGAAAGTCTTTCCAAGCAGTCAACAAAACTAACTTTGTTGCTCCGCACATAAAAATGAACTACTTGCCGTGATTTCAGACTGATGTGATGTGGTTTCTCCACTGCATGGATCCTCGTGTAGCTTCAGGTGACTTTCAATAGTAAAACTCGTTCCGCACTGATCACACGTGTGCGGCTTCTCTCCGCTGTGGATCCTCTCGTGTGTTTTCCGACTTGTTGAATCTCTTGTCACAGTATGAACACTTGTAAGGCTTCTCACCAGTGTGAATTCTCTGGTGCATTTTTAAACAGACTGCTGAAGTAAAAGTCTTCCCACACTCAAAACACATATGAGCTCTCACACCAGTGTGTATTTTCTCATGTTTATGTAAATATGGGAGCAGTGAAAAACTCTTTCCACACACAGAACATGAATGTGGCTTCTCCTTCGTATGAACGGTCAGGTGTTTCTTAAGGGCTGATGGCTCAAAAAATGTTTTGCTGCACTGACCACATGCATATGGCTTCTCTCCGGTGTGGATCCTCATGTGTACTTTAAGGTGTGCTGATTGATTAAAACTCTTCCCACACTGATCACACCAGCGCAGCTTCTCTCCAGTGTGGATCCTCATGTGAACATCAAGATATGCTTTTCGTGTGAAGCTCTTCCCACACTGATCACGTGAACGGCTTTTCTCCAGTATGAACTCTCAAGTGAAGCTCAAGATGATGTTTCATTGAGAATCTCTTCCCACACTGATCACACTTGAACGGTTTCTCTCCAGTGTGGATCCTCATGTGAACCTCAAGATGTTGTTTGATTGAGAATGTCTTCCCGCTCTGATCACATGGGAACGGCTTCTCTCCGGTATGAACTCTCATGTGAAGCTCAAGACTATGTTTGTTTGTGAAACTCTTTCTGCACTGAGTGCAGGTCAAAGATTTCTTGGCTCTTCTTTTCTTTAATTTATTTTTAGTCTTTGAGCGACTCAAAGGTTTTTCTCCAGGTTTGACATGATGTTCCTCCTCCACTTCACTCAGTTCCTCACTCTCCTCGTTCTCTTCCATCAGGTCTGAAATCAAAGATTTTTTTTTCAGTACATCAAAAAGAGAAATATGAAGTGAATGGACATAAAAGTGATGCAATAGACAACTGTATAAACTCTATAAAATCATTTTGATGCATTTTTATAAATTATTATCCCAGAAACTTTCCTTGAATGAGGTACACTGATCTTCCAATTGTTATTTATAAAACATTATAGGCACAAATCCCATGTTTTTTGCAGGGAGAACTATTAATTTTACTTGTTATCTAACTTGATATTAGCATTAAAATATACAATACTGTCATATTTTGACCAACTTTTAGACTGATATTTAATTTAGTTTACTAAAGACTTTAATTACCAAGGGCCCGTCACACTAGACTTTTTTGTTCCATCGACTTCCATTCATATGCATGTGAATGTGGGATACCAGAAGCTCAAGCCAATTTCCCTGCGTTTCAGTTGAAGTTTAGTGTCTGTAGAAACGTTACATGCTTATAGGCAAGAATGACCGCTGCTTTTATTAGCATTATCTGTGTCCTACACGTTTCACTCAACCCTGTTACACATGACATGATTTTCCTCATTTTAAAAAAAAAACAGCATTTCTTAAAATCGTGACACTCAGGAAGTGACATCATCTGGGCTCTTTCTACAGCATTATGGTAGGGCAAGATAGTCAATCCAATGTCTCAATGTTCACACAAACTGTACAGTGTTGATCACATTCATCAACCCTGTTACCAAAATTATTATAAGCAGCATAATCTCAATTTATGAGAAATGCAACCTCATCAGTAACTACTTTTGCTTAAGTTATTCTTACAACCCTGACAGCTTTTCTGGATTTTATAGTTTTATAGTAACCCATTTTATAGTTTAACTGTTTATCTAAATGTTAATGTATCTAAATGTATCTAAATCAAAATGCTTGAATGTTCTTCAGCATCATGAATGAATGAAGAATCAAGAATAAACACCAACCTCTTTGTACTTCAGTATCTTCAGTGTGTTTCATCCTGCGGGGTTCTGGATCACTCATGTTCACACTGTCCACAGGCTTTGCAGATTTCAGCTCTTTCTGATGCCTTAATGCTCGTCTTCACTAGTAGCCTGATGGGAATATTCCAGCATTTATTGGGGGGACTGCTGTGGGAGGAGCTTCACTGATGGTATGATTGCTGTGGGAGGAGCTTCACTGATGATGTAATTGCTGTGGGAGGAGCTTCACTGATGATGTGATTGATGTGGGAGGAGCTTCACTGATGATGTGATTGCTGTGGGAGGAGCTTCACTGATGATGTGATTGCTGTGGGAGGAGCTTCACTGATGATGTGATTGCTGTGGAAGGAGCTTCACTGATGATGTGACTGCTGTGGGAGGAGCTTCACTGATGATGTGATTGCTGTGGGAGGAGCTTCACTGATGATGTGATTGCTGTGGGAGGAGCTTCACTGATGATGTGATTGCTGTGGAAGGAGCTTCACTGACCATGTAAAAACAATATAATGAAAAAGAGTTTAAAGTATGAACACAGAAAAAAACATACTTATTTTGTAGCCAACAAATACCCGTAGTCTTATGAATGACCAATGAAATGAACTTTAAATGTCCATTTACATGAGATCTGAAGACATCAGCATAATAAATAAGGTGAAAACAGGAAGTATTGACGTGAAATTTGAGTTGAATCACTTTAAAAGTATACATGTGAATTGAACACGGGACAGTGGCCAATCATCACAGTATGCTAATGCTCTGAATCTGAGGGAATTTATGCCTGGTCATTATGCTGATTGAGGACTGTTGGGATCCAGTGTCGCTTACACCTCTAATACACACCTGTGCCATTTGCTTCTCAGGAAACACATGCTTCTTCCCTCGACAAACTATTGATCTACTAGTGTGTTCTAACATGTTTGGTCTCATCTGACAGCTTGTAAACTGAACAGAATTGTGGTGAACTTAAAATAGATATTGAAGTATCCTAAGGTATGTTGGAAACTCTTTTCCTTGTCGAAGCAGAGACCAGGACACGTTGGGATATCTTTCAAGCAGACGTTACTCTTACCCATGCCGAGCATTCAGATACAGTTTACTGTGTGCTAGCCTAAATCGCACACTGTTTAAAAATGAAAAGGCGGCAGCTGCAGCACTATCAGTCTGGCGCAGAGAGGAGACACAAGACCGGTACGGTGCGCAGCTGGCGCTCATTATCCCTCACGCCCGGCCTGGGCGGCGCGGACAGACCTAGACGTGTGGGCGGCGCGGGCAGACCTAGACGTCTGGGCGGCACGGGCAGACCTAGACGTCTGGGCGGCACGGGCAGACCTAGACGTCTGGCCGGTGCAGGTAGGGCTAGACGTCTGGGCGGCGCGGGCAGGGCTAGACGTCTGGGCGGCGCGGGCAGGGCTAGACGCCTGGGCGGGGCGTCTGGGCTGGCAGCTACCTCCATGAAAACCTCCGGACTCGGGAACACCAGAACTGGGATCACCGGAACTGTCATGGCGGGAGCCTTTCTTCTCCTCGTCCGTTTCGGGACCACCGGACTCGGGACCACCGGAACCGTCATGGCGGGAGCCTTTCTTCTCCTCCTCCGTTTAGGGACCACCGGACTTGGGACCACCGGAACTGGGACCACCGGAATCGGGACCTCCGGAATCGGGACCTCCGGAACTGGGACCACCGGACTCGGGGCCACCGGAACTGAGACCACCTCCCTGGGAGCTCTCTCCTGATGGCGGGCGAGACTCTCCACCATAGCCTCAAAACTGGCAGCATCATATGCCCTTCTGACCACCCAGTCCATTGGTTCGTCAAGAGCACAGTTAAACAGGTCTTTACGAGCCTCCTAGTTAAGGTTCAACCCCTCTGCTGCGCTGCAGAACCTCTGGCCGAATTCTCTAATACCCGTCCCCTGCTGACGGAGAGAGGCAAATTCTGTAAATTTGAGTATTCGCTCAAATTACGGACAGGTGACCGGTTGCACCGCGTTCCTCCTCCGCTGAGTCCTCATGTGGCTGGTACGTTATGTCACGTCGGGTACAAGTGAAAAAGATTGAGGACTGAATTGCTGGATGAGGATGTGAATTTATTAACAAAACAACTAAAAAAACAAAACAAAACTTAAAATTAAACATAATAAAACACAAACCAGGATCAAGAACAAGGATAAGGGAACATCAGAAGACGTAATATGGAACAACGTACCAGCACAGGACTGAAAACAGAAGGAGATCAAATAGGAGACAAACAAGGCAGGTAATGAGGGACAACAGGTGGGACAAATAAAACACTAATCAGATAATAAGAAGGGTGGGGTCCAGATGGAAGACAAGAGCACATGGCCCAGAAATAAAACCAAAACACCACATGTGCAAAACAAGACAAGACAGACATGTGACAGTAAGGACCCCTGTAATGAACTCTCACACATGAAACCAAAGTGTTATCTGGAAGAAAAAGGTGCGCCCAAACATCAAACAGGGACACTTTGCCTTTCCCCCTCCCCCTCCCTACAACAGCCGATTGGTTGGTGACACTCTCAAGGACGGACTTTGAGACACGCTTAAAAACAAAGGACAAACAAGATGTCTTTGCTTTTTGCTTTTGCTTCGTGCTTATGCTGACTGCCATGGTTTTGCGGTGACTTCTGCTTTGGTTCGTGCTGGCCTTTCCACCTCCCTGCCTGCACGTTCTTCACTAAACTTTCGTAACTCCGTTGGAACCTCGCCGAAGAAGACTTCCTGGAGTCTGCGCAGCCACTCACAGAGACTCAGAGAAACTCCCGTTGCGTAGCAACCAGCTAACACTATCCAGAATCCAGCACTACGAGGCTACCCCGCAAAACCAACTATCCCTCCGATCACCAAGTGTCCCTCCGAACACAACAACTGACTACCAGCCGAGCAACACCGTCCCGAGAGGAACCCATGCTCATAGGAGCACCAAAACGCAAGTACATGACTCTCCATTTTGGCTGAACTGGTGAAAATCGTATCTAAGCGAACAAACTAAGGTTGAATTGCTAGTATATTGATTCTCTCAGGTTGTGGTTAAGAAATCGTGTCGGAACAAGACACTTGGGACTCCATTTCCTTTCCGTTAACAAACATCACTTTCCCTGTAACTGTATGAATGTGTACTCGTGCGTGTGTGTTTTTTAGTTAGATTAGTTTGTGTTTAGAATTTACCTTTTCATCTATACAAGTGTCTTGTGCTTTGTGTTTATAAGTTATTGCCTAAAACTGATCGATTTTGTTACTTAAGCTCACAAACAGTGAACATAAAGTTAATGATATTATTGCCGTTGTCACGGGTAATATCCCGATTCAAGATTGATATAATACTCTAATTTCAACGTATCGGCGGATGAATAGTTGATAGTGTTAAATATAAATTTTGAATCATTTATATGTAATTCGGTTCTTTTCACTGTAATTCAATACCCCGTTGAGTTATTTGATCCAAAACAGTTCTTACAATGTGTTGTCTGTGGTATATTTTCACTGCAAAACAAGAAATGCCGCAAATATTACCACAAATTTTGAGAATAGACACTGCAAATTCAGTCATTTTAGGCCGCAAGAAATCAGAAAAAAATCCTGTGAAAGGGACTGATCAATTATCTAACTAGTGGGCTGGTTGGTTTGTTAATGAGCATTTTTTTTATGAAAGATAAATTGTACTCACCACATACTCTTTCACTAAATTGTCTGGGTCCTCGTTGAGGTATACGCAGAGCCCCTTGATAATACACTCTCGGCCAATATCGACATCATCATCCTGGCCACCCGTGACAAGCAGAGCAGAGTTTTGTTAAATACATTTTTACCCCACTGGATTGCTCATGGAATCCTAAACTCCCAGCAGGTGGTTAAGCCACCAGAAGTGTTCGAGTGGCCATATTGCTATTCCCAAATGACTTAATATGCTTTTTACCACCAGCCTAATCTTACAACTGCGTGTGCGTTCAAATGGTGCAACCAGCCCCAGTTCTCCATTATAGAACAGGGTTTTCCCCAATAAAATGTGTATACACAAAAAACTAAATCCTGACATACCTGAGCCATGGGTTACATGATGGTCTGCAATCTTCTTCCTATCTGCCCTCCTTGCTTTTTGAAATACTTTAAGAAATTTGTCAGACAGCAAATCGATCTGTGACAGAAATTTGGACTGTACGGACATAATAATACGCTTAAATTCAGCATTTATCTGAAAATAAAATAAATGCATTTTAAAATACAGTTGAAATGCAATTCGTAAAGGCATACACTGAAAAAGGGTTCAAAACTATTATCATTAACCATTAACGGGTAACGTGCACCACAGAATAGAAATATTCTTTAGTCTCTTGTTGGAGGCTCCTCAAATGGTCCTCGTTTCGTGTTTACTAATGTGGGCCTTGGGGTCGGTGTGACCCCAAAATTGAAAGCATAATTGTGGAAAATATATACATTTTCAATAATACAAATAATATATAGTTTTTTTTGTTTACTCCTCATCTATGCATTAATAGTGTTTTGGGAGATTTGAAGTACTTTTGCATCTATTTACCACAAAAATCTGCAACTACACCATTAGCTTGCATGTGAAATATAATTTTTTTTATGAAAAAATCACTTAAATGATTATCTAAATTTCATTTAAATTGTTTCTGGATATTGATCTAGGTGTTAGGTGTAGAATTCTGCCATCTGGTGGTTAGTGAAAAACCTAAGGGGATTACAGTTTAAGCAATAACTTGTTTTGACCATTGAAAGCCATTCATTTTACTGGATGTGGCCAACTGCTCGTAAATGCCACATAAGTCACACCTAAAGGACAAAACTCAGAGTCAGATTGTAGTTGCATATTATTGAACATTTTAATGATTCAAGTGTAAACATTTTTTTAATAAAAAATAACTTTAGAATGTAAACAAAAGAAAAAAGATAATGTGTAAATAACCAACAGCAATATCCAGAAATGAACAGGAGTAAAAGTGAACAACAAATACATTTTTTTACAATCACATTCTGAACACTGAACATAAAAGCAATAACAAACTACCAAAAATATGTAAAATACATGATAAAATAATCATTCCACGCACATCTGGCACAAGAACACTGTGTGAGCAGCACAAATGGCTCTTTTGCAGTTTGCACACTGCTTGTCAGTTTTTGAATCTCTAGCCCCGTGGACAAACCTGACACCTTGATGGTTGAGGTTCAGTGGAGGAGCGTCGGAAGAATCCCGTTGTCTCTTTAGGATTGTTGCAGATGCTGGTGCACGAGGCAGGTGTTGCCGTCGCTCCATGAGAGAGGACACCAGAGCTTTCCCCAGCTGCTCTAGAAAGATGCTCCTTTTCGTGCTCTTCCCTCTCTCCCATGATGGATTGACTCTCCACACCACAAAGGCATTTATGGCCGAGACATCAAGGATGGTAGAGAAGACAACCATAGGCCAATGATTAGTCTTACGCTTGCAGCTGTAGCTTGCAACCATCTGCAATATTGCAAACACACACACACACACAGAGAAATTAGTATATCTGCTGGCAAAAGAAATACTACTCACTCTATCACCAACTTTGAAAATGATCAAAATTATGCATCAAATCATCGCCTTTACAGCGATTGTAGTCCAAGATGACCTCTGGCTTCCTGTCCTCACGGTCACTGATTTTGGTATCCTTGTGACAGGTGCTCATGAGCAGCACATTTTTATGTCTTTTGGGACAATATGAGACAAGACTGTGTGTCTCCGTGAATGCAAAATGAGATGAAAACACAGCTCTGTCTCTCGTTGTCAGAAGTGTTGATGGGAGTTCCGGTTTGTTTCTGCAAACTGTGCCGACCATGGTCATTTTCCTTTTCAGGAGCTCCTGGCCAAGGTCATAGGAAGTGAAGAAATTGTCACATGTAACTGTGTGTCCCTGGAGTCCAGTGGTCAAATCGATGACCACACGCATGCCCTGATTTCTCTCAGGTGGTCCATCATGAGGCTTGCCGGTGTAAACTTGCATGCTCCAAGCATAGTTCGTCTTGGCGTCACATGCTGCCCAGAATTTAATTCCGTATTTTGCCGGCTTACTAGGCATGTACTGTTTGAACAAGCATCGACCTCAGAATGCCACCAGGCACTCGTCCACCGTTATGTCTGGACCAGGGTTGAACATCATTGGGAGACGCTCAACCCATGAATTCCACAGGTCCCGAATTGGTGCCAGCTTGTCACTTTCTCTCGGGCAGAATGTAAACAGCTGGAGCTGGAGCTCATATCACTCGCCACCGGCCCGCTCTCACTGTCCCTCGCCTCGCTGCTTGCCACAATATAAGTGCACCCGTATTGTAAAGTGTTACCAAATTCTCTTCATGTAAATCATATTCTCAGTTAAATTTACCCAAGTGCCCACTTTTCCCTTTGTATGCGAATATTTATTATCACAAGCCAGGCACAAGTCATTCCACTGTTCTGTGGAAGCAAATTTATCGAGATAATATTATGCATATGGTCATGACATCTATATAGTCATGCCAATTTATTTACCAAATTTTAAGCAAAAAATAGACCTGATTCTTTTAGCAGGCGTTGGCCAATGTCATCTCGCATCAGTGCAATGTCAGATTCAGTGCATGCAAAATTAAGATCTCCCCCTGTTAAAATGGCTTCTGTAAACTGAACAGTATAGTGAATTCAAAGAGAACAAATACTAATATATACAAACAATTATATATATATATATAAGTTTATAACAGCTACATACTTTGCAGACAAACACACCACATGAGTTTGCCATCAGTGGTAAAGTGACACAGTCCCATTTAGTATCATGGAAACCCTTGTGGTTCATGAAACACCATTTTTCGGGCAAGAGAGAGGGAAAACTTTTAAAGGTTAACACTTGATGAGTTTCCATGCACATGTTTTTCATTTATTCTCACCTTACAGCATTTTTGCAGTGAACTACATTCCTACTGCTCTCACCAATTGAGTTCACATAAACTATCCACCCTTTTTGAGGATATATCATCTGCCAAAAGATTGAGTTATTAAATTGTTTAAAAAAATGTTTTACAGAGAAAGACAGAAGTCATGTAATAAAACAAACCAGCAGGGTCCAGTGGTTTTTGCCCTCATTTACGGATCCCAACTGTAAGGAATCAGAGACGGATTCAAGTGCAAGTGAAGAAACAGGAATGTTTATTCCAAAACACAAACAGCAGTAAAAAGTAAGTGGTCAGAGTCAATGGCAGGCCAGGTCCACGGTGAGACATGACCAAAACCAGGTCCACGGTGAGACGTGAGATGAATGAAGCAGGAAAACTTCTCAGGAACGGAGAATCGCCAGCGAAAACAAGAGTGGGAGACAGGACAAGGCCACGGGAGACAACCAAACAATCTGACAAACACAGGACGGAAACACAGACATTAAATGGACCTGCTGATGTGATCCAACATTTGCCTCGTATTTCAGGAAGAAAAGACAAAGATTTCAGGTGAAGGATAATCCACTTCTTACCTCCAAAACTGTGTTAGGATCTTTATGACCTTATTATTTTTATTGTGAGTATTAGGCTTATCATTATTGCTGATCACTGTTGTGCTTTGATATTGTAATATTTACCATTATATAACCAGAGGAGTATAGAAAAGTTTATGAAAGTGTCACTCCACAATACAATAGCAAAATATATAAAAATGTATAGTATTTTTATTGGCCCATTGTGCGAACGGTCTCTTTGATACCGCGTGGTTTGTTGCTGCTGATTGGGCTGACGTTTTTGATACACCCACCTAACAAGAGAAAACGTATCTCAAACCCGTTGCACACACCCTTTCTAGGATACATGTCGTTCAACCCGGAAACCGTAGCAAAACGTTGCGCACCGGTTTGAACTTGAACGTGCCCCTGGTTTTAATGGCAGCCATTTCCTGGTAGCAGCTGCTGTTTTTTCTCTGAACCTGAAATCACCTCCTATACCATCATTCACTCTTTCTACAGTAGTCCACTTATATACAGTATCTGGCAAAGAGACCTGGCACACATAAAAGCTTTGACTGATGAAGGTGAGGCAGTATTATGATATTTTGCTTTGCTTATATTTTCTTGTGTCTCTTGCAAACGTTACTGTAGTATTCATAATATGCCTCTTTTTTGCTTCTGTAAAAAAAGCAAAAAAAAGCTTTCAGAATCTTTATTTTGTGTATTTGTTTTTTTTTTCTGAATCCAAATGTATAAAATGAATAAATACACATTAATAACAAACTTAATTTTATATTATAAAGTATGTTTTTTAACGGTTATTATATGTATTATTATTATTGTCACAGAAGACAGTTCATGTTTAAAGACATCAAAGGTACGTAAAACTACGCGTCGATGACGTCATGACGCCACTTCCTCATTACCGGTAAAGGAAAGTGTTCTGTTCATGTGATTTGAGTTCGGTTCAGCTCCGTGTCATTCGCAAATCAAAGATGTCTAAACCGAAATTAATAGTGTTCGACCTCGGTAAGTTTCTACAGTTAATGTTTAGCATGTTACTTAAGACTGGCGGTATGGTTTTATAAGCCTCAGGAAATTAAAAGATACACACTTCCTTGTGTGATATTTTATAATGTAGACACCACAGAATATGTTTAAGGACATGGTGGCTGATATCAAATAACAGTTTTACTGCAGTAACAATAACTGTAGTAACTAAGGTATTTTTTAATATATGTGTGGTGTTAATAAAAATTATTTATAAATAAAATGTATGGTCAAAACTATGTTTACCTTTTGTAAAAATTGTGATTTTATATATATATACTAGAATTATATTCGAAATAAAATAAAATTAAACATAGTATTGACTATATACCACTCACCTAAAGGATTATTAGGAACACCATACTAATACTGTGTTTGACCCCCTTTCGCCTTCAGAACTGCCTTAATTCTACGTGGCATTGATTCAACAAGGTGCTGAAAGCATTCTTTAGAAATGTTGGCCCATATTGATAGGATAGCATCTTGCAGTTGATGGAGATTTGTGGGATGCACATCCAGGTCACGAAGCTCCCGTTCCACCACATCCCAAAGATGCTCTATTGGGTTGAGATCTGGTGACTGTGGGGGCCATTTTAGTACAGTGAACTCATTGTCATGTTCAAGAAACCAATTTGAAATGATTCGAGCTTTGTGACATGGTGCATTATCCTGCTGGAAGTAGCCATCAGAGGATGGGTACATGGTGGTCATAAAGGGATGGACATGGTCAGAAACAATGCTCAGGTAGGCCGTGGCATTTAAACGATGCCTAATTGGCACTAAGGGGCCTAAAGTGTGCCAAGAAAACATCCCCCACACCATTACACCACCACCACCAACCTGCACAGTGGTAACAAGGCATGATGGATCCATGTTCTCATTCTGTTTACGCCAAATTCTGACTCTACCATCTGAATGTCTCAACAGAAATCGAGACTCATCAGACCAGGCAACATTTTTCCAGTCTTCAACTGTCCAATTTTGGTGAGCTCGTGCAAATTGTAGCCTCTTTTTCCTATTTGTAGTGGAGATGAGTGGTACCCGGTGGGGTCTTCTGCTGTTGTAGCCCATCCGCCTCAAGGTTGTGCATGTTGTGGCTTCACAAATGCTTTGCTGCATACCTCGGTTGTAACGAGTGGTTATTTCAGTCAAAGTTGCTCTTCTATCAGCTTGAATCAGTCGGCCCATTCTCCTCTGACCTCTAGCATCAACAAGGCATTTTCGCCCACAGGACTGCCGCATACTGGATGTTTTTCCCTTTTCACACCATTCTTTGTAAACTCTAGAAATGGTTGTGCGTGAAAATCCCAGTAACTGAGCAGATTGTGAAATACTCATGCCACGCTCAAAATTGCTTAAATCACCTTTCTTTCCCATTCTGACATTCAGTTTGGAGTTCAGGAGATTGTCTTGACCAGGACCACACCCCTAAATGCATTAAAGCAACTGCCATGTGATTGGTTGATTAGATAATTGCATTAATGAGAAATTGAACAGGTGTTCCTAATAATCCTTTAGGTGAGTGTGTATATATATATATATATATATATGTATATATATATATATATATATATATATATATATATATATATATACACACAGGGCTCGACATTAACGCTTGTCCGGGACAAGTGGATTTTTTGAAGGGGCAAGTGAAAGAAAATTTTACAGACAAGTATCCTGATAATAACAAAAAAAAATAAAAAATAGGGAATCACCAAAATACCACAATGATTCTGCATTAATTTAGTGTAAGTGGTGATCGATAGTGAATAATAATATATAATGTATAATTAACTGATGGTAACAATGTTGAGCTGTTGACGCTCACGCAGCCGTTTCAACGAATCGACTCAATGACTCGCTCGTTCAGACGGTCACTGCGCCACCTACTGGCGGTTTAGTTTCATGTTTAAACATCCTTTCCAACATTTCTTATTTGTATATTCAAAAAAATATTTAAAACAATCTTATAACATTATTTAATGCAGTTTTTTAATTGTAAATTATTTAATTTGATTGGTAACAGCCCTAGAGTGTCTTATTCTAATTTAATTTATTGATAAAATTTAACAATATAAAATGAAAGCTTAAGCATAGCCTATATTTAATAATTTTCTTGACAGTTCTGCTTGCGTTTACTTGTTTAACCACTATCTACATAAGAGACAGTGGCAAATTCCCGAAGGAGTGTCCGAAATGAAGCTGTTCTCTGCATGAGCGCTGAACGGCCACTGACAGTCTGGAGCTCGCATCTGCGAAAACCTTAAACACATTGTAAAACGGGTGCTATGTTTACATGAGTCCCATATTTGAGGTCTAAATAACTACATTCTCGCCAAAAAAAAATTCAATTTCGTGACACAACAACAGTAGTATTTTTAAAAAGTATGGTGGATTTGCTCGACCGTCATGACAGTCGCCGCAAGCAGGGTGATACAAACGGTTCCAGTGCTGATCCTAGGGGAATATCACACAGCTGGAAATGGCTCTCAGCCAATCAGACTCAAGAACCAGAAATAACTGTTTTATATATATAGATATATATTTATTTAACTTTTAATTTATTTACTTTTTTTCCCCTTTGTGTTTCAGATTTCACCCTCTGGCCATTATTTTCTGACGCTCATGTTGATCCACCTTTTCACATCGATGACAGGTTGGTCTATAATTAGTCCAGCTATAGTGTTCATTCATTGTTTGTTCTTTTGATTTAAAGACGTTTGTCTACCCAGTTGTTTTTGCTGTTGTTACTTTGCTGACACACTGACTCGTTTCCAGCGGAACAGTGCGGGATTCAAGATTTGCAGAAGTTCCCATTTGCAAAGATACTGAAAAGATCCTGAGCTCACTCCATAGTCAAGGATTCAAGATCGGCATTGCATCACGGTAAGACTTCAAATCCGAAAAATATCATCTGATCTATATATATAAATACATATACATATCAAAGCTGTGGTCTTTCTCTGTTTCTCAAAGATCCACTGATCCAGTCGGAGCCAATCAGCTGCTGTCACTCTATAATGTCAACCAATACATCTCCTTCAAAGAGATCTACCCTGGGTCAAAGGTCACTCACTTTAAAAGGTATAGGATGGACTCTTTTGAATTTGGCCAGTAATCAACCCCCTGGCAACCACCCAGAATACCCTAGCAATCAAATAGCAATGCTGAAAAACAATCAGAACACGAGTAACCCATAATATCGCCTTTTGTGGCATCACTCACATTTTCTTCAGAATATATAAAAATGTATTTGTCATATATATATATATATATATATATATATATATATATATATGTAACGGAGGCCAGCCAGTAGTCACTGTGCGAGTAAACCTCACTCCCCTGATCTCAAGAGGCGTTCTAGCGACTGATGCTAACAAGCCTCCTTGTTAGAGCGCCCGCCTCCCACGCCGGAGGCTCAGGTTTGAGGCCCCATAGAGCGGGGCGAGTGTTTACATTTATATACACCACTGGTCACAGGCTTTTATGTTACAAAAGAAAGTTATTTTGAACTTTTTGTTCATCAGTGAAGCAGCACAACATTTTACCAACATTGATAATAATCAGAAATGTTTCATGAGCAGCAAATCATGTTAACTGTTATTAAAAGTTATTAAAAAAATTCACCCCCCTCACAGTTGTCATGAAGGGTAAAATTAGCTCAACCAAAACCACTTTTTGTACCAGGCTGTAATATTATACTACTATATTTTTTCCGCTGTAAAGTAAGGCATTTTAACATTGGGGTCTATGGGATTGACTCCCTTTTGGAGCCTGTCTCTCTAGTGGCCAGTCGATTTGCGAATTGCAGTTTAAGTCAGTTTTGGATTCAAGAGAGCGACAGGGAGGTTGCCGCTTGGTGGTGACCTATATTGAGGTCCCCATGAGGAAACAAGCTTATCAATCATACAGAATGAGGTTTTTTTGAAAATGTAAAAGTGCAGAACGTTTTCTGTGATGGGTAGGTTTAGGGGTAAGGGGATAGAATATACAGTTTATAAAAACCATCACGTCTATGGAGAGTCCCCACAAAGATAGTAAAGCAGTCGTGTGTGTGGGTGTGCACTGGTTTGACCTACATTATAAGTACCACAGTCTTTATATTGTAGTGTGTATTCAGGTTTCAGGCCATGCCCCCCTACATTATGAGAGCATGCCGATGTCCTTGTAATGCAAAACGCTAAATAAACATACTAAACATTTTTTTATTAAAAATGTAAAAATGCAGAAAGTTTTCTGTGATCGGTTAGGGCAGGGGTGTCAACATTTTTTTAAAAGGGGGCCAGATTCGATGTTGTGGACACACCCAGGGGCCGGTTCCTTTTCTATTATATATAAAACATGTTTTGTTTCTTGGAAACATGACAGATTTGACAAAAGCGTGAGCTGACAGTAGAGTAGCTTGTGATGGGACACCGATGTAAATTTATAGACATTTAACAACATGTGTAAAACTTTCATCAACCAAAAAGTTTTAATGGGTGAAATGTAAATATTATCACTAAGTTAGAACTCTATTCTTATTTAAACGAACGAGTACTCTATTTAGATCACCACAGGTAAAACCACACTGCAAAAAAGGCTTTTCTTACTTAGTATTTCTGTCTTTTTCCAGTCCAAATATCTAAAAATTATTAAATCAAGATGCTAAGGAAAATGACATAAAATATTTTTTCTTGATTTCTGGGAAAAAAAATCAAAATGAATTGAGTTAAGAACAGAAACAAGATTTCAAACAGAAACAATATCAGTTTTCTCACCCCATTGGCAGATAATGTTGTTTGTTTTAAGCAAAAACTCACTTCAATTTCATAACTTAATTCTTAAATCTAGATCGATTTACTAGATTTTAGATATATTTAGACTAGAAACAAGGCAAAAATACTAAATAAGAGTATTTTTTGCTGTAAAAAATATTATTTCTTTATCTAGAATGGCTTTATTTTCTAAAAATGCACAAAACTGCAAGTTTATGACAAAAATAGTCTGTAATTTGGCCTTTATTACTCATTTAATACATGTCTACATTAAAAATTAAATAAAATTAGATATTAACCTACATTACCACGACAAATTACCACAGTTACAGTTAGTGTTACCACAGTAAATCCATGATAAATGTTGGTGAATTGTTTGAAAAGTATTCTGATTGGATCGGCTCAGTGTTTCTCCTGATTTGAACATTAGTTTTGTTGATTAAGTCAGCGTTGTTTAACTGGCTTTAAACTAAACTAAATCACAGAGAGATTTGCAGCTTTTAGCGGAGACCTCTGCGCCGAACTCGAACACTTCTCATTGGATGTTTAGTGGTCGCGTGACCGAAACACTCAGCAGGTAAACACATTTGTTCAGACTCAGCTTGAGAGTTGCGCTGCGCAAAAGTACCGCTGTTTTGTTTCCGCTTTTGGCGCGTTAATGTTTTGGCCTAAAATCTATTACTGCCACCTTGTGTTGACATTGTGAAACTGCACGATTTGTAAATGATACATGGCGGGCCACATATAATATATTTTAATAGACACGCTGCCGGCTGTTTGAAATTCATCCTCGGGTCGCATTTGGCCAGCGGGCCGGACTTTGGACATCCCTGGGTTAGGGGATAGAAAATGTCATTAGCTCAGTATAAAAATAGTTACACCTATGGAATATATATATATACACACACACTGATCAGGCATAACATTATGTCCTAATATTGTGTTGGTCCCCCTTTTGCTGCCAAAACAGCCCTGACCCGTCGAGGCATGGACTCCACTAGACCCCTGAGGGTGTGCTGTGGTATCTGGCACCAAGATGTTAGCAGCAGATCCTTTAAGTCCTGTAAGTTGCAAGGTGGGGTCTCCATGGATCGGACTTGTTTGTTCAGCACATCCCACAGATGCTCGATTGGATTGAGATCTGGGGAATTTGGAGGCCAAGTCAACACCTCAAACTCGTTGTTTTGCTCCTCAAACCATTCCTAAACCATTTGTGCTTTGTGGCAGGAGCATTATCCTGCTGAAAGAGCCACAGCCACCAGGGAATACCGTTTCCATGAAAGGCTGTACATGGTCTGCAACAATGCTTAGGTAGGTGGTACGTGTCAAAGTAACATCCACATGGATGGCAGGACCCAAGGTTTCCCAGCAGAACATTGCCCAAAGCATCACACTGCCTCCGCCAGCTTGCCTTCTTCCCATAGTGCATCCTGGTGCCATGTGTTCCCCAGGTAAGCCACGCACCCGGCCATCCACGTGATGTAAAAGAAAACGTGATTCATCAGACCAGGCCACCTTCTTCCATTGCTCCGTGGTCCAGTTCTGATGCTCACGTGCCACTGTTGGTGCTGTCGGTGGTGGACAGGGGTCAGCATGGGCACCCTGACTGGTCTGCGGCTATGCAGCCCCATACACAACAAACTGAGATGAACTGTGTATTCTGACACCTTTCTATCAGAACCAGCATTAACTTCTGGAGCAATTTGAGCTCCAGTAGCTCGTCTGTTTGATCGGACCACACGGGCCAGCCTTCGCTGCCCACGTGCATCAATGAGCCTTGGCCACCCATGACCCTGTCGCCGGTTCACCACTGTTCCTTCCTTGGAGCACTTTTGAAAGACACAAATTCTGACCTACATTAATACAAAATTGAAGTTTTATATTCACAACTATGTCTCTATTTGTACAAAATGCTGCACATTCATGTAATTTTGGATTTTGCACACGCAAGTTGAAAGGCTTTTGGTTGTGGATAGTAAAACATCTGCAACATTTAACAAGTTCATGGATAATGAGTCTAATTTCATCTCATAGTTTATCAGCACGGCTGTGATTCGACCATAGGTGATCTACGAGTGTGATATTGCGTTTATACAACAGTTCAACAGCACACATGAGTAAATAAATAAGAAACAACAACGAAGCGTCTTTAAAAATCCCTCTTTTGTGCAGAACATCCTTCCGCCACGGATTCAAATCTCAAGTTGACAGTAAAACAGTTGAGCCCAAGCCTCCGTTAACAATTCTAGAATTCTAAGACTATATATGAGTCACATATTTGAGGTCTAAATAACTACATTCTCGCCTAAAAAACTCTTAAAAATATATTTCGTGACACAACAACAGTATCAGTGACAATAGTACCGCAAGTGGAGTGATACAAACGGTGAAACGGTTCCAGTGCTGATACTGGGGGAATATTGCATGGCTCTCAGCCAATCAGATTCAAGAACCAGAAAGAACCTGTGTGTGTCTGTCTACCTTAGACCATCTGACGACTGTCGTTCTGTCTCCAGGTTGAAAGCTGACAGTGGCGTCCAGTTTTCTGACATGATGTTCTTTGATGATGAGGATTGGAACATCATGGAAGTTGGCAGGCTGGGTAGGTCTCGGCTTATTCTACACCACAAACCTTTATAGCTGCTTCAGAGATCTGCTGCCTGGAACTGTGTGATGAAAGTTGGAAACTGTTCGTTCGGTTGAATCAGCAGCTGTTTCCCGCTCTTTCAGGTGTTCACTGCGTGTTGGTTCATAAAGAGATCACCTCTGATCTAGTCAGTAAAGCACTGGAGCAGTTCAGTAAGAAGCAGTGACGGCATCTGGTACCGCAGGGATGCAGCTGCTGCAAATCAAGAAGAATCCAATCGCTGTGCAAAAAACTGACATGTAGGAGTGTCATGTTCAGTGGTTATCTCTGAGTAATCCACTGTCCAATGATAGTTTTGAACTTAATTGGCAAAAGGTTAAAATGCAATTTTAGCATTTAAATAATTATAGTATTTAGCTCTGTTTTGAAAATGTTGGTCAATTTGTAATGCAGTTTATATTTTTGTATTTCAATGTATAAATTGATAATTGATTTATTCATTTTTAAGTGGCACCTAGTCCTCCATATAAACATGTGCTTATTTTCTATCTAATAAAGGCCCGGTTTCACAGACAGGGCTTAGATTAAACCAGGATTAGGCCTTAGTTCAGTTAGGGCATTTAAGTAACTGAATACTGATATGAATTTTGAGACAAAACAACGGCACTGACATATTTTAAGATATGTCAGTGCAGGTTACTTTCAGTTAAACCAACTCAAACATGCAGTTTAGTCTGGGACTAGCTTAAGTCTCGTTTGTGAAGCCGGGGGAAAGTTAAAACTAAGTTAAGATTGTTAAGTTAAACTTTTAACAATACAGCACATACAAATTGTAAAACAAAAAGTAAAATGTATGTGACATTTAAAGTTTACATGTTCTGTACAGAATAATTTTATATTTATAAAACAACTATTTTCTGTTGGTCTTTTTTTTTAGTTTAATGTTCTTCCTGTGTGTATTTTTGAGATCCATCTTTTCACACTGAGGACAATTGAGGGACTCAAACACAACTATTAAAAAAAAAGCTTCAAACATTCACTGAAGCCCCAGAAGGAAACATGGCACATTAAGAGCCGGGGGGTGAAAACTTATTGAATTTAAAGATCAAGGTCAATTGTACTTCATTTGTCTTCCGGGAAACATGTAAGTATCTTCTGTTGCTTCTGAAGGACAGTACTAAATGAATAAAATTGACATTTATACAAAATAAGAAAGTTTGGACATATTCATCCTGTTCAAAAGTTTTCATATAAACTATTATATATATATATATATATATATATATATATATATATATATATATATATATATATATATATTAATCGACTTTTTTTTCTCCATGATACCACAATTGTTTGATTAACATTAATGACACAGACAGCCTATATATTCAGACTTACTGTACCGCATGGATCTATAATTTTACACATCAGATGTTTTTCCACAACAGTTAACCAAGCATTCAATTAGACATAACAGATAATGTTTGCGTGAATACTCGCCAAGACATATTTTGAGATGCTGTAATTCTGTGTATGTGTGTATATCAGGATCGCGCGCTGTGAGAGGCATCAGTCAAATAAGATTGTTTTGTTTCATTGGTTCAGACTCATGCCATCGAGAATTCGCTATGAATATTCACAAAGTCGGAATGCTGCGCTTTAAAATAGTACCAAAGCTGTGCTGAGGGGAAGCACCAGACGTCGAGAAGCGAGCAGAGAAAAACTGCAATTTTCCATGGACAAAGGAAAGGTTCTCCTCTCAGAAAACGTGCTTTCACATTAGCACTTTTGGTGTGCACCCGGGTTCAATTGACATCAGAGTTCGGTACGTTTGGATGATGTGAACGCGGTCTTTCGAACTCTGGTGCGCACACGTGAACCGTACCAGAGTCTGCTTAAAAATGGTGGTCTGGGTTACGGTTCATGTGAACCCAGGTACGGTTTGCTGCTGATATGAACGCAATCGTACCAAATGGCAGAAGTGAACCGCTGTTGATGACGTATAATGTGGTTGACAGGACAGTCGTCAGTCGCACACGTGTCACATTCAAGATGAGCGGAAAGGGTTTACTTAGGTCATCAGAAGAAATCGAAACCTTGTCTTCTAACAAGGCTGATGAAAACATAAAAACACAACTGGAAAATACACATAAAAATGCTGACATTTTCAGAATGTTTAGCGAGCACCTGAAAACGAGGGGATTCACAAGAACGAAAGATCAATGTCGTGTGAAGGTAGAAAAACTGCGACAGCAATATCTGAAAATACGTGACTCCCTCCGAAAGACTGGAAGCTCAACGGAAGAGGAGGAGAAGATTCTGTGGTTTGATGCCATTAACAACATTATTGGTTCTTGGCCCACAAGTGACCCTCAACACATAATTGAATCACATCCACCTACACCTTCATCCTTCCATGTAACCCCCGATGACCAACACGAACATTCGTCAGTTTCAGAGCCATCATCCGAAACTACAAATGAGCGATCAAGCAGTGAGTATATTTCTTTAACCTATGGCTTATATTATTGCTAATATTATAAGCAAAATTGATAAAATAGACATTAATCATGAATGCATAATACTATTCTTAATTTTGTTTTTAGCTGAAAACATGGTGCAAGAACAAGCAGCTCACTGTTTTTTCTTTAAAAAAATGGCAATTATTTATTCATCTGTATATGAGTAGCAGACACGTAATGTGTGTATTTTTTTCATCCACATCAATATTTGTTTGATAATGTCTTTATAATGCAACAGGGAAAATATGTCTTGGTCCAATTAATGGCCACCGTTTCTCTTTCTTGTTAACTATGTAATCACATCTGTCTTTACGGTTGAAATTAATCCTGCATAGAAAGTACAGTTTATTCTTGTGTATAATTATTATTGATTATATGATGCCATAAAGGCTGTATGCGTAATTATAGATGAATTAGCAAAATGCTGTTTAAAATGAGTTTTCCTTGTTCTGTGGTGTAAGATTTTAATACATCTAATCACATATGTCAGTGGTCTTCGCTATTTTTTTCAGGAGAGCCGCACTGATAGGACAAAATCAATAGGAGAGCCACTTTTACCGCAAAGTATCGTCCAGTCATAAATAGCATGTCTGCTAATCAGTCTGTCATCCATGAACATAAGCTACAATATGCAGTGCCATAAATACAAAAGGTAGATAGATAGTGGGTATGCATAATATTTTTTTAATGTAAATTTTTTTTGTGCTGTCAAAATTAACTAGATTATTCACACATTTTTCTGTTAAAAACACGTTTTTAATATATTTAATAATGTAATAATTTCACAGTATATCACCAAATTAATGTAGAAAAAACTAAGATAGCATATTTTAAATATTTGTTCAATAGCATCTTTTTATGAATGAAGGCGAGTTTTGAAAGCTGTTTAACATTTATTAGGCTTCAAACGTATTATGAATTAAATATAGATGAGTCCTTATTAAAGCTACAAAAGTTCTTTAGTCAAGAGCAGTGAGTGATGAACATTAATAATGGACTGCATTAGTGGCTGCTGTCCCTTTAAGATCTGCCACTACCGAACCTGACGCGCTGTCACACGCGTCCCTTACTGCTTTAAAAGCTGGAAAGACAGCCAAAACTGGCAAATCCGGAGTGATACAATGGATGTAAGGGCAGAGCAAGTTTAAATATCCTTTCTAGTCTATATTTCAATCTTGTAATGCTGCTGTTTTTGGGTATTTTTTAAATATAAATTATTTGTAATAGAGCAGACACTTTGAGTTTTTAATGGGTTATGTTATAGCCCTGCTTGTTTTTGTGAAATATATGTATTGACTGCATGATCATTTCACCGGATTGTCATCACAGTGTTTTCCTTCAAAACATGCACAATTTAATAAAGTAAGGCTTTGTTGTTAATTTGACATGTCTATTTATAAACCTTTCAGGTGAATCTGACCGACCCAACTCTACCCAAGCAGAGAACATCCAGCCCAGAACGGTCTGCAAGAAGAGAAAGGCCAAGGTGGACCTAGAAAGCATGCTGGAGTCAAGTCAAGTCAAGTCAACTTTATTTATATAGCGCTTTTTACAATGCAGATTGTTTCAAAGCAGCTTCACAGTGTTAAACAGGAAAATAATGAACAGAATTTGATTCGGCTGTACAGCCGCTCTGGAGAAAACGATAATGTCATCTAGCTCATTTCAATTATCATATATATTCAAGTAATGTAGTTGATATAATTTAGTTTAGTAATTAAATTTATTTGGATATTTATTTGAAAATTTTGTGTCCCCAACTGAGCAAGCCAGAGGCGACAGTGGCAAGGAACCAAAACTCCATCAGGTGTCCTAATGGAGAAAAATAAACCTTGGGAGAAACCAGGCTCAGTTGGGGTGCCAGTTCTCCTCTGGCCAATTAACAAACAGTGTATGTTTATTATTTTGGCAGCCTTATAGGTCAGAAGTAATATTAGATCGGATTATTCGAAAGATCGGAGGCATCACACCGGGTTTATTGAGGATGGCGTGTCAATTAAACAATTATTAAATAGGAATATTCGAAATATCGGAGTCATCACGCCGGAGATGGATCCATTGAGGATGCCATGTCGATGAGCAATTTCAGAGGGTAGACTAATTGACACGGTCTCTGCAGACACTTCAGGGATGCGTTGGTAATGTCTGGGCGCAGGTCCACCATCTGATCTGGATACGGCCCGGATCCGGCTGACTGCAGTAAACCTCGGGATAAACAGAGAGACTAACATTAGCGTAGATGCCATTCCTCTTATGATGTAACGAGTACATCAGGTGTTATGGGAAGTGTTCCCGGTTCCTGCTGACCTAGTTAATGCAGCCTAACAATTTGAATAAAATATAAATTAAAATGTTTTATGTGTATGCCATAGTAAAGAGATGCGTTTTTAGTCTAGATTTAAACTGACAGAGTGTGTCTGCTTCCCGAACAATGCTAGGAAGGCTGTTCCAGAGTTTGGGTGCTAAATAGGAAAAGGATCGACCGCCTGCAGTTGATTTTGATATTCTAGGTATTATCAACTGGCCAGAGTTTTGAGACCGCAATAGACGTGATGGAGTATAATGCGTTAAGAGCTCGCTCAAGTACTGGGGAGCTAAACCATTTAGTGATTTGTAAGTAATTAGCAAGATTTTAAAATGTATGCGATGTTTAATAGGGAGCCAGTGCAGTGTTGACAGAACCGGGCTAATATGGTCATACTTCCTGGTTCTAGTAAGAACTCGAGCTGCTGCGTTTTGGACCAGCTGCAGTTTATTTATTAAGCGAGCAGGGCAACCACCCAGTAGAGCATTACAATAATCTAGCCTTGAGGTCATGAATGCATGAACTAACTGTTCAGCATTTTGCATTGAAAGCATATGCCGTAATTTAGATATATTTTTAAGATGGTAGAATGCAGTTTTACAGATGCTAGAAACGTGGCTTTCAAATGAGAGATTGGTATCAAAGAGCACACCCAGGTTCCTAACTGACGACAAGGACTTGACAGAGCAGCCATCAAGTGTTAGACAGTATTCTAGGTTACTACATGTGGAGTTTTTTTGTCCAATAATTAAAAATTCTGTTTTTTCTGAATTAAGTTGCAGGAAATTACTAGTCATCCAATTTTTTATATCAGCTATGCATTCCGTTAATCTTGTGAATTGGTAAGTTTCGTCAGGGCGTGAAGAAATATAGAGCTGAGTATCGTCAGCATAACAATGAAAACTAACGCCATGCTTCCTAATGATATCTCCCAGTGGTAGCATGTACAGGGTGAAAAGCAACGGTCCTAGCACTGAGCCCTGCGGTACTCCATACTGAACTTGTGATCGGTGTGAGATCTCTTCATTTACTGCTACAAACTGAAAACGGTCAGATAAGTATGATTTAAACCATGCCAATGCAATTCCACTAATGCCAACATAATTTTCGAGTCTATTCAAAAGAATGTTGTGGTCGAATGCAGCGCTAAGATCGAGTAACACTAACAGAGAGATACAACCACGATCGGATGATAAGAGTAAATCATTTGTAACTCTAATGAGAGCAGTCTCAGTACTATGATGTGGTCTAAATCCTGACTGGAAAACCTCACAGATACCATTTTTTTCTAAAAAGGAGCATAATTGTGAGGACACTGCCTTTTCTAGTATTTTTGACAGAAAGGGTAGATTTGAGATTGGCCTGTAATTGACTAATTCTGTAGGGTCAAGTTGCGGTTTTTTAATAAGTGGTTTAATAATAGCCAACTTAAAAGTTTTCGGTACATATCCTAAAGTCAAGGATGAATTAATGATATTAAGAAGAGGATCTATGACCTCTGGAAGCATCTCTTTTAGTAGTTTAGTCGGTATAGGGTCGAGCATACATGTTGTTGATTTTGATGATTTAACGAGTTTAGCCAATTCTTCTTCTCCTATAGCAGTGAATGAATGTAATTTTTCCTCAGTGACACTACAATGCTCTGTCTGATGTGATACAGTAGTAGACGGCTGCATGGCTATAATTTTTTTCCTAATATTATCAATCTTACAAGTAAAGAAGTTCATAAAGTCATTACTGCTGTGCTGTTGGCAGACATCAGAAGTTGAAGCTTTATTTTTGGTTAATTTAGCCACTGTATCGAATAAATACCTAGGGTTGTGTTTGTTTTCTTCTAAGAGATTCGAGAAATAAGCAGATCTACCAGTTTTTATGGCCTTTCTGTATGAAATCATGCTCTCTTTCCACGAAATGCGAAAAACTTCCAGTTTTGTTTTCTTCCAGCTGCGCTCCATTTTTCTGGCTGCTGTTTTAAGGGCCCGGGTGTGCTCGTTGTACCACGGCGTTGGACTATTCTCTTTAATCTTCTTTAAGCGCAGAGGAGCAACTGTGTCTAAAGTGCTGGAAAAGAGAGAGTCAATAGTTTCTGTTGCAACATCAAGTTCCTCTGGGCTATCTGGGATGCTGAGGAGATGAAACTGATGAGGAAGTTTATTTATAAAGAAATCTTTAGTCTCAGCAGTGATAGTCCTGCCATATTTGAAGCGAGGGGACGGCTTTGCAGCCTTTGCTAAATTAAGTATACATGATACTAGGTGATGATCTGAGATGTCATCGCTCTGCTGCAGAATTTCAACGGTATCAACATTTATTCCATGTGACAATATTAGGTCTAGAGTATGATTACGGCGATGAGTGGGTCCTGATACGTGTTGCCTAACTCCAATAGAGTTTAGAATGTCTCTAAATGCCAATCCCAATGCGTCTTTTTCATTGTCTACATGGATATTAAAATCACCAACAATTAGGACTTTATCTGTAGCCAGTACTAACTCTGATAAAAAATCAACAAATTCTCTGATAAAGTGTGTATTGTGCCCTGGTGGCCTATATACAGTAGCCAACACAAATGTTAAACAGGATTTATCAATTTCACTACATAACGTTACGTAAAGCACCAAAACTTCAAAATAATTATATTTGAAACTAGACTTCTGAGTAATACTGAAGATATTATTATAAATTACAGCAACACCTCTTCCTTTACCTTTCAGATGCGGCTCGTGTTTATTACAATAATCTTGTGGGGTGGACTCATTTAAAGTAATGTAGTCGTCAGGTTTTAGCCAGGTTTCTGTCAAACACAGAACATCTAGATTATTATCTGTAATCATATCATTAACAATAAGCGTTTTAGAGGAAAGGGATCGAATATTCAGCAGCCCGAGCTTTATCATTTGTTCATCTGTATTATATCTGTTGTTTATTTGTTGGACATCAATTAAATTTTTACCGTTGAATAGTTTTGGTGGTTTTTTGTATTTACTAATTCGTGGAACAGACACAGTCTCTATGTGATAATAGCTAGGTGAAAGAGTCTCTATGTGCTGGGATTTATCTGACTTCTGTGACACGAGACAGCTAGCAGACGGTCAGGTAAGCCAGTCCGTCTGCTTCCTGACCTGGGCCCTAGTTAGTCAAGGTTTAGCTTTAAGACTATGTGCCAAATTACTAGAGAGAAGAGCGGCACCACCCCAGGAGGGATGGATACCATCTCTTTTCAACAGGTCAGGTCTGCCCCAAAAGCTTTTCCAATTGTCTATGAACCCTATGTTATTTTGCGGATACCACTTAGACAACCAGCCATTGAGTGATGATAGTCTGCTAAGTATCTCATCACTCCTTTTAATGGGGAGGGGACCAGAGCAAAAAATCCGGTTTGCCATCGTACTTGCGAGTTCACACACCTCTTTAATGTTAATTTTGGTGATCTCCGACTGGCGAAGTCGAACATCATTTGTGCCGACATGAATAATAATCTTAGAGAATTTACGATTAGCATTAGCCAGCCCTTTTAAATTTGCTTTGATGTCAGGCGCTCTGGCTCCCGGTAAACATGTCCTAGAAGTCCAATGTAGGTCTACAAAAAAACAGGATGATGACTTCATGCAGGCTGAGCAAGTTCGGCAGCAACACTGGAAAGAGACACTGGACAACTGGATGAAAGTGCAAATCGACATGGAGGAGCGTTACCAAGCACAAAGGGAGGAACGGCAGGAAAATAATAGAATGTCCATGACGGTGCTTAACAGAGTGCTTGACATTTTTGCACCTTCATCACACCAGCACGCACAACCACAGTTACAACCAAACTCTTTACATCATGTTTACTTAGCTTGTGACAACATAACATACACAAACCTGCATCCTCATGCTCAACAGCACACTCACTCTCGTTTCGAACTACACTGTACAAGAGACAGCCCATCTCTGTCCTATCAGTAATTATAGATTTCAGAACAGGTTAGTCTGGAACGCAGTTGAATTAATGTTTTCAAAAGAGATTGTTTGATGGTATCTGTTTAAGGTGATTTCACATAAGTATGCAGAACAATGTATGATTTCTTCTAGAACTGTTTAATGGTGTTCATGTGTTTTTTTTCTATGAAAAGTTAGGAGAATCTGGAGCACTTTTTGTTCAACTGACATTGTTGTTGAAATATTACTATAATTTATTTACTCTTTTGCTTTTCATATGGAACGCTGCTTTTCCCAGAACATGTTTAGAAATGTTTTGATGGACCTGCACCTGGACATGACCAACTCATCCCTATTAATCCATGTATAATCTTTATGTATAAGAAGCTCAAAACATACTTCACTAAAATTAACTAAGTTGTCACACTACTATATTTCATTTTGGAAATACTTCCAATTATTGAAATAATTTCACATTTTAAGCGATATAACTGTATATGTGAGTGATTGTTACAGGAGACAGCTTCAGCAATTGAGTCCATCATTACGGAGTTCAAGGGACCTGCAGGCCTTGACATTGATGGAATCCACCTGTTCAAATCAGCACAGGCAGTGGATTCTCACTGGGCAACTGCAAGCAAGAATCTTAGTTGTATGCAGGTGGGTAAACATTTTTGTGTCGGCGAGGCAGTAACTCCTTGGAGGGCTTGCACTCACACCTGTACAATGCCATTCCCTCACAGAGATGTGGAGTTATGCCATTCCAAGTAAGTATAAACAGCTTTAATATTTAAAAAAATATTGATTACACATCATTGTTCATAGGCATATTTTACCTGTATCCTCCCTGCTTTTGTGCTACCCTCTCTTCCTGTGCGTGTGTGAGCTCTATGCTGTTCACATAGCATCAACTGGGTGTATGAGATGCACACACACAAAATAGCCTATTGCGGACAAAAGACAAATTGTATGTCATGCTGCTGGGCGATGCCCACTTTGTAATCAAAATTAGTTTCTGATGTACAATAATACATGAATGGTCATGTCTTTCAGGTGTATCTGATTGCATTTGCTGTGCAGTGGAACAGCCGCATGGAATCACTCCGGGTTGCTGGTGGTCATGGCAGGCAGACGTGGTGTATGGACCCGCGGCAGATTCAGCGCCTGAATCAGCAGGCTGAGGTGCTCTTCGGTAAAGAGCATGTCCCCTAAGACCAACTTTGCCGCGCCAATGCCCTACCCTGCTGTATACAAGGACCCAGATGAGGCGGAGCTTCTTGGAGTAGAGTATGCCATGTGCCAGTCAACTAGCTTCACTGCAAGGGATTACTATGCCCAGCAAGGTACACAATCTTGCATTATAACAATTACATAACAATTACATAATATGAAACAAATTAACTGCAGCATTGCCATGTTGTATTAATTAGTCTACTGTTAGTTGTTGTAACTGCCTAGACACACTGGTGATTAGTACATTACATATTTGCAGTTGAGGAAGAGCAGTCACGTGAAGAAGAGGAGACGGCTGAACAAAGTGAGGACAATCTGGCAGATGAGGGTGTGGACGTGGGTGTAGAGTCAGAGGAGGATCCTATGGACACTGTCAGTGACAAACATGTCATCCTCACTCAATCAGAACAGGTGGAGGAGGAGGACAGTCCTGCTCTGCAGGATGTGCTGATGACCCAGAGCCATCTGTATCTTCCTGGGCTGGAGGAAGTGGAAGCCTTGGCCCTGCTCCTTTTAGAACTGGCAGACAACAGTGACCGTCACCTAGTGCCAGCTGACCTAAGGCTGAAGATTGGCACTGCAGTTGGTGCTCTGCATGAGCATGACAGGTCTGCAGCCAACTTTGTAAAAAGGTATGAGTCTAGGTGGGGTTACACCATGTTTGGCAGATGCTTGGGAGCTGACACACCTGAGACCAGAGCAGCACAGAAGACAAAGTTTTCCTGGGTGAGGTACCCTCAGGCAGCCCAGGTGACTGAGGATAGTTGTCTGTTGGCTGGTTTTTAAGATGCTGAAAAACCGGCCACCAGCCAGTCGTCTCACCTCCCCCACTAAAATCACCAATGCAATCAAGGGCCAGTATAAAAGGATTGTAGACCGAGTCAGAGACGATCCCATCCTCAACGGTCTCTCCATTCCTCTGCCCAATCTGAATGCCAAGTCCATCTCTACAGTCATGGCACGGGAAGAGAAGAAGGCTAACTACAGGGCAACATTAATGCCAAAGGTGAAACCCCACCAAAGAGTGCTGTCAGAAGAACCAATGCCAGCAGCTCCTACTCTGCCAGAATCCCTTCCAGCTCCAGATCGACCTCAGGTTCAGTACCAGAGCCTACGTCATGCAGCTGGGAAAAGGCATGGTCAGAAGCGGAGGTAAGTTGTTCAGTTCTTCATTTCACAAGTATGTGACTTCACTACTTCATTACAATATGTGAACATATCTGAATTTATCAGCTGAATGGTTTAAACTTAAACACAACAAACCATGTGAATTGATAGTCATACACATTATTTCTCATGAATTATACTCATCATCGCATGTATGATTTATTTTTGCAGGATAGATGTGGAAGAGCTTGTGAACCGGCCCATTCAACCTAAACCCCCTGTGGCCACGTACATCCCACCCAGAGCGTCAGCAGCACCTGTCCTGGTAGTGGTTCCTGCACAGCCACAGGGACCATCCATGATGCTCTGTGGGGCATCCAGCAGTCAAGGGTTCATACCTTTCGCACCGCCTCCTGCGCTGACATCCAGACCAATCAAGCCTCATAAATCCATGAAGCCTTGTGGGGCCTGCCAAGTACCCCAGTGTGGTGGGCAGCGTAAGAGGTACACACCCTCCAAAGACAAGGCTGCTGAAAGTAGCCAAAAATATTTACCTATTGCCCAGCAACTAGGAAGTCCACCACTTCAGGTTTTGAAGGTGTTGTGTTCAACAGTTTTGAACACTTCAAAAGTGTAGTAGATGAGGAACTAAAAAAGAAAAAAAACCAAGAGAGCCAACTACATCTGCAACTACATCCCCCAAATCACAGTAGCAGATTTCTGGGGTATGGTTTGGACCTGGTTCAGACCTGGATTAGACCTAGTTTAGATTTTGCCCTAGTTTGGACATGATTTAGACCTGGTTTAGTTGTATTTGTACTTGTACTTACCTAATTTGGTCCTGGTTTAGACATGGTGTGGGTTAGTCAGAATTACCTGTGCACAGAGATTTACATGTCCTCGACATTATTTGCACTTTGTGGGTTACAATGTAATTTAATTTGCCATGTTATTTATATTCTCATAATAAGGCTAAAATATAATAAGCCATATTGGCTACAATATCTGCCTCTTATACCAATTTACCGATTCATTATACACCATCTATAAAACACATACCTATTTTCTCATTGTCTGGCATCAGATCAGACAGTGGAAAAAAAGATGTGTTTTTAGTGAATGGAAATATCTGCTTAACATTGCATACTATTAGCACTGCATTACCTCATCCCCTTGTATATATTGTACGTATATTGTATATTGCTCAATGTGTACATGTATAAATCTTGTAATAAGAATCCTGTAAATAATAACTTATTAGTACTGTAAGCCCGCCCAATCGTCCCAATGTAGGCGTACGATTGGTGGTTGAAGGTTTCTTGCGCGTTCGGTCTTTTCAGCAGGGCAAAGGGATTTAATTCTAATTTATCTTTATCTGACTCCATTTTAATTATGACCTCGAATTTAGGTTAGAATGCCAATTGGTTATTTGTTCATTTATATTTAATAGTTTACACATTTAATTATTCAGTTTAACCCTTTGTTGAAATTATACCCGTTCATAGTTAATAATTCCAGAGTAAGTCAGAATAAATCAGTGTAACAATTTATTATTAGTCAGGTAAATGTATCATGCCAATTACATAATCAATTCAAAGATAATCCATACATAACATCAAATGCTTTGAAGTATAGACTAAAATATGGATACCTGACTTCTGAGAATTACATAACGCTGAGCATCTAAGAGACACTCAGCGTTACGGGCTGACCGATGTAAAGGTTCGAACCCCGACCTCTTTGCAACATCTCCTTAAATACCAGACCAAGACAGAAACCTCTTTCAAATGGAAACGTGTTAACAAAGGGAATTTACATTTAATCACTGTCCCATAGACCTGTATTGACAAAAGACCAAATGGCTAAAGCCACACCCAACGTAATAAGCAAATTACTTTATTACTTTTTGGTTTACTTCTGTGGGGTGGAGACCTTTGTACCAGTCGCACTGAGACATTTCAAATGATATCAAACATGTATAATTCTGTATAGTATTTGTTCACTGATTTGAATTCTGGAGGGGAGATGGGGGTAGATGCAGGTGAAAGGAGAGACATGTAAATTTACAGTCATTCGTAGATGATTCACTCAGCGTGACGTCGTCTCGGATGGGGATGCTAAATGCATGAGTCGATTCAGATGCTAATGTCCTTTATTTTCTCAAAGACATTCTGGCATATGCAAACTTTTTCCAATCTTACAGTACCTATTTTGCTATATTTTCTGCTAAATTACTTAATAATTAATGTTAATTCTATTTTGTTTACCTTGTTACCTGTGTTATTGTTATTAGTGTTGTGTTGTTTATTTATTTCTGATATGTAGATATATATTGTTGAACAAATAAAAGAAAGAATGTTTCAAAATATATGATTCCTCTCGTTGCTGTTTCCCCATTTGTCCACTTGATAGAGATAAAGACTGTCACATGAAACTGTATTGAGTATAACAGAGGCTGAATTACTTACCAGTAAGGTAAAGATAAAGTATTTTTCTAAAATTCCATTAAGGCCCTTTTATGTGTACATTTTACATGCTCCCTACAGGGCAAATAGGGCCTATAGAGTGAATAATATCTCAGATATGAGCAAATTACACTTTGTTCAAGTAGCCTAATATAGTTTTTAGATTTTTTCAGTGATCTTGCAAACATTGTAACTAAAAGTCTCAATTTTATTTGTAAAGTGCATCCATTCATACTTTAAATAGATATGAGCAAACACATTTGTTACATTACTTGT